>CAJQZJ010032232.1:6674846-6722807 GCA_907164525.1 Lophiomys imhausi
TAGAGTCCTTGGCTGTCCTGGACTCACTTTGTAGACCAGGCTGGCCTTGAATTTACAGAGATCTACCTGCCTGTGCCTCCCAAGTGCTGGGTATGAAGGAGTGCGCCACCACATCCAGCCTTTGGTAAGGCCTTTCTTTTTTGTTTTCATTCAAGCTTTGTTCCTTATGTTTGGGTGTCATGAGTGGTGTACTGAACATTAGCACACCATGTTCCATTTAGGAAGTCTCACAGAGATACTTAGTGACATGCTGGTGGCTGGTAGAAGTTGGACCATGGCCTCCTTGGGGTGCATTCTCTATTCATGTAGTTCTTCATGTTTCTTGTATATGATAATGTATCTGTCATGAAATCTAGTGAGAAGTGTTAAAGTTTGTAAAAGTCCTTGACGGAACATAAATCTTGTTCTTTGGAGTTCACAGTAGTGCATAGATAGGATGCATGTTCATCCTGTGCCTGTTTTCCTGGTGATTCCTGATAATGCCTTTGCTCTTTTATGTTCTCCCATGCGTGATGATTTCAGCTTAATGAGACATTGAACTTCCCTGTCCACAAAATCTCATATGTAACTCTGGAAGGCTTTGTGTAGTCCAGGTTGGCCTTGGTTTTATGCATTTAAAAATATCTTCATTTGGCTCAGTGGTTAAGAGCACTGGCTGCTCTTCCAAAGGACTTGGGTTCAAATCCCAGCACCCACATTGCAGTTCACAACATCTTTAATGGATAGGCGTGGTGGCACATGGCTTTAATCCCAGCACTTCAGCATGGGGAGGTACAGGCAAGTGGATCGCTGTGAATTCAGAGTGAGTTCCAGGACAGCCAGGGCTGTTATACTGAGAAACTCTGTTTCAAAATATCTAAAAAAAAAACAAAAAACAAAAAACAAAAACCAAAAAAAACTTCATTAATAAATGAATTAAATTGGAATAAAATGCCTTAACTCATGTCTCCCTACTATAAATTAACTCTCAAATCTTTCCTACTAGGAGCCTTCTTCAGATCCTGAAGTGTCTGAAGAGCAGGCCTTACAGCTGGTCTGTAAGATCTTCCGTGTCTCTTGGAAGGACCGGGACAGAGACGTCATCTTCCTTTCTTCTCTTTCTGCACAGTTTAAACAGAACCCAAAAGAAGGTGGGACTTTGTCAGCACCTGTACGCAGGGCATGAGGCTGGGCCAGTCAGTCCCTGTCCTGCAGCTGTGTGCTCATTTTCTTCTCTTTCCACTGATCTTATTGCTAAATGATTTTTTTTAAATTTGTTTTTATTTCTACCTGTGTTCATGTGCTTGTATGTATAGTGTATGTATGTATGCTCAGGAGTTTGTGGGGGCCAGACGAGAGCATCAGATCCATCCCTAGAATTGGAGTTCCAGGTGGTTTTGAGGCACCCAGTGTGGGCCCTGGGAACCAAGGTCGGATCTCCTGGAAGAGCAGCACGCTCTCCTCACTGCTGAACCTTCTCTCCCACCTAGTATGTGATTTCTACAGAAAAAAAAAAAAAAAAACTAAGTAAATGAATGGTCACTGTTTCGGGGGTAAAGCTCTTCCTTTGTGGTAGAAGACTCTTTGAGAGGGTATCGACTCCGATGGAGCAGAAGTGTGCTGGGTGGCCCTGCAACTCAGACAGCCACCAGCGTGCACCTTCAGCGAGCTGACTAGGCTGCTGTGGGGATGGCTTCTTTTTGCAGGCCATTTGTCGGTTAGGCTCTAAGTGCTTACAAGATGATGTGTAGACAATCAAGTGAAATCTTTTTTTTTGTTTGTCTTTTGTTTTTCAAGACAGGGTTTCTTCTCTGTGAACCCTTGGCTGTCCTGTTACTCACTCTGTAGCCCAGGCTGGCTTTGAACTCACAGAGATCCACCTACCTCTGCCTCCCGAGTGCTGGGATTGAAAGGTATGTGCCACCACGCCTAGCAGAGTGAAATCTTTTTTATTAAATTACTTAGCAAAATGGAATATGATTGTATTTTGTTGTCCTAGTACCCCCCCCCCCTTTTTAAGAGGTTAGCTGTGTTGAGCTATACTTAAAATAGTAAAATGTTGAGCACTGTGGCTTTCTATTTACATTAACATTTTGCAATAGAGGTAGTTAGTGTGTTGCAGGCTTTTTGTTTTTTACATCACTGGAATATAATACAACTGTCTTGTCTGTGGGATTTTTTTTTTGTTGCCTTTTTCATGTTGATGTATATCCCTATATCCCCAGTCCTTAGGAAGGTGTTCTGTAGATGATGAGTTTTCTATGAGGCGATCGCTGTTACCATGGTTGTTAACCTTCCCATTGGCCCTGTCTTCTTTCAAGGGCATGAAAGTTGTGTGTCTCTGGAGGGTGGCTAGGTTTCTGACATGGTAAAGCCTCTTAGCACTTCTGGCTGTGAAGAGCTGAGCAGCCTTAGGTTTTAAAGACTTGCCATGTGATAGATCCTCTCGCTCTCAGCTCTAAGAGTCTTAAACTCCCTTGTACATATCATTGATAATCTTTAATGATGTAACCAGTTGAAACTGACATGAATCAGGGCTATGGTTTAAGGGAGATATCTACATTATATCAACAGACCAACAGCAAATCAAGGAGGAGCTACAGAGTATAAGAAAGAAGCTAGACTGTAGAGCCTGCTTCAGAAACTAGATGGTGACTCAGTATAGAGCCTTCATAGCACCTTTTGAGCTTTGGACTTTCTGTAAAGTGTGTGCTGGCTAAGAAACACTAACCTCACTTCGTTTGTTAGAGTATAGTAAAGGCAACTCTAGTAGTGACTGGCTCCTTTGTACAGTTAATATTTATCAGCAGTAACTCCCTGACTATGATCTAACTTGGTTTAAGTAATGTTTAATTTTGGGATAGTTTTATATTACAGAAAAGAAATCGAGAAAACTCCAAGGAGCATAGGTATAAGCTTCCGTCACTCTCTTCTGATGTAACGTCCTATACTATACAATCGTGGTGTGCTTGCCTCAGTTTAGAAATTTCTATGGACTAAGCCAGTGAGATGGCTCACTGAGGAGAGGTGCTTGCTCCTAGGCCTGATGTCCCCAGAATGCACACGGAGGATGGAAAAGGTCTTCTGAAAGTTGGCCTCTGGTCTATCTCTACATGGGCACGCGTGCGCGCACACACACACATACACACAGAGACAAATAAATGTAAAATAATTTTTAAAAGAAAAAGTCACCAAGCATTTTTTGGGTTTTCAGCTAATATCTTTTCACTGTTGAGAAACCAATCCAGGATCACACCACACAGAATCACTCTGGCTCTCTTGGCTTATTAGAGGACTGTGTAAATGAGCACCCATGAATAATCTGCTTTTTCCTCTGCCTTCCCAACAGTGTTCGCTGATTTTAAGGATCTGATTGGCCAGATTTTAATGGAAGTGCTGATGATGTCCACTCAGACACGAGATGAAAATCCATTTGCCAGTCTGACAGCCACATCCCAGCCTATTGCCACGGTAGCTCGGTCACCAGACAGAAATCTCATGCTGAACACTGGCTCCAATTCAGGAACGAGTCCCATGTTCTGCAACATGGGTTCTTTCGGCACCGGCTCATTGTCTAGGTCAGTGCAGTTCTCTCTGCTCGTCTCAGACAGCCATGAAGGATGTTGAGTGCCAATTCACAGTTTTGATCTGTGCCATGGACACGTGGGTGGAGAGAGGAGGGAGGGTGGATATGGCCAGTGGAGGTGGTGTTGCCCTGTCTTGATTGGGTTTCTTAGCTTTCTGTGCTTACATTGTTGGCAGGTTAAAGTTTAGACACACAGGACTATGCATTGTTATTTGAAGGGGGTCATCCACATGAACATAGATTCTGGTCATTTTAAAAATGCTTATTATCTATTTAAATTCTTAGAATTTGTAATATAATTGTGCTATCCTTTAAAAGCTGACATCCATTTTTAGTTATCTCAAGTTTTTCTTTGATTTTTCTCTTCTTTCCTCCCTTTCTCAACTAACCAGCCTCTATGAAAGTAGCCCTGCTCCCTCTGCCAGCTCATGGACTTTTGTGCCAGTGTTGAGTCCATCCTTTGCCTCACCTTCCCACACAGCCCCCCAGGCGGCTGTGCCTTCCTCCTCCCCCCTCAGCCCCCACAGTGCAGCCCCCCAGGTGGCTGTGCCTTCCTCCTCCTCCCTCAGCCCCCACAGTGCAGCCCCCCAGGTGTCTCTGCCTCCCCCATCCCTCTGCTCTCACAGTACAGCCTCCCAGGTGGCTTTGCCTTCCTCCTCCCTCAGCCCTCACAGTGCAGCTTCCGGAACGGCTTCTGGAAGCCAGCCCTCATCCCCAAGATATCGACCCTACACTGTCACACACCTGTGGGGGTCTTCACCTTGCCCCACCCCACGATCTTCCACTCTGGCTAACTCCTCAGGCTTCCCTGCCCGCCCAAGTAGTCCCCGGGCAGTACCTGCCAGTTCCTCCAGACAGAGGCCCCGCAGCAGGGCCCTCGCCTTCCCACCTGCCTCGCCCAGTGCTGCCAGCAGACGTCCCTCCTCCCTGCGGATCTCTCCTAGGTATTTATTTGCAGGAGAGCTGCGTGTGTGTTTGCAGTGCAGGGAAAGGAAATTAACACGGTGTGGAAAGAACTGCAGTGTGACACTGACCTCAGTTGAATTCTGGGAGTCATTGGGTTATTAACCTGTGTTGGTCGCTAGCTGTGATGGGCATGTGCCCTGCCTCCATGATCCTACAAGGCTTTGATTCATGAGAAGGTGAAGACTGCAGTGTTGTACGCGCCTCTCTTCCTCTCCTTGTCATCATTCTTTCTGTCATCTGCACAAAAACCAAAGAATTGTATTTTTTGTGATCTAGTCTTGAGTCCTTCCTCATTACAGATGAACCTCAGAGACTGTGGTCAGTGTTGTATTTGAGAACTGGGGCTCACAGGATGCCTTTTGGACTGGGCCAGGGTCTGCTCTTTCTGTGAGTCATGCCTTGATGTCTGATTGCATGTAGTTCCAGCTTCTCAGAAAGCAGCAGTATCCCATGAATCCGGTGGCCCCTTTCTCAAATGTAGCCGCGTGTTTCTGTAATTCAGGGAGCTGTGTTTCTGCATGTCAGTGGGTGCAACTTTAAGTGTAAAGTGCATTTTAAACGACAGCGCAGCAGCATCTCTCTCCCATCTCGCTTTCCTTTGTTCCCTGATGACCTTTTTTGCTTTTGTTGTGGTAGTATGTACGACAATCCTTTCTCCTTCCTCTTCCTCGCACTTTCTGGGGACAGTAGTGATGAAGAAGATGAAGAAGAAGATGACGATGAAGGTGGTGGTGGTGATGATTTTTCTTGTGTCCAGTTTGGGTCCAGGTATCAGCAGAATGGAGTCTTACCCTGCATGTGCTTTAGGCGCTTAGGAACTAACGTTAGTGGCCCTGCTTAGGGCTCTGCTTTGAGTCCAAACGGGGCATCATCGAGGAAGGCTGGCAAGCGTGCACTGAAAGTGTGAGGGACTTACAATACAATGAACAACACACATAAGACAATTCATAGCTGTTGCCCATTAAACTGGTAAGAAAGCTTATGTGAATCATTTGTCAAAAACCTGAAGAGAGGTTAACTGCCATTCAGCATTAAGCTCACCCACCGTTGGGGAGGAAATGAGGCCTCCATTTACCCATCGTGAGTGTGTTCCTGAGTTTGGTTGCATGGGTTGCGGGTACTGAAGAATAGCACTGGGATTTGGGTATGTGTGTCCATTCCTTCTACATCAGTCTCCGTCTGGCCGAATGTGTGGGGTCACACTGTCCAGTGTAACGGGGATTCTCCTTTTGCATCATCTCCTGAATCTCAGTGAAGAAGTGTGCCATTTGCTTCAGGGGCCACTGAATGTCCCCCCTGAAAACCAAGCTAGCAACTCTGGGTGTCTAGATGATTTATTTCTACCCCTCTGACTGTCTTAATAGTTTTTCTCTTCCACTGAAATTCCCCCTGGACCCAGTTCGTATTTGTGCCCAGCCCTGTTCACAAATAGCTCCAGGCTATAAATAGAGACTGCAGTGGGCGCTAGGTGTGCTTCATTAAGTTTGACAGCTCCTGAAGAGAGGGAAGAATGTCAACTCAGCGTTGGCTATTGATTCCAAAAGATCGATGTTTGTGTTAGGTTGAATATTTTATTACTATAAATATCCCCAGAGTGGAACGGTGTCTTTCTCGTGCTTATAAGGTCTGTGTGACTGTAGCTGACACAGCAGATGGCTTGCCATACATGCTGAAGGTTCTTCATCTGTTTTGCTTTGAGTTATCTGTGGGTAACTTTATGTAGCTGAGGATATCCTGGAACTCAGCCCTCCTGCTGCAGTATTGGGATTGCGGGCCAGAGCAGTGATGTAACAAACAAGCAGACAAATGAATGGACTGTGAGGAGGAAGAAAAGGAGGGAGTCAGATTGTCTTTTTGTTTTCTGTTGTCTGTTTTGTATGTTTGTTTTCACTCCCCCACCACACCCCACAGGTTTCTCTGTGGATCCCTGACTGTTTTGGAACACTGTAGACCAGGCTGGCCTCAAACCCAGAGATCAACCTGCCTTTGCCTGCTGATTGCGTAGATTAAAGTCGTACACTTCGGCCGCCACATAGCCACCACCACCCAGGAAAAATCAGATTATCTTTATATGTAGGAAATGTGATTCTGTAGCTTTTTTTTTTTTTTAAGAACATATTTAATTTTTAAAAATTTTTTATGTTGTTTCGTCTGCGTTTGTGTCTGTATCACATTGATGCCTGGCACCTTTGGATCAACTGGAACTGGAGTTACAGATAGCTGTTAACTGACATGTGGGTGCTGGGAATCAAACTCAGGTCCTCTGGAAGAGCAGCCAATGTTTTTAATCTCTGTGCCATTTCTCTAGTCCAATTCTGTAGCTTTTTAAATTTATATATACGTATTATTTTATGTGTTCGTGTATGTGCCTGAATGTATGTATGTGCACTTACAAGCATGTAGGTGCCCTGGAACTGGAGTTACACATGGTTGTGAGCAGCTTTGTGGGTGCTGGGAACCAAACCTGGGTCCTCTGCTAGAGCAGCAAATGCCTTTAACCCCTGAGGCATCTCTTCATCTCTGTGATCTACGTTAAAGGACCTCACCAGATGTGCTTGCTTCGGCAGCACATATGCTAAAATTGGACTGATACAGAGAAGATTAGCATGGCCCCTGCACAAGGATGACAAGCAAATTTGTGAAGCGAATTAAAAAAAAAAAAAAAGACCTTACTAGAAAACTGAGCTCTAATAATATTGTAAGCAAAGTGACAGGATGCAGGCAAATTGGTCATTTTTCTACATAACAGAATGACCACATTAACAAAGGAACCTGGAATGCAGTCCCTCACAATAGTCTTACAAAGTTAAGAAACAAACCACCTTCAAATAAAACTAGCCTCTCAGGTGAAGGCCTTCTTTCTGTGTTGAAAACTTTTAATGACACTCCTTGTTTGCGATTCAACAGACTCCATATTGTGGAAGTACTTTAATACCCACAGATAATTATATCTGTGAAGTGAGCCAGGCCCAGAAAGACAAGTAACAAATGCTTTCCCTCATATGCAGATTCTGGACTTCAAAAATAAAGGCTTGTGGGCTGGGGAGACGGCTCAGCAGTTAGGAGCACATACTGCTCCTGCAGAGGACCAGCTTGACAACTTGAGTTTGATCCCAGGACCCACTCACATAGTGGAAGGAGAAAAGGAAAAAACTGACTTCTGAAGATTTTCTTCTAATATCCATACTTGTGCTGTGTCATATGAATACACATACTCACCTACATGCACACATACATGCTCACACACATGTGCATGTTAAATGAATGTGTGCTATGTCACATGTACACAAATGTGCACACATGCACACGTACAAGTATGCATTAAACAAATGTAATTTTAAAATAAAGAAGCAAAGGGGAAAAGGGAAGGGGCAAGGAAAATTCCTTCTGTGGAAAGAACTGGTTCTCTCAGGGCAGAGACTGTGAGGGAAGGACTTCACTTGTGAGTTAGAATCACAAGGAAAGCTTTCTAGTTGTATTTTTGGGAACTTGGTGTCTAGGAAGAACTTGAATGGTGTTTTATTTTGTATTCTTTTTTTGTTTTGTTTTTGAGACCAGCTTCTCTGTATATCCCTGGCTGTCCTGGACTCACTCTGTACACCAGGCTGGCCTTGAACTCACAGAGATCCACCTGCCTCTGTCTCCCAAGTGCCGGGCTTAAAGAAGTGTGCCACCACGCCTGGCCTGTTTGTATTCTTCCTTGTTTGCTTTTCTGACTGCCTGGTTATCTCAATGAAGGTCATGAGTGCAGAAGGGACGACTAACACACTAGGACTCCTCTTAGAGGTGCAGCATGGGACGACTGGGCAGGAAGTTTCATCTCCCACCCACTCATCACTAGCCTAGACACTAGCTGCACCCTGCACTTGGTGTCCACAGTGCTCTAAGTACTCATGTCCTATCTGAGCCTCTTCTCCCTAGAGCGCTATATGGTTTGCCGCTAACTCGCCTCAGGCTTGGGCTTCAGTGCCATCTCTAGGGTCTGACCTTAGTGTGTTAAACATGAGAAACACACACACAGTCACATGCCTACTTGTGCACAGGTATGGTCCACATAGCTTATCAGTGCTGGACTACACCCAGATGTCTGCTTTTATTCACTCTGTTGCACTTACATATTAATTTGTTTTTTGAGTGGCACACTTTTAGAGACTAACCGCAGAGATGTGTCATTCAATTGTACAGCCCCAGGACTGTGAGTGGTGCCGGAGCACAGCAGACGCAGTGTGCACATTTGTTGCGTGAAGCTGTTTGCTTGAACTGGATTAACTCTGTGCCTACAGTTAAAAGCTTGGTGTAGCACACACATGACTCAAGCCCTGGGGAGGAAGACACAGGGGTCTCCCTGGCTTCCTGTTCATTCACCCGGCACAGTCAGTGAGTCTGTCTCAAGACACAAGGTGGACGGCTCCTGAGAAAACAGCACTCAGTGGTAACACCACGCATGCCCATTGTTAAATGGAAAAGTGACTGTTCCCATTAGAGAAGGAAATACACTGAAGCCCTTTAAGAAGCAGGTGTTGTTGGTACATTTGAAGTGTAATCCAGTCTGTCTGGTTATGAAGCATGTGCTATTTTTGAGAATATTTTCATTGTTTTGGAATATTCTGCTATATTCCTGTTTTGTAAGGTAGTTTTACCTGATTAACTTGTACTGCTAATGTACAAGTTATTAGAAAATGACTTACATTTTCTTAAATGGTGGTGTAAGTTTTTAACCTGTTCTAGGGACTTAAATATGAAACATTTCCAGGATTTTAGAATGTCAGCATTCTGAAAGTGTCATGAATCACTCCCTTTGATTAATAAAAATGAGTGAGTTATTTCGTGTGGTGGATGGGGACTCTACTGTGTTGTTGGCGCTGGTGTTCAGCCCTTGGATACCATCCTTCCTCTCGCCTCAGCATCCTGAGCAGCCATGATGAAGGTCCAGACCACTGCCATTGGCATTATAAATATACACTAATCCCTCTCTGTGCTGTGTTCACAATGTGAATGCATTGAGAATCTTTACAGTCATTTTGACTGCTGACACTGAGTTATTGTCCATGAGACTGTCCCTTCCAATACTGAGATCTTGATTTCCTTTGGCACTATAAATATCATACTGATAGATATAGTTTTTTTTTTAACCCCCTCTGTATTTCTATGTTGGGTTAAAAGTTCATTTCATTTTTCTTCTGATGAAAATAAGCTGATTGTTTGGTGCCTGTTCATGAAACATCTGTTAGCTTTGAAAATTCCTTGGTATTTTCTTAGGTCCTTTCTTTGTGCTGTCTAACACATGCTAGATAGACTTGTATATATTCCATCGTAGGGTCTTGTAGCTGTGTAACCTAGGCTGATCCCAGTGACCTGCCTCTGCTGCCTGGGTGCAAGGATTGCAGGTGTGTGCCAGCGTACCTGTCACCTGTCACGCTTCACGTTCTAGTGGAACACTTGTAAGAACGTTTGAAGTGACAGTGTGTTGCTGAGAGTGGCTGTGACCTCAGCTGCAGCTGCATGCATCAGCACCAAGGGTGCCTCGCTCCTTCAGACACAAGTGTGCATGTCCGTCTGGCTGCCACCTCACTTGACCACTTACAGCTGGTGAGGAGGAGCTGTTGACATCAAGTAGAACACTTTTTTTTTTTTAAATTTCAAAAAGTGTTTGAATGTGGACTTAACAAGAAAATCATTTAAGATTTTCATTTTGAACACCATGTTCTGTTTTCACTGTCGTCTGTGAGAGCTGATAACAAGGAAAATCACTCTGAGTTACACGTAGGTGTAAGGCTGTCTTAGCAAAGCCTGTCTTTGTATTGGGCAGAGAACATAATGAGGGAGTCACGGGTAAAACTCAGCCGGCTCTGCACCTGCCCCGTTTTTCCAACAATTTCCCAGGACTCACTGTACTAGCACACTTGTAGATTTTTATCTTTTGGGAGCATTTCTCCCTTGCTTTGTTACAGAGTTCATGCTTCTGTAGGCTAGCCAGTTAGGACCTATCAGAGTATGCCATTAATGAGAAAGGCACACCCAAACACTCACGGCTGCCATGGCTGTGTCCTGGGTCTAGTGAGGTGTTCTGCAGACCAGAGGCCTAACCCTTTCTCTAGATGTCCCCTTAGCCTCATTTCTTCCTTTAAAAAAATGTATCAAACAGGATTATATGTTATAGTAATCCAGGTTGGCTTGACTTTGTAACAATGTTTTCCTCTGCACTGAGTTATTTCCACACCCTGCTTCCATTCTCCCATCAACTATGTGGATTTCCCCAGATGCCAAGGTGATTTATACATGTATTTTCCAAGATTAGTTCTGCATGCCTTTTGGAGTGTGTAGCATATTGTTGCTACTTCGATTCTTGTTAGGCCTTTTAGTTTCTGTGCATTGTCTGCATGGAGTTGAAGGACAGACGTATCTGCCGGGTCCTGGTATTCTCATCTTTATCATCTTCCATATGTCATATTTTTGCCTAACTTTCCCCTTTTATTTTAGAGTTCCTTGCTTCTTCCTCTTTCTTAATTGCTCTGTGATTTTTGTGCTAAATACAAACATAAAAATCAGTGTGGTAAGAAAGTACCTAGTGTGGTTTGTGATTTGTTGGAGGTCGGCCTCAGCTTTGCTGAGTGTCCTCAGACCTCGCCATCGTGATGCTTGGCCTTTGTCAAGGTGCCTGAGTAGTGCCCGTGGTCCACACCCCCGTGCAGGCAACAAGCTAAACTGGGACTGCATCCCAAGTCAGCTTACTCTTCATGCAAGATTTTTGTTTATTTGGTTTTTGCTGTTCTACTTTTCCTTGTTCACCAAAGAATTTGAAAATTCAGTGGCAAAAACGTGTCCTTTCAACTTGGCATTTCTGTAAGTTCTGGCCTGTTGTCAGTGCTGATTGAAGTTTCTTCAGATCTGTGTTGATGTCCCGAGGAGGGTGTCTCCAACAGTGTCCTGGCAGTCACTCAGAGCATCCCTCCTGAAGTGATAGATATGCATCATCTGGCCACTCATGTCTGCCCAGGTGACGCTGCATGGTTTGGCTCATGAACCTGTGGTCAGCTCTAACTGCTCAACTCAGTGGTAGTTCCTAGCCCTTCTGATTTGTAAGTTGTCAGCCCCAGAAATGCCAGGACCCCTTGACAGGCTAGAACATGTTTACCAGAGATCACTTGGTTGGCCTGGAAGCCGACAAACAGCGGTGAGCTCCAGTCTGGCTGCATGGGTGTTTGTGCTTCATCATGGATGCAGGGCTCCTAACGGGCTTTCTGGTGCAGAGTGGCAAGCTTTTTCATAGACGTGGTCATGAAGAGGTAAGCATTGTCAATGGTTTTTCTCTTCTCCAAAGTCTGGGAGCCTCTGGTGGAGCAAGTAACTGGGATTCGTACAGTGATCATTTCACCATTGAAACCTGCAAGGAGACAGACATGCTGAACTACCTCATCGAGTGTTTTGACCGAGTTGGAATAGAGGAAAAAAAAGCACCAAAGGTAATGTGAAGCGGGTTTACCAGGAGGCAGGCAAACCCTGGATAGGCATGTGCTAACCCCGCCCCAGGAGCAGCTGTTCGATTAGCCAGTAGTTCTGGAGCAGCTCTTAGAGGTCAAGCAGTATGTTGGCAGCTTAGGCCCTCTCCGCGACAAGGGGATCCAGCCCTTTTAAGCTCACAGCACCATGGAGAGAGGTGATGCCAGAGCTCAGATACGAGTCTGACTGCCTTGGCTCCAGAGTCCTCTCCTTTGCCTGTGTCCTGCAAGGTCCTGATAATTGCTGATTATGTCCATTTCCCATCGCTAGGACAGAACACATAGGGAACTCAAAGGAGGAAAGGTGCACTGTGCTCACAGATCCGTAAATCTATGATCAGCTGAGTCCCTGGCTTCTGGGATGTGAACATCAGGGTAGACAGGTGTGGTGCAGCCAAGTTGCTGTTGTCATGGTGGCCAGGAAGCAAAGAAAAACAAAGGAAGAGTCCTGGATGAGCTGTACTGCTCAGTCACACTCTGATCGACCTACTTCCTTTTATGAAGCCTTACCGGCCAGTTCCACTGTATCATCTGTCAGCACATTGTTGAAACTAGACCCACAGGCCTGGTGACGCTCTCACCCCTCACAACTACTCATCAGCTGGCATCCAAGCCTGTAACATATGAATCCGTCTGGGGTTCATATGTTACAGGACATACTTATATTGAATATATATAATGCCAGTTTTCTGAGATAATCATTATGAAAACATCTGACATTATGGAACACCTATGCTGTGGGTTGCAGGAACCATAACAGTCCATGAACTTGGAGTTTCGTGGTTGCCCAGTGAGTTCGAGCAGCCCTGTTTGAGTAAGTGATGCCCTCAGAGATGAAGATGTAATTGTGAGAATTATTCAGTAACAAGCTGCAGGACCATGCTGAACCAAGGAAACATTACTTCCCTAACCCCCATTTGAGACAGGGTCTCACTGTGTAGCCCTGGCCTGCCTTGAACTCACAGAGATCCACCTGCCTCTGATGGCTGGGATCAAGGCATGCAACACCACGCCCAGCACCTTCCGTTGTCTCATTCCCTGTCTTCTCACTCATATTTTATTGTGTAACTCCAGCCTGATTTTAGAAAATGAATGCCCTGTGTTATTTTCAAATTTGTGGGTCCTCTTCAGGGATTGTGGTACTTAATCTTATCAAAAGCAAAAAAATGCTAGGCATGGTGGTGCACACTTACCATCTCTGCACTCTGGGAATCTCAGACAGGAGGAATGCTGTGAGTTTGACACCAACCTGGGCTATTACATGAAAGAATCTGCCTCAAAGTAGCAGTGACGCACTGACTAACATCGGTACAGGTGGTGACCCAGTGCTGTGCTTTGTCCACTCTGAGTATAGGGATGGTAAAACAGGCCATTTTCTGGCCATTACCCTCCTCCTGTCCTCTTCAGTTTTGTTGTTCTATTGCCTCTTCTCCAGCTGTGCAGCCAGTCAGTCGTCAGCCACATTCTGAGCAACATCCGCTCACAGTGCATCTCCCACACCGCACTCGTCCTCCAAGGTTCCTTCACACAGCCCAGGTACGATGGACACTTATGTTGCTGTGTTTCTGCTGTTGGTAGGGAGGGCCATCTCTCAGTGGATATCAGCTTCCAGTTTTATGACACGTCGATAACTCTGTAACTGTATAGTGAATGTGTTTGCTTCGGTCATCAAAGCTCAGGCTGGAGCGATGGCTCAGAGGTTAAGAGCACTGGCTGTTCTTGCTGAGGACTTGGGTTTGAGTCCCAGCATCTACATGGTGGTTCGTAGTATTGGTAACCCCAGTTCCAGGAGATCTGATGCCCTCTTCTGGCCTCTTAGGACACTATATACATGTGGTGTCATACAGAGACTTACATGCAGGAAAAATATTCTTACATTAGATAAAAAATACAACTAAGGACATGATGTATTTTGTGTAAATTTAGGAGTAAAAATGTTTATTTTTCTTAAGTACTGTAGAAATAAAATGTTCATCTAAGCATTTTAAAAAAGAAGTTAGTTATATTTTAAGAGTTCTGCATACTTTTTGAAATATGTAGAACCATGGTAGAATATTAGTAATGTAATTTAAAATCTAGTGTTTGAAATTAGTAGATGTTTGTGACAAAGTAATCATGTTCTATGTGTCTCCAAATTGATCTTGTTACCAGGTATTAGAGAATAGTTGAGGGAACCAAGAACACTTGTCCTAGCATTCAGGAGGCAGAGGCAGGAGAACCTCCTCCAGTACAAGGCCAGGGTGGCCTATATATTAAATTGCAGGCCAGCCTGGGTTTTATAGCAAGACCCTGTCTCACAAAGACAAGATAAAACAAAATACAATAGTAGGAAAATGATTTGGAAGTTGAGTGAATTGCTGTGATTTGCCTATTTGAGAAAATTTGGAATGACTTTCAAGGTTAATAAAACAATGCGTATTTCATTAAAAAGCTTTTTTTCCTTGGCCATGGTTGGGGTGGCACACGCCTGTAATCCCAGCACTCTAGAGGCATGGGCAGGCAGATCTCTGTGAGTTTGAGGCCAGGCAGGTATATAGAGCTAGTTCCGAGACAACCAGGCCTACCTGAGGAAGCCCTGTGTCGAAAAACAAAAACAAGACAAGACAAAACTTTATTTTATATGTATGGGTATTTTACCTGCTTGTGTATCGTGTATCACATCCATGTTTGGTGGCCTAAGAGGCCAGAAGAAGGCACTGGGCCCCTCTGGAATTCTGGTTCCAGTCTAACTCCAGTTAGAAATAGTTGTTAGCCACTGTATGGGAATTAAATTTCCTTTGGAAGAGCAACCAGTGCTCTTAACTATTGACATCTGAAGTCAAAACTTTTAATTGCAAATATATTTATTAATAACTAATAGTTATTAATAAACATATTTATTATATTTATTAGGCACCTATAACAAATATAAACATGCCTGGTGTGGTGGTGCATGCCTTTAATCCCAGCACTTGGAAGTCAGAGGCAGGCAGATCTCTGTGAGTTCAAGGTCAGCCTGGTCTACAGAGTGAGTTCCAGGACAGCTAGGGCTGTTATGCAGAGAAACTTTGTCTCAAAAAAAATCTAAAAACAAATATAAACACTTACTACCTAACAACTAGCCCTAAGAATAACTATAAATTCCTATTACCTAACAACTAACCCTAACCTTTTAGAAGGATACAGTCTCTGGGGCAGGTCCTCAGTCATCAGGAACACCTCAGGAGTAGATAGATCCTTTAGTACTCTTGGTCAACAGTCTTTCCTCAGGAATACCTCAGACATAGGTCCTTTAGGGTAAATTGGCTATTGTTTTGTTATGGCAGCTTCACTTTAAATGAGGCTTGAGACTCTCTTCTCTCTGGAGACTCAGCTGTCTGTAGACCAACTTGGTCAGTTTGTATTAGCTGCTCTGCCACAGTTGTTGAGGCTGGCCCACAGTTCTATCCTGGCCACTGTTTGAACTGGTTGAATCCCTCAGGGCAAATGCTGTGCCATGGAGTTTTAGTCCTTGGCTTTTTGCTGCCTTGTGGAGGCCTTCTCTGCTCACCAGTTTCTTTCTGCTGAGCAGTAGAAGCTGTCCTGAAGGATGAGAGCTGACATATGTTTCAGATCTGCTTTTCCATCTGTCAGCATTGGCTCCACCAGATGATACAAGCCGATTGGCATCTTGTCATCTCTCGTGTGGGAACTCTTGGGCTCCACCCACTTCTTCCTTAAATAGGGTCTTTCCTTGTTTCACCTGGCTTCAGCCTAATCTGGATTCTGCTCACTTTGCAAGGCTGTTAGCAGCTGAAAATGATGCCAAGCCATAAACCCTATTTTTAGTCCATATGATGCCATGCCAAGTGCCCACAGAGATACCAGGCTGATCTTCATGCCCCCTTTTAAGAGACTGTATCAGAAGCCCCTAGATAATTCACTAAATCTAATTTATATTGATCTAATACCTATTACAGACATTACATTTCTGTAGCCCTATATTTCATGTCTTTTATTTAAAAATAGCTAAAGGGAAAATGTAAAAAAAATGGATTTTTTTCATTTTGGTGACTGCCTGCACCATAAGTATATGTTTTTTTTAATCTTTTTAAAATGAAAGAAAATTAGGCTGTATGGTGCCACATGTTTGTAATCTAGAATTTGGGAGGTCGAGGCAGTAGTACTTGCTAGTTTGAAGCCTTTCTAGGCTCCATAGCAAAGCCTTGTCTTTAAAATCCAAGTAATAAAGCTGAATGTGGTGGCGCACACTTTTAATTCCAGCATTTGGGAGGCAGAGGCAGGGAGATCTCTGATGTCAAAGCCAGCCTAGTTAGTCTACAAAGCAAGTTCTAGGACAGACAGGGCTACACACAGAAAAACTTTGTTTTTGTTTTTGTTGTTGTTGTTTTGAGACAGGGTTTCTCTGTGTAGCTCCGACTGTCCTGGAACTCAATTTCTAGACAAGCTGGTCTCGAACTCAGAGATCTACCTGCCTCTGCCTCCTGAGTGGTGGGATTAAAGGCGTGCACCACCACTTCCAGGTGAGAAACCTCGTCTTGAAAAACCAAACCAAACAAAACCCCAAGAAAACCAAGTAATAAAAAAGAAAAAGAGATTACAACTAATATTTTTCTCAATGTGGATGAGGCATAAACAAACAAATCTTTTTATTATTAAAAATTTTCAGAAACACTTATGTGTATAGACATCTTGCCCACATCTGCATGTGCGTGCGTGCGTGCGTGCGTGCGTGCGTGCGTGCGCCATCATGTGCTTGTGGTGCTCTTAGAAGTCAGAAAAAAAGTATTGGATCTCCTGGAACTAGAGTTAAAAACAGCTGTGAGCTGCCACATGGATGCTGGGATCCAGTCAGGTCCTCTGCAGGAGCAGCCAGTGCTACTGAACTGTCTCTCTGGTCCCCATAGTTTATTTTAAATGCATTTATTATTTATTTTCTGGTGCTGAGAACTTGGCCTGGGGCTTTGCACGTCTGAGTGTTGTGTCACTGAGGTGCTCCTAGCTCCAAGCTTCATTTGTAAAGAGTCGTAGTCTTTGCAGTGTCCACTATGTCTTATTTAAAAGGCCGGATGTCACCAGGGTTAGGACAGGCCATGCTGGGCCTGAGTAATGGTTGTAGAACGTTTGGTAGGTTTGATGGGAGTTGGGTCTCTTTAGTGAATATGCGGGGCTTATGAAGTACAGTCTCTTAAATGGGCTTATGGGAAACACCTGGCAGAGTACCCATGGACCTGGGCATAAGAAGGAAAGCCCAGGAAACTGGAAAGGGCTTTTGGCTTGGCATTGCTTCTCAACACTGTTCAGGTGCTGGACACTGCCACATTTTGAAAGACCCTAGAAAGATTACAGTCTAGATTGGCGGAGCCCAGACTGGACTGAGGCCATGCAGTGGACTGTGGGGAGACCTCAGAGACAGGGCCCTACTAAAGGCTTGGCCAGGGACCAAGATTGCAAGAGTGTTCTGTGGAAGGGCATAGCCAGAGTCCGTGAGAAAGCCCACAGGATGCCAATTAATTACAGTGAGAGCATTGCCCTATTTAAGGGTGTGGGGGTGGAGCCCGGGAGACAAAGGCTCAAAGCAGACATCTCACAAGCTCTGAGGCCTCAAGGGACGGCATTGCCCCCTGCCCCAGCTGCAGAGCAAAGCACCATGCTTGGTTTAGTCACAGTAGTGGTGGGCGACAGCACCCTGCCAAAGAGTCTGTCTGAAAAGGCCCAAGAACTATCAGGGACCAAGGTGAAATTACCAGTGGAAAAGTCATGAGGCCAGGCGGTGAGAAGAGAGGCCAGGGGCTATGTTCGGGCCCATAGGCCTGCAGGTGCCTAGCAAGTGAGAGAGATACAAGGCATGAACATTCTCTGAGGAGACCCCGAAAATAGGCAGGAGAGTAAGGCCTGCAAAGGGTATGGCAAAGGCTCAGATGAGTGAATAGGCCCCAGGCAAGGCCTCGAAGCCAAGGTCTAGGCCACGTGGCATAGCAGCTGCCCTGAGGGGTTCAGCTAGTTCAAATAGGTTGAGAAGACCATGGAAGTGACAGCCTCAGTGCTAGCCCGGAGGAAGCTGGGCCGAGCTAAAGTGAAGCTGCCATAATAGTTCCAGAGCCAGGTTTCCACTGAGTGACCGTTGCCTGCAGACCGACAGCAGGTCAGTTACCCTCAAGGACCTGTATGGTTGGTATCTTTCAAAGGGGTTAGGGTTGGTTCTTAGGTAATAGGTGTTTAGGTATTAATAGATATAGTTTAATGAAATATAGGGTCACAGGTAAGCTTTGCATTTATGTGACTGTGTGGTCTGTGTGGCTACGACATTCCTTGTGGTCCCATCACAGCCCTTGCTTTTCCTGGGTCTGCAGGTCCTTGCAACAGCCATCCTTCCTTGTGCCGTATATGCTGTGTAGGAATCTCCCGTATGGCTTCATTCAAGAACTGGTGAGGACCACTCACCAGGATGAAGAGGTGTTCAAGCAGGTACAGTCGGGTCAATTAATGCTCCAGCTTTTAGCTAAGTGCCTTTATGCTGTCTAGATATGCCTTGTCATGGGGTGGGGGAGGGACTCATGAAGCTCCACCCCTCCCATGCATTATCCAGGGGTGGGGCTGGAAAGATACTTTCCTGAGTGATACAGCCACTGGTAAAGCTGCCCATGAACAGCCTCTCACCCTTGTTTCTGCCAGCAGCCCTAAGTAAACTCATTGGGTCATAAGAAGAAAGAAAGTGAGGGAGCGGGCCATGGAGTTAGCAAAATGACTAGTTAAAAGGAAGAGGATAAGTGGGAATGGAAAGGAGACACTGGGGTGTAATGGGGTGAGTTTCATAAAAACACATTATGTGTGTGTATGAAGACACCATAATGAAATCCATGCATGATGAATATATGCTGAAAAGGAAATAAATAAGAACGTTATATGTAGGAAATGTCTCTTCCTAGACTGCACTATGGATATCATCAGTTGGCACAATACCCTTTTCTTTGTTTTAATATAGTATATTCATAACTCTTGATTTTAAGACCTTTGAATTCTTAAATATTTGTAAAAACATAATCCAGGCCACATCAGGTATGGTGGTGCACACCTTTAATCCCAGTACTGGCCAGTCAGAGGCAGGTAAATTTCTATGGGTTTGAAACCAGCCTGGTCTATATGGTAAGTTCCAGGCTAGCCAAGGCTACATAGTGAGACTTCATCTCAATGGGGAAAAAAAGGAAGAACAACTCAGGACTCAAGAAAAGTTCAGTTTAAGGCTGCGCCCTCTGTAAAGTTTGTTAACTGCGGCCTTCAGTGGTGCCTTGTGGCCGATGTTCAGGAACAATAAAGGCAGTGCCCCTGAGGCCCTCATCCTTAGGAAGATGAACAAACTCCAATGGAAAAACTAATTGTTTCAGGAGGTTTAAGTAATCTTCGTGTGTGATGAGCATTGATTAGAATAATTTTTCTTTTTCATAAAGGCCAGCATTTGAAGAATCCAGAGTAGTTTTAAAATCAGGCCAAAAATCAATAGAAAAAGACACGCAATGCTTATTTTATTGCTAAACTTATGCAGAGGCCATGAAGTGACCTTTGCTGGCTTTGTAAAGGAAATGGCATGAACTCAGTGGCAGCTAGCAGCAAAGATAGGTCTCTGGATTGCAGGAAGGTGGTGTTTTCTCGGGCTAGCTGACATGAAGGCCTTTGACTTCCCTATATTTCCACAAGTTACCTGCAGAGAAAAGCTGAAGGAAACGTAGCTGCTGAATCCACATCCCATCTTACCTTTTCACCTAACAAGTGGCAAATATGACTTACTAAGTCCTCGACTAGACTTTGCATTTCCTTTAATGTTTAAGTGATGTTTTCAAATGAACAGACAAAATTTTTTTTGTGTGGTTAAAATCTGAAGTGTTAAGATTGAAGATTAGTAGCTGAAACTTTTATCTGCACTGGGAGGTACTTACTTACTACTTACTCAGAAATAGAATTATTTACAATGTGCAGGTCACAAACATAATATGATGCCTTGGCCAGCAAGCTGTCTCAGTGTGTGGAACCAACCCCAGGGCCTGAGTTCGGTCCGTGAACCCACAATGGAAGGAGAGTTCTGGCGCCTGAAAGTAGCCCCCAACCTCCACATTTAATAGGCACACATACCCACTTTTCCACACATTATACAAACACAATAAGATTAAATTTGAAAAATACAATGCTTGATGATGGGAAATATTTTGTGTTTCTTCATGTTTTGCCTGTTCATTAAGCTCTCACTTGCACAAGAGGGAACTGAACTACTAAAAGGAGTAAAGTATTGCTTAAAACATATCTAACGATCATTCAGATTGGCAGTTAATGGCATTTATCCGTGTGCTTCTAGAACTGGCTTTGCCCTCTTGATTGCAGTTTTGGGCTGTCCTGCCCCATGCTGGGGGTCACTCTTCATTTTCAGCTTGGTTAGGAAAGCACAGATTACTTGTACACTGATTAAGGGTTACGGAAGCAGGATGACCTCTTCCAGAGCTGTTTTGATGTCTTAAAATGCTTCACAGGCATGTGTAATCTAGGAGACTCTTTTGGTCCTATGTCCTCTCTTATACTGAGAGTTCCCTGAGATGGGATGAACTTTGTGGCCTAGGGGAGTGGTCCAGGCTTCTGGTGGCTTCAACTACACTCCTGTTACAGCTGTGGTTCACGTTGCCAGCTGCTTGCTGTGTCCATTTTCCCCATGATGTTTTTAGTTATGGGTACTAGCCCACTCTTAAGTGTAGCTCAATGAGAGGGCACTGTGAAGTTTGAAGGTGAGCTGTGCTGAGCAAAGCTTGCACACTGTGACCGTCTCAGTGCAGCCTTGTACATTTGCATGCCCTTTGGTTTCTTGGTAAGGTGACCATATTCATTACACCATATATGGAGGTAAGGCGTTCTTACTGAAAACTTATTTTTCAGTTTGAACATTCATCAGCTATCTCCTTGCTCTCAATTAAGTTGAATGTAACAAACAGAGCAAAACAATTTTAAGTATTGGTGAATTTGAACAGAAAGTGGAACACTTAGTGTAATTTCCCCACAGATCATAGATGTGTGTTAATCTGCAACGAGGTGTCGGGGGATTTAGTTTGTAGGAGTCTGAAGTGAGGCAGGAACTCCTCTCAGCCCTCAGCAGCCCTACCTGCCCTGCTGTTGAATGTCAGGATCCTTTATATGGAGGGGAAAAAAGATTTCTCTAGGGAAGAGGAGAGAGCCAGGGGAGCTGGACCCACAGACTCAGTAGACTGTCTACTATGTTTGCATGCTTCATTTTCCTTAACCTAATGTTTGTGGTTTTCTTTTTTCTTACAGATCTTTATCCCCATTTTACAAGGCCTGGCTCTTGCTGCCAAAGAGTGTTCCCTCGATAGTGATTACTTTAAATACCCCCTTATGGTAAAATCTTGTTTCTTTTCTTTAATAGATATATTTCTTTCAGATCTGTGTTCAACCTTCTTTTCAATTTTTTTCTTCATTTTTTTGAGACAAGGTCTCGTGTCTTCCAGTCTGAAGATAACTCTTAACTCATGATCCTACTGCCTCCGCCTTTCAAGTGCTGAGATTACAGGTGTCGATCACTCTTTGCTCTCAGATGTAAAATCTGAGACCCTTTCTTAGGCCAGATAGAATGTGACTGTGTCCTGAGCCACCCGAGTGCCTTGGCAGCCTTCACATGCCAACCCTACCAGTCCCACCCAGCACTGAGTGTGGCATTCATGGAATGTGCTTTGCCATGCTGGGTCACGAGCTCAAGGGGTGACTGTTGAGGGTGTTTTGCTAATTTTCAGATCAACAAACAAACCATACTTTGGACTTAAAAATCAAACATTATAATAAAAAATTATAAGGTTGGTGAGATAGCTTGTCAGTTAAAGCCTGACAATGGAGCCCGTGTAAGGGTTCTTCTGGCCTACACAAGTACCTGCTCTCAGAAGGCATATACATATATGTACACATGGATAAAAATAAAATACATCTTATAAAAATTCAAATCATCACCAGGCTGACCTTGTACTCATGAACCTCCTTCAATCTCCTGAGTGCTAAGATTGCTGCTTCATGCTGCCATGCCCAACTGGGACAAAATCTTTTTTATTGGGCCAGAGAGATAGCTCAGCAGGTTAAAACACCTGCCTTACAAGCCATCGACAGAGTTTGCCTCCTGTGAATCCACATAAAAAGCCAGGTGTGCTGACTCATGTCTGTAGTCCCGGTAAAAAAGAGGTCGATACGGGATAGTTGATTGCAAGCATGTGGCCTGGCTAGCTTGGGACAGCAAAACACAGTGCCGGAAACAGGAGATTCTGTCCCCAAACAAGGGGGAAGGCAGTAACTAACTGCTGAAAAGTTTTATTCTGAGTTCCAAATATGGGCTGTGGCATATGTGTACCTACTTGTGTATACATATGCATGCGTGTATGTGTGTGTCCACATGCACACACACGCTCACACTAAGTAATTTTTAAATGTAATAAACTGTTAATAGAAGTGATTTAGTAGTTAAAATACTTGCCTGGCAAGCAGGAAGACTGTACCCACATAAATCATGGGGTGTCTGGCCTGCCTATTATTCTAGCCCGAGAAGGTGGAGATAGAGGATCCCTGGATTAGTCTCACTAGAGAGGCTAGCCATTGTCAGAGAGCTGCTAATTGGTGGGAGAGATGCTGCTTCAGTGAGAATAAGTTGGAAGATTTCCAGCGGCAATCCATTCCTCCACCTACTTGAGCATGTGTGTATCCATGCATACCACACCCATGTAAAAAATTATTCATAGTAAGATCAAAGGGCAGTGTTGTGCCCTATGGAGTAATGCAGTATATATCCTGTGGAGAGCAAGTCTCTGAGGCCATACATCTCATCCGTGGTCTTCCTTTCGAAACAGAGATGTCCCTGGTGCCCTGAGGTGCTCAGAACAAGCATAAATCATGAGTCTTTAGCTGTATTCTCACCAAGGTCTCAGTTGTTGTAAAACACTGCTGTGCATTTGAGAGGCACCATGGCCCACAACTTGGCCCTATCATCCAGCGTTGGAGGCCAGCATGATCTACATAGTTCCAGAAGGACCGTAGCTCTGTAGAGAGACCCTGTCTCAAAAGATGAAAGAACAAAAACAAGCAACAGCAGCAAAACAAGTGAGAGGCTCATTTCTGTTCGAATTTTGCTTTTTTGAAATTTTGGGAGACAAATCTCTTCAGGTATTTTATTTATTATAGAATTATAATGGGAAAAGTGTCAAGCCATGGAACTCATTTACGCCATGTTTATTTACAACTTTGTATAGATTGAGACCATAAAGAAATTGGAAGTTTAAGTTACTGTTTGTTCCTTTCCTCATTCTATTGATTTAATTCCATTATGCTGGTAACTCATTGTTACCTGGGGATGTGCCCTGAACCTCACACCAGTCATGAAACAAGCTCTCTTCTTTGGGGTGTTCATAATTTGGGGTAAAAGTTGCAAAACCTCTTTGCAGCTATACTGTGATAGATGCTCAGACAGGTAAGTTAAAAGGTTTACTGTTAGAAAAATCAAAACCCTGCCTGCAAAAACTAAAAACAAACAAATAAATGGGTGGTGGTGGCACACACCATTAATCCCAGCACACCAGAGGCAGAGGCAGGTGGATCTTCAAGTTCAAGGCCAGCCTGGTCTACCAAGCATGTTCCAGGACATCGAGAGACACACAGAGAAACCCTGTCTAAAAGCTAAAAAAGCCGAGCCGGGTGTCGTGGTGTACACCTTTAATCCCAGCACTCAGGAGGCTGAGGCAGGCCTGTCTCTGAGTTCAAGACCAGTCTGGTCTACAAAGAGTCCAGGACAGCCAGTACACAGAGAAACCCTGACTAGAAAAAACAAACAAAAAAAATGTGTCAAAAAGTTTCTACAGAGTTCAGGACAGCCAGGAATACACACAGAGAAACCCTGTCTTGTAAAACAATAAACAAACAAGCCAACACACAAACCAAAACAAATAAACAGAAAAATCAAAACTATCATATCATTAAGGCAAAAAATTTTTAATACTGCAGGAATGAGAAGGTGAGGCTGAGCCAAGTGTGGTGGCTCACAATAACACCAACCATTTGAGATCTGTGGTAAGAAAGTTAATCATGAATTGAAGGTCAACCTTGTCTACTCAGTGAATTCCAGGCCAGCCTATGCTACAGAGTGAGACTGTGTCTCAGAAACAAAGTCAGGTGTGGTAGTGCCCCTGTGATCCCAGCACTGAGGTTAGAGCAGGTGACCAGAAACTGAAGGTCACCCACATCTAGATTATCCTGGGTACATGAAGTACTGACAAAAAAATAATTTTGAGCCAGGTGTGCCACAGTTGATCACTCGAGGCTGAGGCAGGAATACATAGTGAGTTTCAGACAAGTCTGGGCTATTTAGTAAGATCTTTCCTCAAAAAAAGAAAATAGATAAACAAGAATTAAACATGTTTCTAAGGCTGTTTCTATTGCACCGATGTTATTCTGGTTTCTTAAAAAGTATGTGTATGCCCGAGAGCAGGAATTGGAGTCGTCTGCTGTTTCAGCTGGGAGGCTTTCAGTCAGTGCCGGCCGTACCCTCACTGCTATATAAATGCTCCTTTGAAAGTGTTGCCCTTTAATCTTCATCTGGATTAGTTTTGTGTTTTCACGAAGATAATTTAGTGCTGATACTAACAAATGCCCAAATGTGAAAAACAGAAGCATCCTGTGTGGTAAAAAGTAACTTCATTCGGGACCTGCTGTCCATGCCAATACAGTGATAAGGGCTCATCGAGAGGGCAGGGAGGAGAAGGGGATGGGGAAATTAGGCAGGAAGAGGTAGACTGCTGGAGCTAGCTCCAAATAACTGGATTATCGGTGGCCTGGCAATTGGTGCACTGTTTTGTCCTATGCTGTGATCACCAGACGGTTGTTATTTTATCCTGGTGCTAGCGGGCATGTGGCACATGCCTACAGTCCCAGTACTTAGGAGATTAAGGCGGAGAAGTGAGAGTTCTGGGCCAACCTGGCCAACATAGGAAGCCTTGTCTGGAAGAAAACACATAGACACACAACAGTAACAACGGTAGCAACAGGTGCCGATGTAGATGTTCTTTCATGCAATGTATTTTGGTCATGTTTTTCCCCTTCTCACAAGGGTGTTTTGTTTTGCTTTGTTTGAGACGGGATCTCACTATGTAGCGATGGCTGTCCTGGAACTCTGTAGAACAGGACTGGTCTCTAGCTCACAGAGATCTGCCTGCCACTGTGTCCTGAGCGCTGGGATTAAAGGCATGCGCCAGGCCACCTAGACAGGGTTTTTGTTTTGTTTTGTTTTTAGCAGTGCACATGTATTCATTTATTAAGTAGGAAAAAGTAGTAAGGCTGACACCTCACAGGGAGCTTCGCCAAGCATTTCTAGTCGAAATGAAAGCTGTCTTCTTGCTGTGACACTTAGTAGCAGTGTGAGACAGAACGTGCCACAGTGATTGTTTTCCATCTTCTTTCTAGGCACTGGGTGAACTCTGTGAAACCAAGTTTGGGAAGACACACCCTATGTGCAATTTGGTGAGTGCCTGGCTGCGGAGTCTGTTCCTAATGACCCAGAGACCATTTTTAAGGTAGTGTCAGCTAAAGACCTCCCTTGAAAGACTACGGATATAGACAGGGATGTCCTCGTTTGTTAACTTCCTAATGCTATAGTATTTTCTACAATGAAGTGTTTGCCTTTCGTCTGATTTTCTGGGGAAATAAGTGTTCTACTACTAGAATAGCAGGTGCTGTGGGAAAATGAACGGATCCTTTGACTAGCATCAGAATGGTCTTTTAAATTTCACTTAATGGATGTTTTGACCTGTGACAGACAGTGAGTGGTTTTGGTGAGACGTAGTCCTCAGTAGTGTACCCACTGTTGTAGTACTGGGATAGTGGTGTAAGGTTGCTAAGGTAAATGATGGCTCACGCATGCTCATGGAAGTATCCTGTACTAATATGGAAGTTGGAGAGTTCTGTCCATCTGAGGCAAAAAAATTAAAAGGAACCTGACCTGTTTGTGCATTGTGTTTTGGGGTGGTTGATTACTGGGTACTCTGAGCTCCCCCCGTGCCAGCTGACCCAGCAGCTTAATTGGTCCTCTGTCTGTGTCTAGGTCGCCTCTTTACCCCTGTGGTTGCCGAAGTCCTTAAGCCCTGGTTCTGGGCGGGAGCTGCAGAGACTCTCCTACTTAGGGGCCTTCTTTAGCTTCTCAGTCTTCGCAGAGGATGATGTGAGTGCACATGTGACACCCAGTGAGCCCTTCCCCGATGGTCACTGTATGCTGATTGAATATTTCCCCTCTCCTTTCAGGCAAAGGTGGTTGAGAAATACTTCTCAGGGCCTGCCATTACCCTAGAGAACACCCGTGTGGTCAGCCAGTCACTACAGCATTACCTGGAGCTGGGACGGGTAGGTGTTCAGAAGGGGATCCAGAGGAGAGGACCTCCCCAGGGAAGAAAGGCTGCTTCCTAGGGCCATCGTGACTCGGGCCACTCACGTCATAGAAGTCAGGCAGTGTGCAAAGAAGACACTCCGTGTAGATGTCACCCCTATTGCTCTTACCACTTGTTGCTACTGCTGGGCAGAGATGACATTCAGGCCCAGCACCTCCTGGGTGCCAGGCAAGCTGTCTCCCAGTGACTGAAACCTAGCTAAGCTCTTTCTCTGGGAGTGCCATGCCAAAGTGAAAGAAACTTTATGCATGCTCAATGAAGGAGGCCATGTAGCTTGACTCTTACACTTTATCAAAAGGTGCACTGAAGTGGTGAGGGGACAGGCTTTGTAGATGCAGACCTGAGCTGGGGACTGGAGTGATGTCTGGTGGCCATGTTTTCTCTCCAGCTTTGCTGTAGCCATGGAAACTATGAGGCTGAGCAAGAACTGTTAGTGTGGGGCACACTTTGCTGACCCACTGATCGCAAACACAGTTAATATGTCTTCTTTCTGAATTGTAAAATACATTACCTTGCTGATCGAGGCTATATTGGTCATGGGACAGAAGTGGCAATGGCTATTTATTAAAACGGACTATTCAACATCCTCCCTGCTGCATGCTGCCACTCTCCATGTTCTTCCTGGTCACACATACACTAATACTTGTTAACTGTGCTTGGGTTCCCTCCAAGGAGTGGACACGGGAGAGGAAGGTGGGGAGTGAGGCTGTTCTTAAAGTAAAAAAGAAGTCAATTATTTTTTCTTTTTGGATATAATTCAGCAAGAGCTTTTCAAGATTCTGCATAATATCTTGTTAAATGGTGAAACTCGCGAAGCAGCTCTCAGTTACATGGCGGCCATTGTCAATGCCAATATGAAGAAAGCCCAGATGCAGGTAGGAGTCCCCAGAACGCTTCCAGCTACTCATTAAACCTGTCTTTCTAGTGCAGACTTAGCTTACCACCTCCCAGACTGTGTCCTGGGGATCAGGAAGAAAGCACGTGACAAAGACAGGCAAGCTTCCTGCTAGAATGCAGCCTGATTTCTAGCGCAGGGGCAAGCAGGTGCTCAGGTTTACATGCAAGCAGAGTATTCCAGACAATGATAAATCTGTGATGAAATTGCATAGGATCTGGGAGTACTTTCAAAGTGCTATAAGAAGGGTACAGGGGTGAATTTTGATCAGGTAGCAGGGTGGCCTTTTATTAAAGCTTTGAGTGAGGAGCCAGTTATTACATGGTTGAGAAACTCTTTGGTGATAGAGTATTACAGTAGAAATGAGCCAGCTTTATTACAAGCCCAAGACACAAGCCTTTGTGACTGGGGGAAGATGGGCAGTAGAAAAGAAACCATGGTCTTGAGTCTGGCCAGGGCTTATGGCTAGAGTCCCCTGAGATGGAAAGGGGTCAACAAAGAAACGATAGGGACTGAGGCTGGAAGCCGACCTGAGCCATCACTGCGGCTCATGAGACTCCAGTGTTCATGGTAAGAGCAGGGAAATTAAAAATTCTAGATTAATCATAATAATAATACTCAGAAGCAAAAGAATTAAACTGAAGTATAGAGAAGAACAAAAACTCAGAGACTTGACTCTGGTTAGAATTCTGGTATGTCCAGTCTATTGACATTGTCAAATGGTGTTGTCATCCTTAACTCAATACTCAAGAGCCAGACAGTCAGATTAACAGAGATCACATGTAAAAATTTCGTCACACTTTCTGTAAGTTTAAGTTTTATATTGGGCCACATTCACAACCAGCTTCGGCTACATGTGGTCCCTAAGTTGCTTGACATGGGGATGCTGCCACGCGGGCACAGAACAGCTCATGGTGCTTGTGCTCTTGAGGAGATATCAGAAAGAGAAAGGAAGCTGCATTTTCTGTATTTTTGCTTACTAACTTTGACTCTGAAATGTGACTTGTGCTGTACAGACTCTGGGTCATTACAGCGGTCAGTGAGTACGTGATAGTGGACGGCTGGAACCTTGCTTGACTGGCACCTGCTAGCTGATTGACATTGGTCACCACACGACCTGTCATAGGCTTTTGGAATGTCCCATCTGTTTTCTTAAGAAAGTTGCTCAAAATTTGTGTTTACTGATTGTTTCCATTGCTTTGCGGCTGTTGTCACAGGCGGATGACCGATTGGTGTCTACAGATGGCTTTATGCTGAACCTCCTTTGGGTCCTGCAGCAGCTAAGTACAAAAATCAAGTTAGAAACAGTTGACCCTACTTACATATTCCACCCAAGATGTCGGATCACTCTCCCGAATGATGAGACTCGAATCAATGCAACCATGGAGGATGTGAGCGAGTGGCTGGCTGAGCTCTGTGAGTGACATGTTCGCTGCTGGGTCACCTCTCTTCCACCTGCATGGCTCTGAGAGACAGAGACACAGTTAAAATTGACACAGTAAACTCTTCCTTGGATTACTCAACAAAGATACATAGAACAGATGAGTGGGAAAGAGAAGAAAGAAATAATAAGAGCGACTGTATTATATGGATTGTGAGTTATATTGTGACAGTTGAAAATATGACTATTTTAAGCCAGGTGTGGTAGTGCACACCTTTAATCCCAGCACTCTGGAGGCAGAGGCAGGCGGATCACTGTGAGTTCGAGGCCAGCCTGGTCTACAAAGTGAGTCCAGGACAGCCAGGAATACACAGAGAAACCCTGTCAGAAAAACTAAAAACAACCCAAACAAGCTACTATATAATGGTATTCTCTATGATGCTGCTTTCAGCCTGTACTCAAAGCATTGATCCTTTGTGCATAGTTCTTCCTAGCAAGATCATAAACACAAACATGTAGGAGAGTGAGTGTAACTTATTAATATGGCTAGCTATTCCAGATTGCAGTAGCATGTACATCTTGGAAAGTAAAGCTATCAGGAAGACACATCATACAAGGTTGATCTGTGCAGGCATTTAATCAGATAAGAGGATATGAGCCCATTAACTAAAGCACAGGGAATTTGTTTCTCTTACAACATCACTTAAGTTTGTAATTTAAAAAATATTCTTGTCTCAAAAAACAGAAACAAAAGCCGGGCGGTGGTGGCGCACGCCTTTAATCCCAGCACTTGGGAGGCAGAGGCAGGCGGATCTTTGCGAGTTCGAGGCCAGCCTGGTCTACAAAGTGAGTCCAGGACAGCCAGGGCTACACAGAGAAACCCTGTCTCGAAAAACCAAAAAAAAAAAAAAAAAAACAGAAACAAAATCTTGGAGGCCAGGCTTAGTGGTATCTTTAATCCCAGCACCGTGAGGCAAAAGCAGATCTCTGAATTCCACAGCAACCACAGCTACATAGAGACTCTGTCTCAAGAAACAAGACCAAATAAAACATTTTGGGCTGGGGAAATGGCTCATTTGGTCAGTGAAGTGCCGCTAGGCAAGCATGAGGACCTGGACTCAGCTTCTTATCACCCACATAAAGAAGCTGGACGTGGCAGTACACGTCTGTCACCCTATCTCTGAGTGGAAGGAGACAGGATGACCTCTGAATCATTGGCTGTTAAGCCTTGCCAACTGGTGATGTCTGAGTTCAGTGAGATCCTCAGTCTCAAAGGAAGGTGTAGAAAGACATGAGTGCCAACCTCACAAATGCAAATGCAGAAGCATGTCCTCACACCACAGTCATGTTCACACACAAAGTTTTCTTAACCTTTTCTCCTTAGGGCCTGTAATCAGTTGTACTTAAGGATTCATGTTGGGTTTTTTTTTGTTTTTTTTTTTTTTTACTTTTAGATGGAGATCAGTCTCCATTTTCTGAGCCAAAATTCCCTACGGAATGTTTCTTTCTCACCCTGCACGCTCACCACCTCTCTATTCTGCCTAGTTGTCGTCGCTACATTCGAAGACTCCGAGCCATCCGCGAGCTCAATCGGTATGTTGCCATACTCCCTGTCCTGGCTTGCTCTTACTGCTGTGGTCAGTAGATCTGAGTGTAGGATATGTCCACTGCAGTTTGTTGTTGGTGTCTCTCATTTATCCAGTGTTCTTTAGGTGATAAAGTGACCCAAAGCTTGATTTCTGAACCCTTGGTGTTCTTCTCTGTATGTGGTTACCTAAACACCGTTTCCACTGGGTGTGAAAATGACCAGGAACTACTTTCCAGAGTGCCCATTGGGCTGGAGAGATGGCTCAGCGGTTAAGAGCACTGGCTGTTCTCCCAAAGGACCCCAGTTCAAATCCCAGCACCCACATGGCAATTCGAAACCCGTCTGTAATGGCCAGGCGTGGTGGCGCACACCTTTAATTCCAGCACTCAGGAGGTAGAGGCAGGTGGATCTCTGGGTTCAAGGCCAACCTGATCTATAGAGCGAGTTCCTGGACAGCCAGAGCTACATAGAGAGACCCTGTCTTGAAAAACCAAAAAAAAAAAAAAAGAAAAGAATGCCTGATTTCTAGATGTACCTGTTTTTACTCTGGACTGTAAAACCCTTTTTTTCCAGTATAATCGAGAGAAACCTGTAATTCCCTTTTGACCTATTGTCTGTGTCTGAGGAACCCAAAGGCTGGCTTGTAGCCTCAGTTGTCAGTCATGAAATCGTTAGAACTGTTTCTGTGTCTATAAGTGCTAGCACCTCTGGACGTTAATGTTCTCCAAGCAACATCTCAGGGATGTGGAAACAGACATTTGGTGGACAGGCCATTCAAACCAACTTCCATTTGGTCTAGTTTGGGTGTGAGAGGAACTGTCATGTTGAATATCTGTAACTGTACGTTCCTCAGATCATTTACTCTAATATTGACTCTGTAGATCCTTTAACGTTTAGTTTCTGCATATGATCATGTTTGCAGATAGTTGCAGTCTTTTCTGTGTTTTACTTTATCGGCTCTAAATTTTTGAACTAATTTGTTAGATTCTCTTTTTAAAGATTTACCTAAATTTTTTTGATATGTAAAAACTGCTTCTGCCAGCAAGCCACCTTGGATTTAAAGATACAATCCATGGCATATCCGTCTCCCAGACTCTCTTTTGTGTCCTAGTCCTTACCTTGACTTCCAGGTAGGAGGCCCTGGAAGGCTATGGGCTTAGCTTGTGTTGTGTGCTCTTCGTGTAGCCTGCTGTGCTTCCTAGGAGCTTGTGGTTCTCTGCCTTCCTCATGACCTTGAGGCTGTCCTGTTTCTTCCCTGTCCTCATCCGGCCTTGTTAGAGGCAAGTGTTTTATCCCTGTGCTGAGGGGCCATAAAGCCTAGGGCTGCCAACATTCTGTCCCCAAATAATAATTCGATCTTCACCTCAGCCAGACCAGGTCCTGTGCCCGTTCCTTCATTAAGTCATTGTATCTGTTTCCTTTGGCGTCCACAGAGTGACTTACACTAACACAACTGTGACTTCATGCTCTGCAGGTCAGAAGATGGGGTTGCTTCTCTTTTCTCCTTTTTTCCTCGTGGGGAGAGTGTTCCCTCACTTTTCCAGCTTCTGGAAGCTTCCTGCTTTCTTGCTTCATGAAACATATACCTCATTTTCAAAGCATCCAGCTGTCCTCTTCCCTGGCCTCGTCCCACCTCCATTTCCACCTATACCCCTTTCTCTTGTGATCACCCTGAGCCAGACATATAATCCACAAAAACCTTCCAGCTACAAAGTCCCTTTTGCCACATGTGGCCGATGAACACCGTGACAACAGCAGCTTGGGGAAGCAGGGGCTTATTTAGCTTTACACAGTAGAGTCTGTCAGGAAGGGAAATCGGGGCAGGAACTGCAGGAGAAGCCATGCAGGAACAGTAGTCACTGGTTTGCTTCCCATGGCTTGCTAAGTTCGATTTCTTACACAACCCAGGACCACCTGCCCAGGGTTGGCACACCATGATTGATGTGTCAGGCCCCCACACATCAATCATTAATAAAGAAAATGCTGCCAGGCTTGCCCACAGGGCAGTCTGACTAAAATATTTTCTTTTTTTTTTTTTTTTTTTTTTTGGTTTTTCGAGACAGGGTTTCTCTGTGTAGCCCTGGCTGTCCTGGACTCGCTTTGTAGACCAGGCTGGCCTCGAACTCGCAAAGATCCGCCTGCCTCTGCCTCCCAAGTGCTGGGATTAAAGGCGTGCGCCACCACTGCCCGGCCTAAAATATTTTCTTAATTGAACTTCCCTTTCCCCAGGTAAACCTTACTTCTCTCAAGTTAACAGCAACATACAAACAACTCTACCCAGCACAGCCCAAGATTAGGGCATGATGCCTTTATATATTAATTTAGGTAAATTTATTTTATGTATGTGAGAGTTTTGCCTGCTAGTGTGTCTGCGGACCACTGGTACTCTTGGAGGTCAGAAGAAGACATCAGATCCCCTGAAACTGCGGTTACAGATGGTTGTGAGCCACCATGTGGGTGCCGGGAACTGAACCCATGTCCTTTGCCGTAGCATCGGTTGTTCTTGAAGATTGATTGACACTTCGGTAGTCGGAGCCATCTGGCAGCTTGTGTTTTTCCACCCTTTCCCCAGCTCCTGGAATAATGAATGACTCTGAGACTTTATTATCTGCAAATGCCTAGGGCAAAGCTTTGGCTTGTTCCCCAACGAGCTTATAAGTTAATTATGCTGCCTATTCTATTCTATGAGTACCACATGGCTGGTTACCTCTCCTTAGTTTCATGCTTCCATAATCCTCAGGGTTTGGGGCAAATCCTCCTGTGCACCTGACTCTATCCCAGAATCCTTTCTTCCTCCTGGATGTCCTACCTCCTATTTCCTGTCTCAGTTCATAGGCTACTACCTCTTATTGGCAAGTGATGCAGTACACAAGAGATTCCCTCTATAGGCCTCTCTCCGGTCCTTGGATGTGACATCTTTAAAGGAGCCATTATTTTGTCTTTCACACTCATTTTCGAGTCGTAGACCGAAGAATCCAGTTTCTCTGAGATCAGTAGAAAGGAAGTGTGGGGTGTTTTTGTTTTGTTTTGAACTCTGTAGCATAGCTGGAAAGGAGATGTTCTCAGACGTGGTCCAACAGGGAAGCTTTGTCAGCCTAGCGGTGGAGCCTGTACCACAGCTGCCCCTCCCTCTGGAGGACTCAGGACTCCTGCAGGCTCCACTGATAGAAGACATTCTGCCTTCAGGAAGACTTGTCTCTGTCTAGGTCTTGAAAAATACTGATTGCAAAAGAGTCAGGGAAATGTGATGTTTAGACATTTTTAAATCTCTGATTTTCTACACAATATCATGAGGAAATTGTGGACTCCCAGGAAATAAGCAAGTGTTGAAAATAGGCAGCGCATTAGATAATGACAGTCTCCATAGTAGGTGGTTGAGCAGTCACCTGAGGGAACAAGCAAGCCACAGAGAAGAGCCCTCCAGGCAGAGGGAGGCCGGCTAAGGAAGTGCAGCACTCTTCGCAAAATGCTATCTGCTTTGGCAGTTGAGGCAGAAGAGCTTGGAAGTTTTACAGGAAAGTTTTTTTTTAACTTCTCAGAACAGGAGGATAACAACGAACAGGATTATGTTTCACGAAATCTAAAGTGCATTTTTACCAGGGGTGAGGGAGAGTGGAGGAGCACGGCGGGTGGAGGCTGTCTCACGGTATACACTATGTAGACTCATGACCTTGAACTCACAAAGATCTGCCTACACCTGCCTCCCAAGCTATGAGGAACATTCTTAAAGACACAACAGCTGCCCAGCGTGGTGGCACATGCCTTTAATCCTAGCACTTGGAAAGCAGAGGCAGGTAGCTTCTGGGATTGGAGGCATGCTCTGCCATACCTGGCCTGTATGCTCTAGTTTTTAAAATACCTAATTGCGAAGCCAGATGGTAGTAGCATTCACCTTTAATCCCAGCACTTGGGAGGCAGAGGCAGGCAAATCTCTAAGTTCTAGGCCAGCCTGGTTTACAGAGTGAGTTCCAGGACAGTAAAGGCCACACAGAGAAACCCTGACTCAAACATACATGAATGAATGAATGAATGAATGAATGAATGAATGAATGAATGAACGAATAAATAGATAAGTAAGTAAACAGGTAAATGTATGTACTTAAGTGGAAAAGAATTGTGTTAGAGAGACCATAATAAGGTGGACCTGGGTGTTTTCTTTCACTTGATAAGGTGTGTTTTGTTTTTGTTAATTTCAGAACCGTGGAAGATTTGAAAAATAATGAAAGCCAGTGGAAAGATTCCCCACTGGCCACCAGACACCGAGAAATGCTGAAGCGGTGTAAAACTCAGCTTAAGGTTTGTTCACTTAATTGGCATAGTCACAGACTGGCTTCTGAGGAGTGACGTCTCCCCCAGAATAAGGGCCAGAGTGAGCTGTGCATGCATGTCCTTGTTGCTTCTTCATTGTTCTTCTCCTTCAAGGTCAAATAGGACAATTTAAAACTGGTTGATACCTTGCATTTTTCTGTATCTAATTATTTAAATCCCAGCAGAGAATGTGCACATGCTTATGCAATGAACTCTTAGTAAGTGTCACCTCCCCACCACCACACACACAGTCACACGCTGTCATGGCCTTTGAACCAGCGCATTGCGGTAGCAGAAAGACCTCTTTCACTTGCCCTGTCCCTCTTCTTTTCTGATTGAAAATGATCTGTTACATAGACCCTAACTGGGACAGAAATATGTCTGTTAGCAAAACTCAGCTAAAATCTTGCTCAGAAAACAGAAGCAAGTGTGTACTTTTTCTGTGTTTCTGTTCAGATTATAAAGCTGAGTGTTAGTTGCTCGTGGGTTCTCTTGATTAATAGGATTATAGAGAAAAGTGTGTCTTTGATTTCTGTGACAAGCTAGAACTTCAAGGTATTCATTTACTAATAGACTAGACATCTTTTTTTCCCTTTATTTATTTATTTATTTATTTATTTATTTATTTATTTATTTATTTATTTATTTTTTGGTTTTTCGAGACAGGGTTTCTCTGAATATCTCTGGCTGTCCTGGACTCGCTTTGTAGACCAGGCTGGCCTCGAACTCACAAAGATCCGCCTGCCTCTGCCTCCCAAGTGCTGGGATTAAAGGCGTGCGCCACCACCGCCCGGCAATTTCTCTTTATTTTTTATTTCTTCAAGTTACATCTCAATCGCAGTCCCCTCCCTATTCCCCCCTCCAGTCCCACCCTCAACCCCCCTATCCTCTTCCCTTTTTTTTTTTAAGTTTAAGGTATATCTTATTTCCCCCTACATTTTCCCCTTTCAGTCCAACAAATGGCTCTTTCTCTTATAATAATAAATACAATACAAAACAACAGAGGTAATTAGGCCACAGTTATGAGGGTTATATGGCTTAGAGTACAATCCCAATGTCCAGTCCATATGTATTTGGCACCTGACTTTAACATTCTACTATCTAACCATCTCCATGAGTTTAAAGTTCTATATCTAACTTAACATTCATACTAACTTGCAACACAATTTTAAAAGCATCTTCTTAGATCTATAACACTCTCTTGACTCCTAAACAACTCAAAATTTAATTATGAGGCTCTAGCTATCTGTTCTTCAACCACCTCACAGACCTGAGAGGGATAAATATATCTGATTTTATAGGAAGTACAGGACCTGCAGCTTCCAAAACTAAGAAATGACATACCAGTGGCTGCCTGGACAGTTCCCATTTTCTCTCCATACATTACAGCATCGATCTTCAGTCCTTTGGCCCTGTTTCTCTGACAGACATTGATTTTAGAGCAGGGGTTATGAAGGACTTGCCTACCCTGTCTTGGCAGAGCTAGGCTGTCGACTTACCTGCTTCCAGGTTTTGTCCTTTTTGGACAGCATTCTGTCTACAGTTGGAGCAAGGGGCTTTTCCTACCAAGAGATAGGCTTGCGACTAATTCAATCATCTCCCACTGGAGATTCTTCGATGCTCATCTTCTACTTGGAGGAGAATAGGGGGTGCTGTCAGGAGTTGATATGTCTTGATATAAAAAAATCTAAAGTTACGAAAACATCTTTGAATGCCATATTCTGCAGATCTCTTGAGGTTTTTGAAGAGGCCCTATCTATCTCTTATATTAGGGTAAGCAGATGTTGCTTGTCTCTTAGCACCTTTATTTCTGATTAGCTTAGAAAGTAACTATAATAGACTGTCATAGTACCTAACAAAATGACCGGCTTGCATAACTATTAGTTTGCATTTCTTAATTATCCTAAACAGTTTATGACAGTTAGTAGTAAAAGGCCGAAACATCACATTTCATTTTTTTTTCTTTACCTCCTAACCCTTCCATCCCATTTCTCTGGGGTGGCGTGTCCTTATATAACAGTCCCTCATCTCAGTTGAGAGGTCGTATGAGGGCCAAGAGCCTCCTCATTCATTGGGGGTCTACGAGGCAGTACCATCAGTGAAAAGTGTCTCATTGCCCGGGAGAGAGAACTAAAAAACAAACAAACAAATAAGCAGACAAATAGATCAAAAAGACTAAAAAATAGAAAAGAAAATAAAATAAATAAAACCTAAAAAGTCTATGTCCAAGTTCCCTTTGGTGTGTTAGTTGTAGTATCGATACCTTCTACTATATAGCTAAAATCCTACTATAAGTGAATAGATGCCATATGTGTCCTTCTGAGTCTGGGTTAGCTCACTCAGGATGAGCTTTTCTAGTTCCATCCATTTGGCTGCAAATTGCATAATTTCATGGTTCCTGATAGCTGAATAATATTCCATTGTATAGATGTACCACAGTTCTTTAACCCATTCTTCGGATGAGGGACATCTGGGTTGTTTCCAGTTTCTAGCTATTGCAAATAAGGCTGCTATAAATATAGATGAGGAAACTTCCTTATGATTCTGTGAAGAGGCATTTGGGTGTATACCCAGAAGTGGTATGGCTGGGTCCTGAGGCAGAGCTATTCCAAGTTTTCTAAGATATTGCCAGACATCTTTTAAGATACAAAATGGAGCTGGGCATGGTGGCACACGCCTTTAATCCCAGCACTCAGAGGCAGAGGCAGACAGATCTCTGTGAGTTCGAGGCCAGCCTGGTCTACAAAGTAAGTCCAGGACAGCCAGAGATACACAGAGAAATTCTGTCTTGAAAAACCAAAAAACAAACAAACAAAAAACCAATCAACAACAACAACACAAACTAAAATGGAACTGGGCTCAGTTGCATATATCTGTAACCTCAGTACTTGGGAGGCCAAGACGGGCATGGGTATGATTTTAAAGCTAGCCTGGGCTACAGGGTGAAACATCATCTTAACATAACAACAGGATGCAGATTAAACCAGGGCTCTCCTTTCAGATGTGTAGCCTTTTTATATTCCATAGTTTTGTTTCAAGGGGTGTGTGATATGCTGTTTAAATCCACTTATCAAGATGTGGTGCCTATGAGGGTCTCATTCTCATGGCAGTCCTCTGAGGTATTGCAGCCTCATGGGCAGACGTTTTGCTTGAGGATAGCACAGAAGTGGTGGTCCTGAGACTCAGATACAGTTTTTCTGGCTTTTTTCCACTAATTGTCCTGACACCCCACCCCTGTCCAGTTACTGAGAAATGGTGTCAGTGACAGACCCCAAGCACTGACTGTTGTGCTCTGTGCTCAAACAGTGGTTTGCTGTTGTGCTTTTTCAGGAAGAAGAAAGACCCTGACACAAGGACCAGTGCCCTTTAGCTCCTTAGAGAGGAAGTTGTACAGACTCTAGAACCAACATTTCTTACTCCAGACCCCTCTTCCTGCCTCTCATGCTGCAGAGCCTTGGCTCCAGACTAACCTATGGATGGGGGCACACTTATTTCCACAGAAACTGGTACGGTGCAAGGCCTGTGCTGATGCTGGCTTACTTGACGAGAGCTTCCTGAGAAGATGTCTGAATTTTTATGGCCTTCTCATTCAGCTGATGCTGCGCGTCCTGGACCCTGCATATCCCGAGTGAGTGTTCTCTCTCTCCTCTGTCTCCACTTTTCCTGATGTGTTGTCTTAATCGTTCTTCTGTCATAACTAAAGCCAGACCCTTACCTTCTCAAGGATTTGTGTTTCAAGATTGTATTTACATAGACTGTGAAGCTATGTTACTGTTTCCCCATGTGTTTTTTAATGGCCATCATTTAAAAAACTTTGTTATGATATTGGATGGCTAGAAAATAAATCTATAAATTGGAAGCACAGTGCTGGAGTAACAAGCTAATGATCCCTTCTAAGCGCCAAGTCCAGGACAGCCAAAGACATTGACAGTCACTGCTGTTTAAGTTATGGCTGTTTTATGTTTATTATGAAGCTCCTTGGTCACAGGTGTTGGTGAGGTTGGCCTGTGCCCCCTAGAAGATTGGGAAAGGTTATATGAAATATATGCATGGCTTTGTGGGCTCAGTTTGAGTTGCTCAAGATGACCGGATGTGACCTTTGGATTTCTTTCCCATTTTAATTACTGCCTTAAGTCTAGCAAGAAGTCAAGACGAGGCAAATGCTTACCACCCAGAGAACGCCGAGTCTCCCTCATTCTTTCTTCACTTCTAAAGGTCACAGTTGTTTTCTTCTGTACATTTTACACAGTTGTGCCATACAGGAAGGACCGCTCTTCCCTAAGGAGGTGTTCAGATAACACCCCTGGCAATCAATGTGCCATGATTTCATTCTGTAAGTTGTGCCTTCTTTTCTCTTCTACAGCGTAACACTGCCTTTAAATTCAGATGTCCCCAAGGCATTTGCAGCATTGCCTGAGTTTTATGTCGAAGATGTTGCTGAATTTTTATTTTTTATTGTACAGTAAGTACTTCACATTCTGTATGTTCTGATAGGAGTTTTGCTTTGTGCACCGTGTTTGATACCATGAGCTGTGTTCTGAATCTTCATTTAAGGCTGAGGTTACATAACTTTCGTTAACTTGAATGCTGCTCAGAAACTGGAGAAATAAACTGAGTTCAGCAACAAACAGTTCTAATACCGTCTCCAGGACAGAAGCAGGAATGACAGTGTCGGTAAAAAGCTCTTTGTGAAACCCCAACCTGAGTGTTTGATAGTTGAATGTGACCCTGAGAAATGCCCCAGTGAGCATCTAAAACCAAGAATGCCCACCTCTGTGTTTTGAACCAAAAATGTGTTCATTTGTAAGATTGGGGCAGGTATGTGAAGAAATGTTTTTCTATTTCTAATATTTGGGAGGAGTTAGCTTTTTGTTTGAATTTTTGTTTTCCTAAAATAATTCATTTCAGGGGCTCAAGACTTCAGTGGCAGGGCCTCTCAGGTCACCTGCCTAACATGTAAAGGGCCCTGAATTTGATCCCCAGTACCACCAAAAGGGAAAAGCAAAAACAAAGCCCTTCGCTTTTCATTTTGGAACCATGAGAGGTGATTACCCATCACCACCATAACATCCTGGGAACCGTACTAGGTGTCAGAGGGATGTGTGTGAGGTCTGTTTTTTTCAAGTCCAAAAGCAGCACAGACTCCTGGGCCCAGAATACAAATTGTGAACATTTTCCAGCAACAACAAAAATGCAGAATTAAACATAGCAAGTTGTGTTACTGTCATAAAAGCTGCCCCCAACTGAGCATAGCAGTGCACACCTGTAATTCCAGCACCAGGAAGTTCAGACAGGAGGATTGTGAGTTCCAGGTCGGCCTGGTCTACATAGTGAGTCCCTCCCTCAAACAGCCAAAGAACAGAAAGCCTGTCCCCAAACAGGCATAATCAATAATGATAAATGAATTTTTGAGTTCCAAGAAAATTTTTTCTCAACTTTTTATTTATTCTTTATGAGTGTTTCACATCATGCACCCCAGTCCCACTCATCTCCCCATTCCTTCATATCTGCCCTCTGCCCTTGCAACCTTTATCCCAAAAGAAAATAGAAAACAAACAACAACAAAAAGATCTCATTGTGGATGCTGAGGTGTGTCACAGTGTGTCACACAGTATACCCTTTTGTCCACACATCTTTACTTGCAAATGTTCATTTCAATGAGTCATCATTGGTCTTGTTCAAGGCCTCTGGCTTCTGCTTCACCATCAATACAAGATCTCTACTGGGATTCCATGGGTATCCTGTTGTTGCCCTGTGTCATGGAGATCCAGCTGCTTTGGATCTTCAGTGGCTGCCTTTTCATGTGCTTCAGCAGTTCATAGATGACGTAGGTGTTGGAGTGTCCCAACTCAAAACTCTGGTTCTGGGCCTGGGTGGTAGCTCAGTTGGTCAACCCAGCAGCTCTCTTTCACCCACACCATCAATGCCAGCTCTGTTGTGCTGCCTAGCTGAGGTGGGGCTAGCTCTCCCACCTGCCGTGTGTGGCAGGTTGTCTCACATCCACCCTTGCTACCAGAGGAGGTACAGGGCCCACTCTCCCAAGTGCAGCAGAAATGGCAAAAAATTTAAAGGGTAATTAAAGGTCTTAGTTTAATTGGTGAATAAGTCCAGTGTTAGAATTTAAATAGTCACATTTGAAAATTTATTCCAAATTTATTCCACAGTAACATAAAGATACTTAACTTAAAATTTTTAATTTCTTAAAATTTAAATGTGTTATTTAAAAAAAATTTTTTTAATAAGGTTTTGAGACAGGGTTTTTTTTGTATAGCTCCACCTGTTGTGGAACTCACTCTGTGGACCAGGCTGGCCTTAAATTCAGAGATTTACCTGCCTCTGCCTCCCAAGTGCTGAGATTAAAGGCAGGCGGCACCACAGCCTGGCTAAAAAATGTTTAATTACATGTATTCATTTGTGTGTACATGGGGTCCTTGCATGCTACAGAGTGCCTAGGGAAGGTCAGAAGACAATTTGTGGGAATCTTTTCTCTCCTGCTAATACATGGATCCTAGAGATGGAACTGAGGTTGTCAGTACCTCCTTTAGAATCTTGCTAGCCCTAAAAGTTTCAGTTTCAACATTAACTCCATCAAACCTTTATAAAGCTGGGCATGGTCATGTATTCCCATATTCCCAGTACTTGGGAGGTAGAGGCAGGCGGATCTCTGTGAGTTCCAGGCCAGCCTGGTCTACAAAGCGAGTCCAGGACAGCCAGAGATATGCAGAGAAAGCCTGTCTCGAAAAAACAAACAAACAAACAAAAAAGATAACAAGTTCAAAGCCAACCTAAGCTATATGGTGAATATGAGGCCAGTTGGAGCTATTTGAGACCTTGACTTTTTATTTTTTTATTTTTTTATTTTTTTTATTTTTTTATTTTTTTGGTTTTTCGAGACAGGGTTTCTCTGTTTAACAGCTCTGGCTGTCCTGGACTCACTTTGTAGACCAGGCTGGCCTCGAACTCGCAAAGATCTGCCTGCCTCTGCCTCCCAAGTGCTGGGATTAAAGGCTTGCGCCACCACCGCCCGGCCTGAGACCTTGACTTTTTAAATAAATAAATAAAACCTCCACTTTGGGCAGTGAAGATCTTTTTGTCGAGTTCCAGTCCCAGCTTTTGCTTTCTAAAGCACATTTGTCTTTGACTCTGTGTAGTTCCAGTGTCCAAATCACTTTGACCCATCCAAAGGGACTCCGGTGCCTTTTCCCCTCCGATGTGAAGTGCCCTGTCTCCTTCCCTGCCTAGCAAACTCTCCCGTGGTTCCCGGGGGCTCCTCTCATGTTCTTCTTGCCTCTGTTCAGATACTCTCCTCAGGTGCTGTATGAGCCCTGCACTCAGGACATCGCGATGTTCCTGGTCGTGATGCTGTGCAACCAGAACTACATCCGAAACCCTTACCTAGTGGCCAAGCTGGTGGAGGTCATGTTCATGACCAACCCTTCTGTTCAGCCTCGAACTCAGAAGTTTTTTGAGATGATTGAGAACCATCCTCTCTCTACCAAATTGCTGGTACCTTCCCTCATGAAGTTCTATACAGGTAGGTTCCGGAGTGTGCCTTTGCCATGTGGTAGTATGATTGAGACAAGGTTGTTTCAGAGTGAACTTGAATCTAAGTCTATGACCTAAAATCCATAAATAGATAAATAAATAATCCTACCATCTAGGCTCCAACATCCGCTTACACAAATCACTTACTATCCCCAGTTCACAGCATGGGCCACTTGCATGCCTTCTCCCCTAGCATGTGAGAACCCACATTGGCCGCTGCATGTGCTGGTTTCCGATGGTTTCGCAGACTCTGTTTGTTGTTAGTGGCCCAAGCTGGTTTTTTTCATGTGAGTAAAATCACCTAGTTCATTTGCTGTTGAATTTACAGCATCCAATATTTAACACCATCCTATAATTGAGCTTTCAAAGAGTGAGTAAAATAGGAAGTTTGTTATAAATGTTCAGGGTCATCCTTGACTACCACACAAGTTTGAGGCTAGCCTAAGCTATCCCCCCAAAAAAGAAAGAAGCAACATTGGATCTCATCCATGCCAGTAAAATGATCATTCTGGGAGTCTCCCCTCATTAGTTTATCACTCTTGCTGAGCTGATAGTTTGTTGGGTGCCATTCTCTGTGGTTACACTGGAAAATGACAGAGCTTCAAGGAGAGCCTCCTCTTCTGGTCAAAATGAATTCCACATTTTGACTTTTTATTTATTTATTTATTTATTTATTAAACATTTATTTATTTATTTATTTATTATGTATACAGTATTTGCTCTACATATATGCTTGGGCAGATCTCAATGTAGATGGCTGTGAGCCACCATGTGGTTGCTGGGAATTGAACTCAGGACCTTGGGAAGAACAGCCAGTGCTCTTAACCTCTGAGCCACCTCTCCAGCCCCACATTTTGACTTTTTAAGTAAATTTGGCTTTTGAACTGTTGGATTTATCTCTCCGTCTCCTAAGGAAGGCACAAGACTCTGCTAGTGGAAGTTCCCCAGTTTGTGTGTTTCTTGGGATGAGCTTCTCATCTTGTGTGGAATCTGGCACATTCTGGCCATTCAGTAAGTGTCTGGAACAGTAGACCTCACTGTGCGCTAGAGAAACACAGCCCCTTGCTGCTGCCAAGGGTGGCCGATTTGAGGGTTCCCACTGTTGATGCACAGCAGTTGTGCTCTGCCCGGCCGTACCGTGTTGGCCGCTTCTCCTGACTTCCAGGGGGGCTGTCAGACTCTGGGTGCTGCTTTCCCTTGTCACTGTTGCTTTGTTAACATCTGGTAAATTCTCCTTAGCCCGTCTGTAAAGTAAGCATTTGCTGCTTTGGATACCTTGTCAACATCCTTTCTTTGGAGACAGCCCAGTGCACTGATCCTCCTTTTGGGATGCAAGACCTTTGGTCTCATAGCCACGGCTGGGATGAGCTCAAGCTATTTAGGTACAAATGATGCTATGTGTGTATTCAGCACAGAATGGTATGGTGCATTGCATACTGAAAGGTGGAGGCCAGCCTGGTCTACACTAGTAATTTAAGGCCAGTCAGGGATACATAGTAAGACCCTGTCTCAAAAAGAAAAAAAAAAGTGTAGAAAATGCCAGGTAGGGATGGAGAGATGGTTCAGTGGTTAAGAACTGTTTGCCCTTCCAAAGGACCTTTCAATTCCCATCACCCACATGGCAGCTCACAACTATCTCTGACTCCATTTCCAGGGGATCTGACACCTTCAATACCAATTCACATAAAATAAAATTAAATTATGAGAAAATGCCAAGTAATAGCCACATTCTACAAGAGATATGTATTAATATTTTTAAATTTTTTGTTATATAATTAATATTAAGTTGGCGGTCTGGGCCTATTACTGTAGCTTTATGATAAATTTGTGCGTGAGAGAGAACACTAACTTGCTTGAAAAGCATGTGGGTGGTATTATTTGCTCTTTTCCTTTGTCATGGAAGAGTGTGCACTCTGGCCTGAGCCCCTCCATAGTCATGGATACATGATACCTCCCCTAATAATAGTTGCCACTTGTGGCCACTGTTCACTTGCTCCACATAGCTGTTGCAAAGCTAGGAACTATAAATACCTCCACACTACAAGTGAGGAAACTTGAGCTTAGAAAGGTCAAGATGCTGGGTGAAGGTTAACGGCCAGTGAGTGGCAGGTGCCCAGCAGCCAGGCTCCAGCACAAGTGTGTCTGAGGCCTCTGCTGTTCTTCTGCAGTTACCACGACTTTGACCCTGAAGGAGCTTCCCAGACCTTCCCCCATGGGTCTGCCTGCCACTCCACCAGATCTGCCTGTTAGAGACTGTCCCTCAACAGGCTGCCTCCAAGATGGGTCTTAGAGTTGTATATCCCAAAATAGATTGCAGGAGCCAGCTTCTCTCAGGTCACACAGCATAGGAAGTACTTATGTACAATCTTGTTTCAAAATAAGTTGAGGATTTTGTATGTGTCCTAACAGTCTTCCTTGAGGGCAGGAAGCTGTATAGATAGAGCAAAGTTTACTTCCCAGCCCCCTCCCCATAACCAACTGTGTACAGGGGCCGCAGGCAGGGCAGAGGCATTCATTCACACTTTTACATAATAAAATGACACTTACTCACTGAAGAAGAGTCAGCTTAATGAGTCCATATAAATCCTTTCAGATCTTAGCATGCTAGGAATTTCTTAGTCTTTTTCTATTATTATTAGACAATTGTGTTTTCAACTCCCAAAATGTAGACTTTAGAAAATATGAAGAAAGGTGTGGGCTGCTCAGTAGAGAGCTTGTGTTACGTGTACCGGGCTCTGGGGTCAAGCCGCAGTTCTGCAAAAGACAGTGCCAAGCAAAATTTAAAGTCCCAGATCATCTATCTGCTCAGACTCTGTAATACTTTACTTCAAATCTGTTGTAGTTTTTGTTTTGTTCATGTGTCTGTTCCATGAATAGAAGTCTGAGGACAGGTGTCATTCCTGTCCTTCTAGCATGTGGGTCCTGAGGATTGAACTCAAGTCTTCAGGTAGGGGTGAGCACTTCTTTTTTTTTTTTGGTTTTTTGAGACAGGGTTTCTCTGTGCATGCTTGTCTGTCCTGGACTCACTTTGTAAACCAGGCTAGACTTGAACTCACAGAGATCCGCCTGCCTCTGCCTCCCGAGTGCTGGGATTAAAGGAGTGCAGGCGTCAAGCACTTCTTCCTGAACCATCTTGCTGGCCCTCAGTCACTTTTTAAAAAGCTATCATCATGCCCAAACTGTACGTTTGTCTTCACAATTTGTGGTTTTTGTCCCTGGCTATCCTAGAACTTGCTCTGGAGAGCCAGGCTGGCCTCGAACTCAGAGATCCTCCTGCCTCTGCCTCCTTGGTGCTGGGATTAGAGGTGTACACCACTGCCATGCATCATCTGTGGTTTTCAGCTAATGTATTTCCATATTGTCTCTTAGACATTTGGCTTGTTTTTTTTCCTAGTCAATAACAGTACTTCTGTGTGGTACACAGGTAGAGAGAGCAGTTGCCTACCATCTCAAGACCCTACGTTTAATTCACAGTACCGTGAAAATAAAAATATTTTCACAGTACCGTGAAAAAAAAAAGTATTTTGTTGGTCATGCTTGGAAATCAGTCTTTTGTTCATTTGTTTTTCGAGGCAGAGTTTCTCTGTGTAATAGCCCTGGCTGTCCTGGACTCACTTTGTAGACCAGGCTGACCTCAAACTCACAGAGATCCGCTTGTCTCTGCCTCCGGAGTGCTGGAATTCAAGGTGTGCGCCACCACGCCAGCTAGAAATTGGTCTTTAAACATACCACCTGTCTGTGGGCATTTTCTTGAGTAGAATTGATAGGCAGTGGAAATCTTAACTGATTTTTTTTGGTACAGTTTTCAAAATTGTTGAGGATGGGGCTTGTTACGTTTGAGATGTAGTCCTCTTGTACCCAGACTGGCCTTCAAATTGCTATGTAGGAGAGGCTGGGCTTGAGCTCCTGATCTTCCTACCTCTCATTGAAGGGATTACAGGTATGAGCTACCACACCTGCTACCAAGTTGTCTTCCCAGAGAGTGTCACTATTCCCCAGCATGTATGGTGTGCCTGTTTTCCCGAATCCTCCCCTCCCTTCAGTCTTGTTTTTCTAATGTCTGCCAATAAGCTATGCTGAGAAGGTAGCTCATTTTAATTTCCCCATTATGTCATTGTTAAGCCGTGACTGTCTTTACCTGACACTTTTTCCCTTTTTTTAAAATCTGCACTGAATTTGGAGCTTCTCATCTTACACTATTAGCTGTTTGCATAACAAACAAAGTTTGGTTTTTACTGTCTCAGAGTAACAGGGATGCTGGCGATGGGTACATGAGCCATGAGTGTGTGGGAGTCTCTGCACTTCTCTGCTTCAGCACAGGCTTGAAAATGTGTCTGTTACAAAAGCATTTAAAATAATAGACATGTAATGGGTACATATAAAATTTAGCCTCTTTTTTCTGCTCAGATATACACGTATGAAATGCTGTGGACTTGCCTTAAATTGATGGCTTACAATGGGAGGGAGATGTGACAAGTGAGCTTTTATCGGGGTTGAGTTGATATGGTCCCATAGATGCTGGCTTCCTGGCATATCTTACAGATATTGTATCCATTGTATATCTTACAGATATTGTATCCATAGTAGACTCTTATCATGGAACTTTGGTCTTTAGAATCAGGTTATAAAGGAGAGGTTCACTTTAATCCTCGCAGTCTGAGAGGTAGAGACAAGTGAGTCTCTGTGACTTCCAGGCTGTCCAGGGCTATAAAGTGACACCCAGTCTTTTACAAAAGAAGAAAGAAGTCATAATTGCGCCTATGCTTCCTGTATGGGATACAGGCAGCTTTACCAGCTCTGTGGTCCTATTCTACGACGATCATAGTGGTAACTACATCTGGAAGGTCAGAAAAGATGCATGTCTGAGTCCCTGTGTCTTTCCTCCTTAGATGTCGAGCATACGGGAGCCACCAGTGAGTTCTATGACAAGTTCACAATTCGCTACCACATCAGCACGATTTTTAAAAGCCTTTGGCAAAACATAGCTCACCATGGCACCTTCATGGAGGAGTTCAAGTGAGTACGGGGCCCTGGTGGCACAGCATATTCTCTGGCGAATCACAGGCAGGAGGCTGCTGAAAGCTTTTGCAGCAGGTTCCTGTGGCTGTTTTCTTGGTTTCAGCAAAGCAGCTACAAAGTGCTGCTCTGTGTGGCCACCCATGTAATTGTCTGCTTACATTAGAGCTGTCAACACTGGGAGTGCCTTAATGGGGAGTGCTGTGGGAAATGCACATGTGAAGTGATTTTTGTGTTTTCTCTGAATTGTATGCTGTTAAATGAAGTTATCCAATTGACTCAGAAATGTTAAGAAAACGTGAGATGGCTGGAGAGATGGCTCAGCGGTTAAGAGCACTGAATACTCTTTCAAAGAGGACCTGGGTTCAACTCCCAGCACCCACATGTCAGCTCACAACTATTTGTAACTCCAAGATCAGACATCTCACATAGACATACATGCAGGCAAAACACCAATGCACATAAAATAAATGTAAATAAATTAAAAAAAAAGAAATTTAGAAGCCAGAGCTACTACACCTAGCTCTTAAAAAAAAAAAAAAAAGAATGAAAACATGAGATTTAGAAGCACTTAGGTTAAGGCTGCCACTTGGTGTGCTTATGTGCCAAGCCATGTTAATAACTAACTCTCCATATTGCCAGTTTGAAATTGCAGGGCCTGTATAAGCCTGGTCAGTAGTAATTACTCTAAATTATTTGCAAGTAGTTAAAAGAAAAAGGATGATTGTAAATATTGAACCCTTACAGTATCCTTCAAAAA
>CAJQZJ010032232.1:6722817-6807437 GCA_907164525.1 Lophiomys imhausi
AAAAAAAAAAGGATGATTGTAAATATTGAACCCTTACAGTACCCTTCAAAAAAAAGATGATTGTAAATATTGAACCCTTACAGTATCCTTCAAAAAAAAAGATGATTGTAAATATTGAACCCTTATAGTATCCTTCAAAGAAGTTTTGTGCTACTCCATGTCAGATCTTTAGTCAAGTCCAGCTGTCCCGTGTTAGCTGAGGTACCAATCCGTATTACCAGCAGCTTGACCTTATGTGATGGCGTCTTCAGAGTAAACTGAATTAAGCTGCTCTCGTGCTCAGTCAGGTTCCAGACAGGCCCCAGCATGAGCTGTGTCTGTCCAGAGTGCTTTTTGGAAATAGATGTCCTGGTGTCCCCACATTCCTGAAACTGAGGCCCTCTGTTCTTTTTCACAGGACCCCCTCTTCCCTGGCATGGGCTTTCTACCCCTAAGTACACGTGGCAGGTCTTTAGTGGGCCTTCTTTTTTTCCCCACAAATCTGTCAGCTTCAGAATTGAACAGCTCACTAGTAGGCCCCTTCGTTACCACGCTGTCAGTGGGGTCTCCTTAGACTGGAAGATTTGGGTCTGTGGAATGAGTGCCTATCTTCCTTTATTGATATTACAAGACTAATTTTTCTTCATTGTATCTTCTTTGTGATAGTAATGACTTTATTAATAATCTTTTGTCTTCTGTGTTTGGGTAATGTTTGGTGCTGGTCCCTTTCCAGCCTGAACACTGAGTGAGTGAACCAGTGCTGTGCTGTTAACCTCTCCAGCAGGAGTAATTTCAGCATTTGCTACTTTTCTACAATGTAACTATGAAAATTATTGCCAGATATAAGCTGCCAAGGGAATCAGCTCAGAAAATTCTGGAATATTTAGCAGTTGGCTCATACTAGCCATACAGGGTTGGCCCAGCACGCTATTGGAATGTACTTATCACCGTGAATTGAAAAGATTAGCAGGGCTGGAGCCTGGTGTCTCCTGTCTGTTATCCTGAGTCTATGATGCTGAGGCGGGAAAGTAGTTCAGTGAGCAGCTTGTGCTACGAAGACCTTTCTCAAAACAAAACAACAACCAAAAAGAGAGTAACAAAATCTAAGTTGTGTGTCATCTGTGCCAAGATTTGTTTTTCAGTCACACAGGTGGTCTGCTTGGTACCTGGGGAAGGCTCATGTTCTCCATCACCACCAGATGCTTACACACACCATCCTGTTGCCATTTCAGTTCTGGAAAGCAGTTCGTTCGCTACATCAACATGCTGATAAATGACACCACCTTTTTACTGGATGAAAGTCTGGAGTCACTGAAGCGGATCCATGAAGTGCAAGAAGAGATGAAGAACAAGGAGCAGTGGGACCAGTTGCCTCGGGTGAGGGCAGCCTAGGGGCTTGCACAGCCTCGCAGAGTCTGCCTGGGGCCTGGGTGGGGGCTGCACCTACATACAGGGCTGCCTGGAGAGTCTGGGTCTGGCTTACTGCAGGGGCATTCCTGCCTGTAGGTTTCCCTAAAGTAACATTTCAGGTTTGAGATAGGAGACAACTTCTTAAAGGTTTTCATCTGAAGCTAAGGATTGGGGCAGAGGGTGTGGTTCAGTGGTAGAGTGCTCGCATAGCATGCATAAGGTCCCCAGTGGTGCCCCCAACTGCCAGAAAGAAAAAAAAAAGTTCACTTTCTCTTTCAGTTTCTAGCAGGAATGTTCCTTACCATACTAAGACTGGCTGTCAGGCCTCCCCTCAAAGCCAGATTCTCATTGTTAAAAGCAATCTGGTATTGGGAACTAGAGAGCTGGCTCATCAGTTAAGAGCGCTTAACTGCTCTTCCAGAAGACCCAGGTTCAGTTCCCAGCACCCATGTCAGGCAGTTCACAACTGCCTGTCAGTTCTGATGGTCTGATGCCTCCTGGCCTCATGGGACTCCTGTACACACGTAATGCACATAAACTCACTGAGGAACACACAGATAGATAAAAACAAATCTAGATATATATATATATATAGATATATATATATATATATATATGTAAAATATCAGCAGGTGGAGGTAAGGCAGAACGCAAGCTTACCATGTGAGGAGGCCTGGATTCTAAAACTACTACCACAATGTTTTAAAATTATATCTTAAGTTGAAGAAACGAGAAACCTTTCCCAATGCATCACAGGTATTTTCTTTGCCTCTTAATTTAAAAGGCTGTTTAGAGGAATGTTTAATCGCATATATTATGTCTTATGAGTTGTGTGGCATCCAGGAAATAACTCTCCAGGCTTTGTCTGCTGGGCAGGAACTGGGCTTGCTCACGCAGTCTCTGTAGACATGGTGGAGATTTTTCTTTTGATCTTGGTTTTCACATTTGTTTATTATTAGAAAAAGGCCTAGTTACCAGGGTCCATGAGAAATCCGTGCTGTACCAGTGACAGTACTTCCCTCTTCCATGTGCTTCCTGGTCACCTAGGGGGCCCTGACCACGCCTGGGAATGTCACCATGCAGTTAGCTCACAGTCAGAACAGCTTTCCACAGGGTTCTGCCCCATGGAGAGACCTGGGAGTGGGTGCTGAGCTCACAGTGAGACACTGTTGAAGTCCTATTGCTGTGGAGTCAAAAGTGTCCTCACGGGGCTGGAGAGATGGCTCAGCGGTTAAGAGCACTGCCTAGTGCTCTTCCAAAGGTCCTGAGTTCAATTCCCAGCAACCACATGGTGGCTCACAACCATCCACAATGTGATCTGGTGCCCTCTTCTGGAATGCAGGTGTACATGCAGATAGAGCACACATATGCATAAAATAAATAAAATAAATCTTTTAAAAAAAAAAAAAAGTGTCCTCACAGTAGGATACTGAACATTTAAGGAAACTTGTTTTTAAGGCACAGTCTCATCCCTATGTGACTGGCGTTGGTTGGCCTGGAACTCAGAGATATACTTGCCTCTGCCCTCTGATTGCTAGTATTAAAGGGATGTGCTACTATAGCCCAGTTTAGGGAAAGTTTCATCACAAGTATTCCTGCAGCTTTGATGAGAATCTCACATCTCATTCCTTCCACAGGGTTTTCTGCCTGGGGGTCCATGAATGCCTGGCTCCCCCTGCGTCTGTGTCCCCACAGCCTGTTGTGGCTCTGTTGCTGTTGAGATAATGCGGTTTTCCACTGGGTCGTGTATTTCTCCCAGTGTGTCTCTCCTTCCTAGCCATGGCTCTGGGTTCATTCAAAACACTTCAGCTGGTTTGCTCCCATCTCTCTTAGGGTAGTGTCTGCCCAGGCCTGCTGCCCCACACCTCCTTAGTGTGGTGGTAGGGGATTCTTGTAGCCCGAGCCTCCAGTCAGTCTTCAGACTTAAGCCATGCTGAGGAACATGCATGTCTAGGCAAAGCTGAAGGAGCCTCAGCTCTTATGTCCAAGATGGGCTGGGTCCGAGACCTGGCGCCTCCTGACATTGGTTTCTGAAGTGTTCCCTTACCCATACTTTGGAGAGAGTGCCTGACCTTCAGGGACAATGTAAGGAGAGGCGGTGGCCTGAAGGTACATAGCTCAGGAGCCCAGGACAGGCCTCATGCCGACTTTCTTGTGTTTCTTTAGTCTTAAGTAGAGTACTCCCCAATCTGTCCAAACCCTGTCACATAGCTGACTGCCCCCAGCCTGTGTCCTGCACAGCCCCACCTCACTTTGCCCCTTCCTCTTGAGCACTTGTAAACCAGCCCCCCGTTGTTTAGAGCAGTTAATCTCCTACAAGTTGGACTCTGGGCCTGAGCATGTTCTCTTCTTCACAGTCAGTGCATTTGTTTGAGACAAACACTCTTGATTCTTCTCTTAATGGATTTTTTTTTTTTTTTTTGGTTTTTCGAGACAGGGTTTCTCTGAATATCTCTGGCTGTCCTGGATTCGCTTTGTAGACCAGGCTGGCCTCGAACTCACAAAGATCCGCCTGCCTCTGCCTCCCGAGTGCTGGGATTAAAGGCGTGCGCCACCACGCCCGGCTTCTTAATGGATTTTTTTAAGGCACAAATTGTCTCTAAGGTGTCGTCCACAAACATCTCTTCCTTGTCCCTTGACCCTGAGGTTACTGGCTGCCTTCCACTTCCTCATCCCCTAGCCTCCGAGCAGTGGCAGCTCCAGAGCTCTGTCCTCTGCTTCTAAGCCTTCCCCACCCCTCCCCCTGGGTAGCTTCTCAGTGGGGCAAGAGCAGGATGCTGAAGCATATCTCTACAGGAAAACTGTGCCTGACACACAGTGATGTGTGTCATTCCTGTCTGTCAGTATTGTCTCCATTGTCCCCACCCCTCCGCCCCAACCCCGTCCCTCACACAGCTGAATGCACTCGGCACACTCCATGATGCCTCTATTGAAGTCCCTGCCAAGTGATCTCATCTTTTCCAGGGCTTTAAATATCTGTGTTTTTAAAGACTGCAAAATATAGCTCGCTGCTTAGAGCATTCCTGCCTACAGCCGGCTGAGCGCTGTGGCTTGCTCTGCCTGTTGGCTGTCCCATAACTACCTCAGTCCTGACTAGCCCGTGTTGTCCTTTAAGTCTCCTCTCTGAGTCATAGTGGATGACTGACCAGATTCCTGGGTTGTCCTTAGTTCTATATCTCCCCCACCCTCCCAGAGGCTCTCTCATCTCCATGGGCTAAAGCTTCAGGTCATTGACTGAGCGCTTACCCAACATGCAGGAAGCTCTGGGCTCAATCCCATGTACCCCTGTAATTGCAGTACTCAGGGTACGGAGGCGGGACGGTCAATCAGGGTGTGTGTGGCCTCTCTTTGTACTTTCAAGTCACCATTCTGTGCTGCCTGCATTATTGCAGCAACACACTTGTGGTCTGCCAGCCTCCAGTGCACATAGCAATGGGATGATGCCCCTTCTCACTCAACTCGCGTGTCCCACAGGGCATATGCACTTTTCTGCCTTTATCTCCTGACACCTTCCCCTCCACTAGATGTATTTCCACACTGGCTTGTCACACAGCCTCTTTGCTCTCGCTGTTCTCTCTTCCTACAGAGCTGTTTCAGACTGTAAACCTGACTGGATTTTGCTGACCTGACATCACTTTTCTCTCCCCAAAGCCTCCCCAATTCTTTGCCATCACTGACCACCTTTCTTTACCAAATTATTTTATTTAAAATACTTATTTATTGGGGCTGGAGAGATGGCTCAGTGGCTAAGAGCACTGGTGGTTCTTCCAGTGGACCTAGGTTCAAATCCCAGCACCCACATGGCAGTTTACAACTGTCTGCAATTGCTGGGTGTGGTGGCATACACCTTTAATCCCAGCACTAGGAAGGCAGAGACAGGTGGATCTCTGTAAGTTCAAGGCTAGTCTGGTCTACAAAGTGAGTCCAGGACAGCCAGGTATACACAGAGAAATCTTGTCTCAAAAAACCAAAAACAAAAAAACAAAACTTATTAGTACTTAACAAACACCTATATCCTATAACCTAAAACCTATAACCTAAGAATACCCTAATACCTAAGAACATCCAACTAACCCTATTTTAATTTTCTTTTTTTTTTTTTTTTTTTTTGGTTTTTCGAGACAGGGTTTCTCTGAGTATCCTTGGCTGTCCTGGACTCACTTTGTAGACCAGGCTGGCCTCGAACTCACAAAGATCCGCCTGCCTCTGCCTCCCAAGTGCTGGGATTAAAGGCGTGCGCCACCACCGCCCGGCTTATTTTAATTTTCTTAAAAGGCTGCTAATATTCTTACTGTAGGTCCGTGCAGGATAACTTGGGTTTTGGCAATTCTGGATCCTGCAGTCCCAGCAGGCAGTCCCTTTCAAGCTTAGTGTCCATTGGGCCTAACTTTGCCAGTTTGTATGGCCAGTTTATTTCAGCCATGAGATCATGACTGGGTTATAAAATCAGTTTGTTTTAACTGCTAGCTGAGGTCGGCTTCCTCCATCAGCTGAGACTCGTTTCTGTAGTCTCCTTGGCCCATGTAGGCTTCACAGCCTAAAGTTGTCTCTGAGCAGCTTCTGAACTGCACCCCCCTTTGCTGCCAGAGATAATAGGCTGAGTTACTGCAAAGGGTCTTTCTCATTGAAAAGTCTTTCTCTCTTGGACTCCACATTTCAGTTTATGACCATTGTGGCCCAATGCCTTGAGTGTGCCATACCTTGCTGCACACTTATCCAGCGTGTCTTCTCAGCTCGTGAGGGCAAGGGGAAGAGAACACTGCATGAAGCTCTCTGGCTTATATATTGCATCATCTCGTGATCCTTGGCAGCCTTGAGGGCCCACAAGATTTCTTGTGATATCCAGTGGCCCAGGGGCTTCTAGCGGCAACCTACGTCATCTATGTGGCTTGTGGGGTTTCTTAGCTACACTCCTTCAACAGGGCATTTCTTGTTTCTCACAGACTATGGCCTCATTTGGGCTTTGTTCATTTTAGCAAGTTAAAGGGACGTCAAGCTCCTCCTTACGTGCTGCCAGATGCTAAGCCGAACTGCCTATTAATTCACTACAGAGGCCTGACTTCTACCACACCTTTCTCTATGTACATCCTGTTCAAGGGATGTGTTGGTGTATTAAGCAAAGTGTTCCTAAATTCTTTTTTTTTTTTTTGGTTTTTCGAGACAGGGTTTCTCTGAATATCTCTGGCTGTCCTGGACTCGCTTTGTAGACCAGGCTGGCCTCGAACTCACAAAGATCCGCCTGCCTCTGCCTCCCAAGTGCTGGGATTAAAGGCGTGCGCCACCACCGCCCGGCTTGTTCCTAAATTCTTACAGAGTTGGAAGCCTCTTCAGTCGAGTATCTAAGGACATACCAGTAGAAGTGAGGAGATAGAGCTCAGCATAGCGTCCAGCAGCCTGAGACGTTCCTGTCCACTCCGAGACTTCTAGGGGTACGGGGAGCCAGATCCTTGGCTACTTTGCAGAGAATAATTCAAGACCAGCTTTGGGAAGCAAAGTTAGTGAGATTATGAAGATAAAGGGAGTACATGCTTTAGATTTTAAGCACAAGCATTTTGAGAGAGGGGCTCTCCTAGATGCTTTTTATATTTTTGAGTATAAGCCTATATCCTTTAACTTTAGATGCTTTTAAAAATGGTGTATGTGTTTGTGTGTATGTGTGTGTGCATGTGTGGGTTTCTGTGACTTAAGTTACGGTGCTGTAATTTGCAAAGAATAAAATTTAATGTTTAAATTTTAAATAAAAATATATGAACAAAGGGCTAGAGAGAGGAATCAGGTTCAGTTTCGAGCACCCTCATGGCAGCTGTCTGTAACTCCAGTTCTAGGGGATCTGACACCCTCTTCTGGCCTCCTTGAGTACCAGGCATGTACATAGTACACTGACATACATGCAGGCAAAACACTCATACACATAAAAAAAAATATACATACATACATAGGAGAACTGGTTTGCTTATTTGTCAATCTTAAAAGAATTTTCTTGTGTAAATGTAATTGTGAGGTGGATTGTGAGGTTCATTTCTTAGATTTCTCTATAAGAGAGAAGTGTGAATGCAGTTGAACTCTGGCCCTAAGCAAGAATAGCTTGTTATAACATCTGCGATGTCTTTTGTCTGCTGCACTAATCTCTATGGAAATTTTCTTTAATCAGCTGTGTTAAAGTTTTAGGCTTCCAGCCAGTTCCAGAGTAGACTTTTTTCTCTTTCCGTATCCCCTTAATAGTCCCTGCCTGCCCATCTTGCCTCAACTCAGCCTGCATAATTAATGTCTGCAAATGAAGCCATTGAGGCCTGGCTGTTCCTGTGCCCTTCCCGGTACAGCTTTCAATAGGCTCATTCTTAACCCTGGAGAAGTGGGCAGTTCCCCAGCCTCACTGAAGAATCTCCACCAGGCACGGATTGTAGCACCAGCCAAGAGCGTGCTCACTGGGCTAGAGCAGCCATTCCAGCTGTTTGCCCCTCCCTGGGGTGGGTGGGGAGCACAGTTGTAGTCCCACTGCTGGGGTGGAAACAGCAAGGCCCTTCAGGCTTGCTAGCCAGTTAGCCTTGTCTACTTGGGCAGTAAGAGAAAATGTAGAAAAGGAGGGTGACCCGAGAACGAGACCTAACGTGTCCGCTGGCCTCCATATGCATTCATACCACGTGAACCTACACACAAAGTCTGCTAATGTGAGTGTAGCGGTGCACACCCATAGTCCTTGTACTAGAGTGTAGAAGCAGTAGGGTCAGAGCTTAAAGCCTTCCTAGGCTGTTGGCTTGGTGGTGGCCAGCCTGCGTTGCATGAGCCCCTGTCTCAAAAAATGAGTAAGTCTCCACTGCTGAATGGTGAGCAGAGCCTTTGTTGCTCTACTGATTTTTCCCCATGAGGCAAATTCTTTATTATCTCATTTCCCAGTATGTATATAAGTGTTTGCTTGCGTGTGCAAGCATGCCCCATGTACATACTTGGTGCCTGTGGAAGCTTGAAGAGAGCCTCAAATCCCTTGGAACTAGAGTTACAGGTAGTTGTAAGCCACCATATGAGTGCTGGGAATTAAACCAGGGTCCTCTGCAAGAGCGGCAAGGGCTCTTAACCACTGAGCTATCTCTCCAACCCTAGTTGGAGGTAATGGCGTTTTTAAAAAATATTGATGACTTAAGTGGAAGTCGTTTTTAGGGGAAACAAACCCCTCTCTGTAGTTCCAGTGTGTGCATCAGAAAGTCTGATTCAGTGGTTCTCAGCTTGTGGGTCATAACTCTTTTGACAAACCTCTCCAAAAATATTTACATTATGATTCATAACAGCAAAATTGCAGTTAATAAGTAGCAATGAGGGCTGTAGAGATGGCTCAGAGGTTAAGAGCACTGACTGCTATTCCAGAGGTCCTGAGTTCAATTCCCAGCAACCACATGGTGGCTCATAACCATCTATAATGAGATCAGATGCCTGCTTCCGGCCTGCAAGCGTACACACAGACAGAACACTGTATACCTAATTAATAAATAAATATTTTTTTTTCCCCCGAGACAGGGTTTCTGTGTGTAACAGCTCTGGCTGTCCTGGACTCACTTTGTAGACCAGGCTGGCCTCGAACTCACAGAGATCTGCCTGCCTCTGCCTCCTGAGTGCTGGGATTAAAGGCGGCGCCACCACCGCCCGGCTAAATAAAATTTTTTAGGTGGCAGTGAAAATAATTTTATAATTGGGGGGTCACCACACATGAGGAACTCAGCATTAGAGGGTCTCAGCATTAGGACGATTGAGAACAACTGGTCTAATTCTTTCTCCCTAGAACCGAATGTGGCTGGCATCATTGAAAAAACTGATGCTCATGAGAAGTCAGTAGTGGGCCAGGGCTAGGGTGCAGTCAGTGGTATAGTTGTGCTTAGCATGCCAGATCCTGGGTATAATCTCCAGCACCAAAACGTGTCCAGGCCACATAGGCTGTCTGGGCATTGTGCTGGTGTGGCCGTTACCTCCATCCCAGAGTACATTGGCCCTATCACCCTCTGCAGTTGAAAGCTGACCCTGTCTTTCCTTTGCATTTGGCAAAGTTTTGTGAGTAGAAGGCTGGTACTGAGATTTCTTTGGCAACCGTTTGGTGTCTCCTAGGATCAGCAGCAGGCCCGGCAGTCTCAGCTTGCTCAGGATGAGCGTGTTTCACGTTCTTATCTCGCCCTGGCGACTGAAACTGTGGACATGTTTCATCTCCTCACCAAGCAAGTCCAGAAGCCGTTCCTCAGGCCAGTGAGTAGAAACTGGGATGTTCGTGTTATTCGTGGGGTGCCATGTACAGCACTTCACACTCACACAAGTATCCATTATAACCACTGCAACCAGTGAGCAAAACATGCAGTGCTTTGTCAGACTGAAACGAAGCCCCTTGACATGTATGTGGTCTAAAGTGCTCACTGCAGGATGGCTTGCTTCTGTTTACACAGCTCATTTGGATTATGGATTTGGGGCACAATTTCGTTGTTATTGATTTCTGTGTTTTATGTATCAGAAAAGTAGAAGGCAACAAATTGTGATTTGGAGGACGATAAGTAGAATAATTGATAAAAGATCTTCCCTGCTTTGAAAGTAGCTTTGTACCAGCATCGAGGAAGCCAGAGGCCGATGAGAACCGTGACTGAGGCTTATGCTAGGTTAAAGGCAGTCTCAGTATTCCACCTGGTCCTGTTTGAGGTTGAAACTGAGCAGTATAACTAGAGAGACATCCCTGGTAAGGAGCTGAGGTGCTGCCCTGTGGTGTGGCAGTACCAGGGTAACCGGTATGGGGTACCAGGCAAGTTGAGAAAGGGAGCAGAGGCCTGGCAGCAGCTGTGTGCACATGGAATAGACTGTAGCTTCATTATGCATTCACCTGGTCTCCATATCTATCTCCTCTTGGCTCCATCACACGATTCACTACGATGCGTCCAGCAGAGGCACTGCCACACGGTGACCTGTCCGAGGCTTGAGACCTTTGGTCTTTTCCTGTCTCTTGATAAGCAGGTGTCAGCACAGAAGTGGGAGCAAGTGAGAAAACAGCTCACTGTCCAAAAGCCTGCTTCCCTTAAGGATGTGAAAAGGGATTTACTAGCCTTTCCTACGGAGGCTGAGAGCAGGCGTTTAAAGATGTTGGCTGTATGTATCAGGCAGCTTTGAGCTGGGCTCATGCTGCAGCCTGGACATAAACAAGCCTGTCTGGTTTCCAATAAAGCTTTATTTAGAAAAGAATGACCACGCTCAGATAAAACTTTATTTATAAAAGGAAGAATCTGACTGGAATTGGCTGCAGATAGTGTTTTGTCAACTCCGTTCTCTCTTCTTTTAAGATTTGTTTTTATTTATGTATGGGAGTGTTGAGGGCAGGTATGCCACGTGTTTGCCAGTGCCTCTGGAGGTCAAAAGAGGGGATCAGATTCTGTGAAGCTGGAGTTACCTGTACTTATGAGCTCTCAGTGTGGGTGCTGGGAACTGAACTTGTGTCCTCTGGAAGAGAAGCGAGTGTTCTTAACAGCTGAGCCATCTCTTCAGCCTCCATTTCTACCTTCTTTACTGGCTGGCTTTAGCACTTGCTATAGAATCCCAGCAGCTCTCACTGCTGTTCCCAGCTTCTCCACACTGGACTGCAACTGTGCTTTCTACGATAGGAAGGTCTGTAGTGCTGAGTGTATGTCAGATTTGTGTAAACCCAGTCATTCTATGAGAACCCCATTACTTAAAGAATCTTTTTGGTGGTCAGTATTTAATCTCTGATCTACAGCAGCTTTTCTCTGCTCTGAAGCCACATCTGTCCAGCTGTAACGGAGACTGTTGTCCTGTTTTGTTCTTATTTTCTGGTTCTTTCATTCATCTCACTGACTAGCTTTAAGAACATTTACAAGCGTCACCTTCTTTTGTGTCTCTTCAGTGAGGGAGTGAGAATGGCATTCACCAGGCTGAAAGGGCCTTTTGACATTTATGGGGAAAATTCAGGAACTGATGCTTCAGAACTGCAGGTGCCGGAGCTGTGGGTGATCTTCCTGTTTCTCGGTGGATTTAGAGTGAGTGTAGGATTGAAAGTGCGTGTCTTTACAGAAGACCTCCGTGTGGATTCATCCATATGCAGGTGTATCACTCCATTATAAAGGTTCTCAGATAAATGGTGGTTAAAAAAATATTTTATTGGAATGCTAGCTTTCGTTAGCTTATGCTACTCAGCACATTTAAGGGATTCTTTGAAGTTTAAACAGCCAGTTCGCATTCCTCCATTGAGGTGGGAGTTTCTGGTCTTTGGCTTTCACAGCAGCTGGAACTGTCCTGTTATCCTTCATTTCCTAGGAACTTGGTCCCCGATTAGCAGCCATGTTGAACTTTAACCTACAGCAGCTCTGTGGACCCAAGTGCCGTGACTTGAAAGTTGAAAACCCAGAGAAGTACGGCTTTGAGCCAAAGAAGCTGTTGGACCAGCTGACAGATATTTACTTACAGCTGGACTGCGCCCGCTTTGCTAAAGCCATTGCTGACGACCAGGTGAGTGCTGAGGAGGCCTTTTATAGGAGGCCTGGAACTGCCATGAGCTGTCAGTCTGGATCTGTGGTCTGCACTTTACATCTCTCTTCTTGAGTTTTCCCCACTTCCGAGGCAGGGAAAGCGGGACTTTTTTAACAGTAGTTTTTTTTTTTTTTTAAAGATTTATTTATTTATTATGTATACAGTGTTCTGTCTGCAGGTATATCTACAGACCAGAAGAGGGCACCGGGTTTCATTATGGATGGTTGTGAGCCACCATGTGGTTGCTGGGAATTGAACTCATGACCTCTTGAAGAGCAGCCAGTGCTCTTAACCGCTGAGCCATCTCTCCAGCCCCCGAAAGCGGGACTTTTTAAGTTTTAGTTTCAGAAGTTAATTTTGTTGTTCCTGCTTGGATGGAAAGGTATGGTGAGACTCCGGAGCCCAGGAACCACACAGCTCTGAGAGGAAGCCTCCTCAGCAGAGGCATTGCAGCCCTAAGGGAGGCTATCCCTGGCTGAACTAAGTGCTACAGTGTAAGAGTTCCTCTTCGTATTGCAGTTCCTAGGGGAGGTTATCCCCAGGTGAGCTGAGGAGCTCAGGAGCCTCATCAGCCCTTCTTCCTTCCTTCCCTTCTTAGCTTCTTTGCTTGTTCTGATAAGATAGTCACACTGGGCAGGAAATCTCATAAAAGAGATTTATTGGGAGGGACGAATCCAGGGGTGGCTGCCAGTGCTCTCAGGCGAGGACAGCAGGGAACTAAACAGTAGGCAGGGCTTATATAGGATTTCTTGGTGGGCAGAGCTCTCCAGGGTGGAGACTTCCAGGAAGAGGATAGGTGGGATTTCAACTCCTGAGTTTTCGGGGAGCTCAGAGATCGATGGATTTTCCTGTTTAGGGATTGGTGAGATTTTTCTTGTAGTGCGGGCTCTGGGCACTCTTCTGACTCTGGACTGGGGCTGAGCCTGCCTATTGGAGCTCTTCAGGCTGCTTTGCTGCCTTGAGGGTTTACAACATTTACAAAGAGAGTCCACGGCAGGGCCTTCCCTCCCGCTTGAGTGGATGGATGGCAGTAGCCAACAGTTGATGCGGTGCCCATGAAGCAGAGGAGCACAGGGTCCTGGAGATGAACTGCTGGTTCCCAGGCAGAAAAGAGCGGAGCTGGCCTCTAACCCCTCAGACCCCAAGTAGATCGGTCTCTGAGCACTGTGTGTGTGTCTCAGGAAATTGAGTTCTTCCCAAGTGCCCTGCTTGAGCCATGGCATTCCAGACAAAGCCTACTGGCTGTTTTCTCTTCACTCCCTCTCCTTCATCCTGAGAGCCGCACAGTCAGGCCAGCTTATGTTCTTCCACAGCAACCACTGCAGGCCACACTGTTCTGCATACTTTCCCTCTGATGTCACAGAAGGGGCTCCTCTCAACTGTCTTGGTGACACAGGAGGGTTTCAAGTTCAAGGATAACCTGGACTTACTGAGACCATCTCCGAAAGAAAAGTTGGTTTTTTTGTTTTTTTGTTTTTTCCCCCCAGAGGAATATAGCTCAGTGGTAGAGCACCTGGATGTGCAAAGCCCCAGCTCAATCGTTAGTCCAGCCAAAAAGTTTTTAAAGGGGAAAAGGAAGGCCTCCTTCCCTCTGTAGTCTCTGGTTCCTTCTGTTTTCTTCCAGGTCTTTTGAAATAAGGTCTCATGTAGACTAGGCTGGCCTTGAACTCCTGAACTCAAACTCTGCCTCTTGAATACATTGATGTGTGCCACTGTTCCTGACATCTGGGACAAACCTTCAATATAGTAGTGGCTCACATTTAGTGACTGTGCACCTCTTCTGACCACTTCTCATGATTTCATTCATTTAATAATCATTGAATTATATGATACAGTTTCTACTAAATTCTGTGTTTTAAAATAAGGAAGGCAGGGCATGGAGAAGCTAAGTGACATGCTCAGGCTCACAGTGTGGAGTAGAGGGAACATGTATGACTGGCGATCTAACCCTGTCCCCATATTCTCACCCTCTACTAAATGCCCGGAAGGGGTTATGTTGGTGCCCGTGTCTTATCTTTGCACATACAACATATCCCAGTGTGGCTCGTGTCACAAGTTACCCACCCTCAGACATTCTAAGAAGCTTTCTACCTATAGCTAATCCAAAGGAGTAAAGTTAAAATGCAAGAACTGTTTGTACTTCTGTTTTCTTACATTTTTTGAGACAGACCAGCCTTGAACCCAAGATCCTCCAGTGTCAGCCTCCCAAGTGTTAAAATCACAGGTGTGCTACCACACACCACCTTTTTTTTTTTTTTTTTTTTTTTTGGTTTTTCGAGACAGGGTTTCTCTGTTTAACAGCTCTGGCTGTCCTGGACTCGCTTTGTAGACCAGGCTGGTCTCGAACTCGCAAAGATCCGCCTGCCTCTGCCTCCCAAGTGCTGGGATTAAAGGCGTGCGCCACCACCGCCCGGCTCGTGCGCCACCACCGCCCGGCTACACACACCACCTTTTTTTCTCTATAATTCACATATGCCGATGTTTTTTGTTGTTCCTCTTACTGTTAGGACATGGTCTCACCATGTAGCCGGCTGCCTCCGAGGGGCTGGGTTTACAGGTAATAGTAAGTGAAGGCGATAGTGGATATGCGTAGAAAGCAAGCATATGGAGTTAATTAAAAATGGAAGTTTTAAAAATGCAGCATTCTGGAGGCAGGAGCAGGTAGATCTTTTTGAGTTCAGTGCCAGCCTGGTCTGCATAGAAAGTTCAAGCCAACCAGAGCTGCATACTGAGATGATCTCTCATAAAAAAGAAAGCAAGAAGTCAGATTGATTAAGGAGTTCCAGTCCAGTGCTGGAAAGGGTGCAGGTATGAGTCCATGGTGTAGGAATCGGTGTGGGTCCTACTCAGGCCACAGGGTGAGCATAATTGTGGCCTAATTATTTAAAAAAAAGAATTATGAGTTCTGAGAGAAGGGGAAGAAGGTGTGGGGGGGTGGGGCCTGTGATGGAGATGTAACTTGAAGTAATAAATAAACATTTTTTAAAAAAGAAAAAAAAAAACATGAAGAAAAAAGAAAAAAAAACATGCTATGCTTGCATGTTTTGTGGTATTGGTGATTTTTATATACTAGGTCCCTCAGGGTTAAGTAACTGTCCATTCCACAACTGAGGAATCTCACTTGCGCATATTAGGGATTTGCACGACTAGGAGGTGATGAGGCCTGACTGAATTCATGTTCAGGTTTGTCTGGGTGTAATGCCCACCTTTCCTACTTCCATTATAAATGATGTCTGCTCCTGGGCCTAATCACCTGCTTATTGGAGTGATCCGATCCTGTGGAAAATCTGGCATTAAGTAGTGCTGGATTCAGCGATGGTGTGTGGCTGTTTGCTTGGTGATTGGGTTTGCTTGATAGTTACTGTGATCTGGTGAGGTATGGCCTCACCGTTTAGTCTACACTGGCCTTGCATTTACACCCATTTACACCCATCTTCCTGTCCCAGCCCCTGAGTGAGCCTAGAGAACAGACAGTGACTACACCAAAGTATGAACAGTAATGGAGCAGTTATGTGTGTTTGTGTTTTTAATCTGTTCTCACCACTATGTGAGAAAACTGGAAATTGCCTTGTCTCATGAGCTCCCAGGGCACAGTGCCCCACAAAGACTGAAATAAACTCGATTTCCTTCTCTTTTTGGCGGCTACATTTTAAATAGATGCTTACTAGCTCCTAAAGTCTAAAACTTCTTGTTTTCCTGGTTCCTCTGCAACTTTCTCTGGAGATGACCTTGAACAGTTGGCACATGTCATTCTGTCTGTCTCTGTCCTTTTGTGACTATATGCAGTACACCCTTGCCCATGGTGCAGTGTGTAGGGAAGACTGGAATATAGAATGTGTAATTACAATTTTTAGGAGCAAAAGATCAAATGGATTGCACTTGGATGTTTTCTGAAGCTCTCTTTCTTCTCAAATATATTCTCATCTCACACGACCTTTTCTTGTCTGCAGAGGTCCTACAGCAAGGAACTTTTTGAAGAAGTCATTTCAAAGATGAGGAAGGCTGGCATCAAATCCACCATTGCAATAGAGAAGTTTAAGCTTCTTGCTGAGAAAGTGGAGGAAATAGTAGCCAAGAACGCACGGGCAGAAATCGACTACAGCGATGCCCCCGATGAGTTTAGAGGCAAGTTCATGTGCTCACGCTCACATCTGTGCTGTAATTTGAAGTGTGTGACATTAAGAGGGTGTCAAAGTCACTGTTGCTTTGAAGCAACACCATGGCCAAGGCGACTGTTATAAGAGAAAGCATTTAACTGGGGCTTGCTTATAGTTACATAGGGTGAGTCCACAATCAGGAAGGAAGGAAGGCGACAGGCCAGTAGGCCTCCAGCTGAGAGCTTACATCATGATATACAAGTGGGCAGGTAATCAGACTGCAAGTAGGCCTAGCATGGGATTTTGAAACCTCAAATGCCCACTACCAGTGGCACACTTCCTCCATCAAGACCACACCCTTTCCAAGAAGGCCACCTTCCCAATCCTTTCCAAACAGTTCTATAACTGGGGACTAACCATTCAATCTTATGAGCCTAATGGGGGCCATTCTCATCAAAACTACCACAAGGACACTCACTGACTTTGTTTTTTGATTGTTTGATGATGTGCTGTTGCTGTTTCTTGAGAAAATTATGTGCACACATTTTAGGTCATATTGTAGATTAAAAGGTTGAATTTCTAACTGGGCGTGGTGGCACACATCTTTAATCCCAGCACTTAGGGAGACAGAGGCAGGCGGATCTCTGTTGTTTTGAAGCCAGCCTGGTCTACAAAGTGAGTCCAGGACAGCCAGTGCTACACAGAGAAACCTTGTCTGGGGGTGGTGGGGGAGGTTGCACATCCTTAGTGTGGTCTCACCAGGTAACCATGAAGACTTTAAAGGCATCGCTGGCCTTATAAGGGAGGATTCCAGGTTCTAAGGCAAAGGGTCCTGGCTTTTGTCCATCTTTGCTCTTTCTTCCCAGCAGCAGTATCAGGAGACAAGGCACATGCCTCATCCAGTGCTGCTCTGCATGAGCAGGGCCTGAGGGCTGATGCAAAGCTCTCCCTCTGGTTGTGTCACTGGTGGGACAGTGTGCTTTCTTCTTTAGGGTCAGCCTCCACTGTTGTCAGTTTGCTCTGGTTTGTCTCCACAGACCCTCTGATGGACACGCTGATGACCGACCCTGTGAGACTGCCCTCGGGCACTATCATGGACCGCTCTATCATCCTGCGGCATCTGCTGAATTCCCCCACTGACCCCTTCAACCGCCAGATGCTGACTGAGAGCATGCTGGAACCAGGTAGGAGGCTCAGCCTGCCTTGCAGCACTGCTGCCAGTGCCAGTGAATGCCGCCAGGCCACAAGGGAGATTGAGAGCCAGCCTGGTGCCTTGAGGCCTGTAATCCCAGCTACTTGGGAGGATGAGGCAGAAGGGATAGCCTGTTCATGGCCAGCCTAGACAGTGAAGTTGAGACACTGTCACAAACAAAAAAGAAAAGTTGGCTAGGTCTGTACCCACAGAACACTTGCTTAACCTGTGTACATCCCCAGGTTCAGTCCGCAGCACCACCACCAGAAAAAAGGGACATTGGATCCAGAAAGTGCCCAGTTTAAGCTCTACTTATGGAAAAGACATGAAGCACTCAGCCCACTTTTACTGTAAATGTCTTCCTGTCTGTGGCTATTTCTTCCTCAGTCCTCAGCATGCAGAGGCAACGAATGGCCTTTTCTTTCTACTTACGAGGAACTACAAGTTGAAGAGCCTGTCCATCTGGTCCATTAACCCCCCATCTTTTGTCTCTCAGTGCCAGAGCTGAAGGAGCAGATTCAGGCCTGGATGAGAGAGAAGCAGAGCACTGACCACTAAGCTTCCCTCGCGCTTCTCTGCTGGAAGCAGCCACGCCAGCCAGCCAGGCCAAAGCAGCGTCCACCTCGAAGCTGCTGCTCCAACCTGCAACCAACTGTGGCCAGATACCAAGAGCCCACCCCGAGTGACCAAACAGTGGAGATCTGAGGGACACGATGAGAAGAGGAGACCGATTCCTGTACATATATTTAAGTGACAGTCAAAAGCCCGAGGGGCGAGTTTTACGATTGCTTGTGTAGTAAAGCGCGTCCTTCACCTGTCACAACCTGGGGCTGTGGCAACGGAAGTCTTTAGTGATGGCGAGCGGGTCTGGGCAGCATCCCCTGAGCTTTCGTTTTGTTTTGTTTTTTTCGATGTGACTAGAGAACTCGGACATTTTGCTGCTAAAGAATTTCCCCCTTCCTCACCCTACTTGCACTGCTGTGGGTTTTTTAAAGAGAAACAAAACCAGACTCCTTTCCCGGCCCTCCAAACATGTACTCTGTGAGATTACTGTGCCTGCGACAAGTGTTAGTCTTGGGACCGTATTTTTATATCATATTCACATACTTGTTTTTTTAATTGGTGTTAGATGACATGATTAATAAAAAAAAAAGGCAAGATATTTTCAGAATTTGAATTTCAGTTTTTTCTTTTGAAATAGCCCTTTAAAATTTTTTTTATTTTACACAAAATGAAGAGAATCCTGTTGGCCTGGTCCTTCCACCAACCCTCAATTAAGATTCTGAGGAACAGGTGCAGTAGCACAACGGCTGAGGGGGATCAGGACTCACGTGACTTGTGGGCTTTGGGGGAGGTGAGGGTTGTGTTTTGTTTTTCGTTGGTTTTTGTTTTTTTTTTTAATCCTATGTGACAATTCCAAACCTATACCATTATCGTCTGAGGATAAATAAGTTCCTCAATGCTGGGTTCATTTGTATGCTGTGTCCTTTTGGGGTTTGGCCTTACCAAAGCAAAAAAACAAACAAACAAAAAAAAGGGTGCAAGAAATGTGGAACTCTGCTTGTTTACACGCCCGGACAAATACCACCACACAGGCGCACGCAGCAGAAGCCCTTTGTATTGCCGCTCCCTACGCAACATACTTGAATTCTTGAATTTCCTTTGGGGTAAAAAAGGATTTGAAACCATAAAGTGTTTTAAAGAAATGAAATCTTCGGAAACATACTTTCTTTTTTTTTCCTTTCTCCTCTTCTCCACAGACAGTGTGCTCTGTTCAGTTCCCAACACAAACTACAATAAACGGTGATACCCATTAGGAAGGAGTCTTCTGTGAGTGTCTGTTCCTGGGAAGTGATGGGTGGGGACTGGCTGGGTGTGGGGGCCACGCCCTTAATCCCAGAACTCCTGAGGAGGAGACAGGGGGATCTCTGAGTTTGAGACTGGCCTGATCCATATAGAATGTTCCAGGTTAGCCTGGGCTACATAATGAGATCTTATCTTTTTTTTTTTTTTTAATTATGGCTGGGCGTGGTGGTACATGCTTTTAATCTCAGCACTGGGGAGGCAGAGGCAGGTGGATCAAGGTGTTAAGGTGAGTTCAAGGCCAGCCTGGTCTACAGAGTGAGTCCAGGACAGCCAGAGCAGTTACACAGAGAAACCCTGACTCAAAAAACCTAAATAAATAAATAATAATGAGGCCAAAGAGATGGCCCCACAGTTACAGGAACGCAGGGACCCTGGTTTAGTTCCCAGAACCCACGGCTTTAACTGCCTGGAACTCGTGGTTCCCATGATCATGGAGCACACATTTGATGTACATATATACATGCAACCAAAGCACTTCTACACATAAAATAAAGGAATGAGGGCAAATGAGCCAGTGAGCGTGTATGTGGACAAATACTCTTTCTGGAGCCAATTAAAAGTTGCTATGTTTACAATAGAACACTCTGGGTCCTTGAGGTGGTTCAAGGAATAAAGGTGTTCGCTGCCAACCCTGATGACCTAGGTCTGACCCCTGGGATCCACATGCTGGAAGGAGAGCACTGACTCCTACAAGTCGTCCTCTGTCCCCAACCCATGCTACAGTGTACCCCATCATACATATAGTAAGTAAATAAATGAAAAAATTGTTTAAAATAGAACTTTCCCATCCTCATCGGTCTTGAGGCGGCACTTGGCTCTCAGTTCCCTGTTGGCTGGTTTGAAGGGCCTCAGCGTTGTCACACTCTGCCCCCCAACCTATCTCTCGATATTAACTTCAGAGATCTCTGTGCCCAGCACTCTTTCTCTGTACCCACCCTGTTCTTAAGCAATCCAGTTTGCAAAACTGTCTGCACCAGCACAGGCAGAAGAAGCACTTAGGTGGCACTTCCTGCACACCAGGCCCTATGCAAAGCCTTTGTATTTATAGAGCCAGCCTCAGGCAGACAGCACTGGTGTTTTTCTGGTTGGTTTGACTGGCTGTCTTCAGTAGGTCAGGATACAGCAGGTCCCTTACCCGTTAGCCCCTGGGCAGGTATCCTGGCTCTAAGGCCCATGTCATTTGTTACTTTAATGTGTACCTCTTTTGGGCACATTAGACTCACCATCCCCTACCACCCGGGCCCCAAATACACAATTTGGGCTAGGATGTAGCTCAGTGGTAAGAGCATCTGCCTAGCATGCATAAAGGTCTGGGTCAGTCCCCAGTATCTTGTTTGTTTCAAGACAGGGTTTCTCTGTGTAGCCCTGGTTGTCCTGGAACTAGCTCTGTAGACGAGGCTGGCCTTGAACTCACAGAGATCTGCCTGCCTCTGCCTTCTGAGTGCTGGGATTAATCCCCAGTATCTTAAGTAAATAAATGATAAACATAGTTAGACAATACAAATAAAAAGAAAATGATTCACCATCCCATCATTCTCACGATTCTGTTCAGGGTACTTTTTACGAGGCTTATTACCCACAAGCCTGTGCAGTTTTCTAATTATGTTCATTAGAAGCATGCCTAATGTTTACTGATTTCACAATTGTGGATTGCTTATCTCCTCTCCACCCCTAGGAGGTGCTGTTTCCATCCCATCAGTGTTACAGCTGCTGCTTCCTGTTGAATTTTCAGAATTGAAGGGTTTCAAAGTGGTCTTTTGGAAAGGAGGTGTGACAAGGATGCAGCCAATCTCTTTGCATCTAGGGTCATGGTTTGGGACTCTTACATTCTCAGGGTAGCTATTTTAATGGAAACTTGTTGTTTACCTTCAATCTGCTAATTATAGGTGATACAATCAAAAATACTTCAAAAGTAGGAATGGATTAAAAGGAAGATTGTCCAAGAAGGAAATGAAAAGTACATCGTGCTCACTTTGTCAGTCACCATTGAATGGGCTCTAAGAGTGTTTGGGCAGGATGTCTCTCTTCTTTCTGTCTTCCAGGCGGTGCTGAAGGTCCAACTCAGGACATATACATGCTAGGCAGACAACATACATATTTGACATCCAACCGAGCAACATCCATGGCCCCTAGAATATCTTTTGGACCTGAGTCCGCTATGTGGTTTACTTTGTGTTTGACACATTGAATAGTGACTTGCCTGCTGTTTTGGTTGAGCCTCTAAAGTGGCCTATGCAAGGTCTAAGTTTTTTTAAAAAGATCATTTTTTTATTTTAAGTATATGTGTACTGCCTGTACCACATGTGTGCAGTGCCCATGGAAGCCAGAAGAGGGCATTGATCCCCTGGAACTGGAGAGATTATGAGCTGACATCTGGGTACTGGGTGCCACACTCCAGGGTTCTCTGTGAAAGGGCCGTGTGCAGAACCATCTCCAACTCTTTCTTTTTTTTTTTTTTTTTTTTTTTGTTTTTCGAGACAGGGTTTCTCTGTGTAGCCCTGGCTGTCCTGGACTCACTTTGTAGACCAGGCTGGCCTCGAACTCGCAAAGATCCGCCTGCCTCTGCCTCCCAAGTGTTGGGATTAAAGGCGTGCGCCACCACCGCCCGGCTCCAACTCTTTTCATAGGAGCACAGCGTTGCATCAGCCAGTGTTGGGTTGTGGGAACTCATCTGATAGTGATTTGCATTTTTTGAGTATGTTCAGGGTGCAAGCCACTCTTCTGTGTTGCAGTAACTCATTTAATCCTCAGCAGCCATAGTTAGGAGATGGTCTGAGAAGACCGAGCCATGAATCTAGGACTTGCTGTCTGCCTGGTATTATCACCATTCCTGCTGCACTGTAGGATCCTTCAGAATGGCCTATATCCAGAATAGTTTAGAATGTCCAAAGAAATAGGAAGCAGAGCATTGTGGCCTGCCCTTGACCTAATGGGCTCTTTTTGTTTGTTTGGGTTTTTTTTTTTTGGGGGGGGTTGTTTTGATTTTCGAGACAGGGTTTCTCTGTGTAACAGAGCCCTGGCTGTCCTCGACTCACTCTGTAGACCAGCCTGGCCTTGAACTCACAGAGATCCACCTGCCTCTGTCTCCTGAGTGCTGGGATTAAAGGCATGCACCACCATACCCAGCCTGTTTGTTTTTGAGACAGAGTCTTACTCTAGTACAAGCTGGCCTGGAACTCTATGTAGCCCAGGTTGGCCTCACTGTGTAACCCAGGCTGACCACTTCTCATTTCCTGCCAAAAAACCTAAGAAGATATAAGAAATCCCTCAAAACTTAAGAAACATCTTCTGCTTTACAGGGTACAGGAGGTTGAGTGAGCCAGGCTTAGGGCTGATGAAAAGTATGCAGATTTTTAATTCAACATAGATTCTTAATACTATTAGATCAAGCAGTCTCCTTTGTTATTTTCAAATATTTACTTATTATTTACATGCATGTGTGTATCTGTATGAGTTAATGTGTACCACATGCATGGGGGTGCCCATGGAAGCTAGAAGAGGGCATGGGATCCCCTAGATCTGGAGTTACAGGCGGTTCTTAAGCTGCCTGACGTGGATGCTGGGAATTGAACCAGCATCCTCAGGAAGAGCGATAAGCATACTTAACCCCTGAGCCATCTCTCCAGCTCCTCTGCCTTATTTTTTATAGCTAACATGGTGTCACATGAAGCTTCTCCTATCCTGAAATGAAGCACCATAGGTAGTGGCCCCCACACATGTTTTTTTTGACGTTTTGTTTGAAACAGTCTTGTTGTTCCTGTTGGCCCCTGGCCCCAGTCTCACTATGCAACGGGGAATGACCTTGAATTCTGACCCTCCTGCCTCTGTCTCTCTAGTGTTAGAATCACAAACTTACACCATCGCATCTGCTCTGCGGTGCTGGAGATCAGACTCTGGGCGTCGTCCATGTGCTGAGCTGGTGCTCTGCCAACTGAGCTGCAACGCAAGCCCCCCACCCCCTTCCAGCAGCTATTATTAGAAAAGAGGGTGAGCTGAGCATCCGTGATGCTCTTAGAACAAGCCAGTAGAGAGTCAACCACGTATGACGCAGAGCAAAGCAGTTGGCGTGGACCCAGGAAGAGGGCCTGGATTCTGGGCTAGGCTTGGTTATGTAGTTGAGATTTGTGACTAGGTTGGAGGAAGTGCAGTAGGAGGCAAGAAGAAAATTCGTGTGACTTCGAAGGACATCAAGTACCATGGTGGGGATACTGAGTGGGTGAAGTGTAAGGGTTTCAGTCTTAATGTAGGAAGTGGAAAATCTTTTAGATATACGTCTGTAGTATAAGAGAAGTCTGGACCGGAGACATAATTTGGGGCTCATGGTTCTTGGGGTGACTGAAAGATATCAGATTAATGGCATCTGACCACTTAAATTGAGTGTATTAGACCAGCATAGTGGCAGACACCTGGAGTCCCAACACATTGCAGGTGGATGTGGGTGGACTGGGACGTCAAGGTTGTCTTTGGCTGCATAGCAAGTTCAAGATAAGACCAGCCAAGGCTACATGGGACCACTTCAAAAGATGTAAAAATAAATAACTAATATGAGCATTGAAGTCAAGCATTGGAGGGCTTATGGCTGGATCTCAGTTATTAGGAGGTAGATGTCGGGAGATCAAGCATTCATGGTCAGTCTGCACTACATAAGGAATTCAGGGCCGTCCTAGGCTATCTGAGACCCTGTCTCAAAATACCCAAACAAAACAGTCTTCAGTGCACCTCTGTCTTCATCTGCTTCTCAGTCCCAGGCCAATGTCACCTGTATTAGGTTTTATTGCCAAGTTCTGAGGACTTAAATCTTGTCCTGAAACAGAGCACTTAAATTTTGTGGGCTAACCCAGGAACTGTGTTTTTTATCATCGTAAATCATGGTGTGGGTTGACTGAGCTCAGGAAGTTCTCACCCAGGGAACTTACATGTTGGTGGTCAAATCGTAGCTGGGGCTGGAGCTATCTTGAAGGCCTTCTCACATCTGGCTCCTGGCCAACAGACCTACACTGACTTCCAAGACCTCACTCTGCTGTAGTCACAGATGGTCTTAGTTTCAAAGATTAGGAATATAAACCTGTTTCTCAATGGGAGGAGTGCCAATGTCATATATTAAAAATAGCATGAGAACGGGGCTGGAGAAATGGCTCAAAAGTTAAGAGCACTGACTGTTCTTCCAGAGGTCCTGAGGTCAATTCCCAGCAACCACACGGTGGTTCAAACCATCTAGAATGAGATCTGGTGCCCTCTTCTGGCCTGCAGGCATATATGCAATCACAACACTGTATACATAATAAATAAATAAATCTTTAAAAAAGAATAGCATGAGAAACAGAAGGAGTTTCTTCTTTGTTTTGATTTGATGTGTTTTTACTTAGGTACTGGGGTAAAGCCCAAGGCCCCATAAATACTAAGCAAGGGATCTGATACTCTAAGCTACTCTTTGGAGTATTTTGTCATAAAGAATAAAGAAACATGGTCAAAAGCCTTACTTCAGTCATTTCTAAAACCCCTGGGATCCCGGGCCCAGTGTAGGACTTGTGACATTGCTGGTTTACAACAGAGTCTTTCAATCTTCTATCCTTTTATATTATGTATTATCATTTTATAGTGGTTTAAATTATTTATGCTGTTTTGTTGAAAGCTAAGCATGTTGGAGAACTTGGCACTGGGGATGAGCAGGAAGTGACAGGCACACTGCATTGCAGTAGGATAGAGGTTCTTTAGCATTGCTTAAGTTAACTTAAGGTTCTCAGTGAAGGAGAGAGAGAGTGTGTGTGTGTGTGTTTATGTGTATGTGTGTCTCTTGGTGTGTGCCTGTGTGTGTGTCTCTCTGTATGAATGTCTGCATATGTATCTGTGTGTATGTGTGTGTGTCTATGTGTATGTACCTGTGTGTGTCTGTGTGTAGTCATCAGATGCAAGACACAGAGATGGTTGGTGGTCAGTGATTCTCTCTCTGATTACCTCATTTCTGTTTTTTTTTTTAACTTTTTTTCTTTTTAAGATTTATTTATTGTGTATACAGTGTTCTGTCTGCATGTATGCCTGCAGGCCAGAAGAGGGCACCAGATCTCATTGTAGATGGTTGTGAGCCACCATGTGGGTGCTGGGAATTGAACTCAGGACCTCTAGAAGAGCAGTCAGTGCTCTTAACCTCTGAGCCATCTCTCCAGCCCCATTATTATTTTTTTTTAAATATGGACTCACTATGTAGCCATGGCTGGTCTAGAATTTGCTATGTAGACCAAACTGGTCTTGAACTCACAGAGATTGCCCTGCGTCTGTTTCCTGAGTGCTGGGATTAAAGGCGTGCACCATCATGTCCTGCTCCTTTCACTTTTCTGTGCGCCTGCATGCATCATGTACATTCATGTGTATACACACATACATATTTCCATGTGTTTGTGGGTATATGTGTACATGTGTGGAGGCCTGAGGTTAACTAGTGTTTGTTTTAGTTTTTTGAGATAGGGTTTCTCCTTGTAACAGCTCTGGCTGTCCTGGACTCACTTTGTAGATCAGGCTGGCCTCGAACTCACAGAGATCCGCCTGCCTCTGCCTCCCAAGTGCTGGGATTAAAGGTGTCGCCACCACCCAGCTGACAGCACAAAGTCTTATTATATGGCTCTCTGTCATATTTACTGAGACAAGGTCTCTTAGTAGAGCCCAAACCTTGCCAGTATGGTCTGCTAGCTAGCTAGCTTGCTTCAGGGTCCCCTGTCTGTCTTAAAAGCCTAGGATTTACAGGCAGAGTACCTGTGATTGTTATTAATTTTTAGTATACAAAATATTGGGTTTCATTATGGCATTTTGAAGTATATGGAACATTAATTGTACTTGCTCATATCCACACCCTTCCTTGTCTTATATGGCGTCTTGCATTTTATTCTCTACCTTTCTGCCTCTTTATAACATGTCACTTATAACAGCTCAGAGATAGAGAAGAAAATTGCTGATGAAATGACCTTTTAATTTTCTTAAACCTTGAGGTCTAGCAAAAAAAGCACATTAGGGCTGGAGAGATGGCTCAGCGGTTAAGAGCACTGGCTGCTCTTCCAGAGGTCATGAGTTCAATTCCCAGCAACCACGTGGTGGCTCACAACCATCTACAATGAAATCTGGTGCCCTCTTCTGGCCTGCCGATATACCTGCAGACAGAACACTGTATACATAATAAATAAATCTTTAAAAAAAAAAAAAAGCACATTATCAATAAATGCATAGAATTAATTTCTAACTACCCCATTGAGTCAGCTGCTTCCATGAATAGTGTAGATCTAATTGCCTCACCCTCCTTTGGAAATATCCTATTCTTAGTTACATTTCAACTGCTGTGAGGAGACACCATGACCAAGGCAACTTATAAAAGAAAGCATTTTAATTGGAGGCTTGCTTACAGTTTCAGAGGGTTTCTCTTTGACCATTATAACTGGAACATGGCACTGGGACTGTAGCTGAGAGCTCACATCTGATTCAAAAGTGCTGAGTCAGAAAGAGCAATGGTGTGGACTTTTGAAATCTCAGAGCCCAACCTCGGTGACACATCTCCTCCAACAAAGCTACACCACATCATCCTTCCCAAACGGTTCCACCAACTGGAAGTCAAGCCTTCAAATGTATGAGCCTATGGGGGCCGTTCTCACTCAAGCCGCCACACCCTGTCTTAAAGGCTGTGCTTTGCCTATGGGGGCCGTTCTCATTCCAGCCGCCACACCCTGTCTTAAAGGCTGTGCTTTGCCTATGGGGGCCGTTCTCACTCAAGCCGCCACACTGTCTTAAAGGCTGTGCTTTGCCTATGGGGGCCCGTTCTCATTCCAGCCGCCACACCCTGTCTTAAAGGCTGTGCTTTATGGTCCTCGCACACCATACTGACAAAGGCCATGTAGAAATCACATCTGTAAGCTGTCTCTACTTACTGCTTTGTGTAAAAAAAAAAAAACCTAGGATGCAAATACTATTTAATTTAGAATATTTGCAGACCCTCCTTCTATAGTGACCCTTTCCCCTAAAACTTTGCATATATTGAAATTGCAAAATAAAAAAGATTGAAAAGGAGATAAGAAGAATAAAGGCAATGGACAGACACTGACAAAGTATGAGAGATGAGGGACTAGGGGTATTTCTCTGAGAAAGTGCTTGCCTAGGCATGCATGAGGTCCTGGTTACATTTTGGTGCCAGAGGAAAGACAAGGGGTTGGGCGTGACAGTCAGATGAGACAGAAGCAGAGAGACAGAAAGAGACAGAGAGACTCCATGTAGACTGACAGGCTTAATGGATATTAAGAATTCAAGAAATGTAGGTTTAATCAAAAGCTAGGCAAGGCCAGGTGTAGTGTTGCACACCTGTAATGCCAGTCCAGGTGGGGGGGGGGGAGTCAGGAGGTCAGGAGTCAAAGGTCATCCACAGAATCCTAACAGAGTTTGAGGCCAGCCTGTGTTATATGATACCCTGTCTCAAAAACAAACTCTCTCTTGCCAAGTAGCCAAATATGTCAGTGTGCATCTGAAATCTCACCCTTTGAGAGGCTGAGACAGGAGGGTTGTGAGTTCCAGACCAGTGAGACTCTGTGTCAAAACAAATCTAGCTATACTTATAGATAAAGAATGAATTCAGTTGAATAGATCCCAACTTTCCTATTAGTCGACTTCCTTGGCAACAGGACAGTCGATCCAGTTTCTTGTGTACCTTGTGTTTGTTGGTGCAGTGCTGGGGACTGAGCCCAAGGCCTGGTATGGCATGAAAAGCCAGTGCTCTGCTTCTGAGGCCTCAGCCCTTGTTTTTCTTTTGAGGGAGTTAAGGACAGAATCCCAATGGAAGGAAACAAAAGGGAACAAACCTTTTGAAAAGATAAGCAACTTGTGTGTCTTTGATGGCCACAAGAGCCTGCAATTGCTGCCAAGTGTGCTCTTTAGCTGTAAACTAAACACGGCAGCTGCCTTCTTTTTACAAAGTGCATCTTTTTGTTAACATGCACATGTTCTTGGCAATGATGTGATGGTGACCTAATTCTGCTGTAAGGAGTGTGGGAGAATGAGCTTCCAAGTGACAACGCTAGTATTTGCACCAAGGAGAACAAATTTGGTACCTTACTATTTGGGGGTTTGTTTTACTCCTTTCTTCATTTGTTGGTTAATAGTTAATTTCTGTTTGGATTATGTTTGTTTTATGCATAATGGATCCAGTGCTGTACTGAAGAGCATGAGTTGGTGCCCTGACTTTGAATCCTGGGTTCACACCCCCTGTTGATTGCGACCTTCAAGAAATGATCTTTGTGTTGATTTCCTGTGACTGCTGTAAGTGGATTGACACAGGCTGACCTAGTTAATAGAAGTTTATTCTCTTGTAGTTCTGCTTGTGTATGTGTGCGCCCACAGTGCAACACACTCATGATTGTGTGTGTGTGTGTGTATGTGTGTGTACATATGCACGAGCACATGTGGATATCAAAGGACAATGTTTGGAGTCATTTCTCTGCTTCCCCCACGTGGATTCCAAGGATTCAGTTTGCTTTACCTGCCGAGTCATCTCTCCAACTCTTCTGTGATAGTTCTGAAGTCCAAAATCAAACTGACTGGGTTGGAATGAAGGTGTTTCAGGGCTACACTGTCCCTCCAAGCTTCAGAGAAGTCTGTGGCTTGCCCCTTCCATCTCCCCATGGCTACTTGTACCCTTTTGTGGCCTCATCTCTGTGGTCTCTGCTTCTGAAGTCTGTCTTCTCCGCATCTGTATGTGTGGTTCAATGGGTTCTCCCTCACCCATTTTGTCTATGATTCCCTCTGATTGCAGATAGCGTCTGCCTTCATAGTCCCAGATAATCTCTGACCCCTAAGCCATAAATCACTCATGTCTCCAAACGTCCTGTGTTCACATAAAATGATACTTGCAAATTCAATACTATACATCCCTGCCTCCTCTTCTCCTTCCCAACAGCCATGAGGTGAGCGGTGACCCAGACACACCCTCCCACCATGATGAGCAGCATGCCGCAGCCCCAAAGCAAAGACCAGCCTGGGCTACATCTAGTTCTATTTATAGATCAGGATTGAATTCACTTCTAGATCCCAACTTTCCCATTAGCTGACTTTCCAGGCAACAGGCCAATCAATCCAGTTTCTCACATACCTTTGTGTCGGTTGGAGCAGTTCTCGGGACCGAGCCCAGGGCCTGGCATATCGTGAAAAGCTTAGCAGGACTAAGTGGCCATGGACTGAAATCTCTGAAACTATGAACTTTGTAATGTGATTATCTCAGGTACTGTATCTGGAAATCTGACTAACAGAAGGCCAAAGCCAAGTGCCTCTCCCTTAGCCCTGCCTTTGCCAGGAGATACTTTCTCTTGGTACAAATTACACACTTATCTAAAAAGGCTGGTGAGAGTGACAAAGGTTTAGGGCCAGAGAGATGGCTCAGCAGGAAAAAGCCACCACCACGCCTGGCGGGCTGAGGGTTTTTGTGTGCTGAAGAAGGTGGCTCACTTGGGCTATTACAAGTACGTAGCAGTGGTCACGGTGGTCTGAGCTCTGTGAATGTCCCCTCCCTCCCCCATCTCTATCACTCCCACACACCCTGTGCTGGGATTTGAACCTAGGGCCTTACATGTGTTAGGCAAGTGCTTTAAATAGAGCTGCATCCATGGCCCATGCACCTGTTCTTGTGTCACAGGGCTCCCTCCTGGTGGCTGAACTCTCTCCAGTGGTGCTGCTGCTGCGGGGAGCCCATTTCAGCCACAGTCTCTCGCCACGTGTTCCAGGGCCATCTGTCACTGGCACAACAAGCCCAGTAAACAACAATTTCCTTCTCGAATCATGGCTTTAAGAGGGAAGTTAATTGATACAAGGTTGTTCCTAATTAGTAAAAATGCCTGTTAGGGAAAAATAATGCACACACTACAATTCAGAAGAGGGGAATCTATGCAGAGTGTTCTTATCTGGCTGAAATGACAGATGCCCAGTCGGGACTGAGGAAAATCCACAAGACTCACTGATTATAGAGGTTGACTGTGCATGTGAGGGGTACTAGCTGATTAGAACAAAGTCCTGAGGAAATCACTGGAAAACAAGAAAACAGATTCTCATTCAGCTAGGCGAGGAGCCATGCCTTCAGTCCCAGCATTCTGAAGGCAGAAGTAAGTGAATTTCTCTTGAGTCCAAGGCCAATTGGTCTATATAGCAAGTTCCAGGCCAGCCAGGGATACAGAGTAAGAGCCTTTTTCAAAAACAAAACAAAACAAAAAAAACCAACCATTCATTTAGTGTTTACAAAAGCATCAGAGATTTTTTTCTTTTGTTTTGTTTTTTTGATTTTTCGAGACAGTGTTTCTCTGTGTAACAGTCCTGGCTGTCTTGGACTCACTTTGTAGACCAGGCTGGCCTGGAACTCACAGAGATCCACCTGCTTCTGCCTCCCGAGTGCTGGGATTAAAGGCGTGCACCATGACACCCAGCTGATTTTTTTCTTTTTTAAAAACACTTTTATTTAAGTCTATGTCTGTGTGAGTGCCACTTATGTCCAGGTGCCCCTAGAGGCCAGAAGAGGGTGGTCACTGGATCCCCTAGAGCAGGAATTTCAGGTGGTTGTGTGTAACCGTAAATTTTATTAAATTATATTTATTAAAACCTAAACACCTATTACCTAAGAACCAACCCTAGCCTTTTTGAAAGGATACCAAGATCCTCTAACACAAGTCTGTTCAGGACGACTTGGTTTCCAGTCTGTCTATAGGAACACCGCAATTCAGTGGTCACTTGGCTATCCTGCTGGCTGCCTCCTCAGTCAGCTTGGGCTCAAAGCCTCCTCAGTCAGCTTTGGTGTCGCGGCCTTGCCAGCACCTCCCATGGGGCAGAGGCTGCCTCCCTCCTGCCTTCTCCGTCTCCTCAGACACCTCAGCCACCTCATGCTCAGGGCCTAAGGCCACCACTGTCTGTCCTGGTCATGCAGCCAGCCTGCCTCAACTGCTGAGCTTGGGTTGGCTTTCTCAGCCATGCCCCTCGACAGGGCTCTGTCTCTGTGGTCTCCTCACAGTCTGATCTGTGGTCTCAGGGCACTTGCACCTCATGCCTCACTCATTTACTTGGCTGCAGGCCCGTGGACCAACGTAGCCTCAGGCCTCTGCTCTGCTCTCCTCAGCCTCTGGTTCGGCCTTCTCGGGCTAGGTTGTGGCAGGAGTCCCTTTTCACAGCCTTTCTCGGTCTCTGCCTCCTCTTTCCTCTGCAAGTATCAGTTTACATGCCTGGATGTAGCCTGACTGCCTGACCTCAGGGATGGTGAGGCCTAAGGGCTGGTTAATGCATCTCTGCTTCTGTCCTGCCTTTTCTGTCAGCTGCTTCCCACCTGTCATCTCTTGCAAGCTCTCTCTTGGGTTCTACTACCATGCCCTTAAATAGATCGCTCTCTTGCAATCCCTGGCCACTGCTCTCCTTGTCCCTCTGAGCCACGCCTTTCAATATGGCACTGTCTCTCATCTCTGCAGCCACACCCCTCAGCAGTGTGCTGTCTTTGCCATCTCTCAGAGCTGGTCTCCAAAACGAGGCTTCACCTTGCCTCAATCTGATCTGGGCTCCACCCACCTGGGCCGCAATCTTTCTAGTGTCCAAGCAATGCCAAGTCAAAAGCCCTTTTTCAAGCCGGGCGGTGGTGGCGCACGCCTTTAATCCCAGCACTTGGGAGGCAGAGGCAGGTGGATATCTGTGAGTTCGAGGCCAGCCTGGTCTATAAAGTGAGTCCAGGACAGCCAGAGATACACAGAGAAACCCTGTCTCAAAAAACCAAAACAAAAAACAAAAGCCCATTTTTAGCTTCCCAGGATTTCAGAGTGCCTTCTCAAAGTGGTTGCCCAGGTCCACGGGTGCTCTGCCAGGTGTTTCTCACAAGTAGTATGCCTCCTTTAAAGAGACTGTCCTTCAGAAGCCCCCACATATTCACTAAAGAAACCTAACTCCCATTACAGTTGTGATTGTGAGCTACCCAACATGGGTGCTCAGCACTGAACTTTGGTCCTCTTAACCAGTGAACCATTTCCTAGCCCCAGAGTCTGGGTCTTGATTCTTCCTTCCTTCCTTCCTTTCCTGAGACAGGGTCGTGTTACATATCTTAGATTGGCCTGAATTTACTATGGAACATTGAAGGAAAAAGGAGAAACTGCCATCATTTGATCTTGATGTCCTCTTCAGGGTCATTAGAAAATGTGATCCAGGAAGCCAGATATTTTCTTTCTTCAAGGTCATGTAGAGGACTAGGCTCTTCAATTATATTTTATCTATCTACTTATTGATTTAGTACACACTGGTGTGTGTGTGTGTGTGTTTGTAAATCAGAGGAGAACCTACAAAAGTTGTTTCCCTCCTTCCACCATGGGGTCCTGGGGATTGAACCTGGTTTGTCAGGCTTGGTGACAGGCACTTGTTACCCACTGTGCCATCTCACCAGCCATAGAATCTTATTCTCTTGAAGGTGTCACTTCTGCCCTTTGCTCAACAAGTTTCTGTAATAAACTTTCTAGAACCATGTTTCCATCATCAACATGACATTAACAGTTTTAGCCAGCTCTAGGCATCCACGTTCTGAACCAGGTTGGATTTTGAAATAACCAAAAGTCACTTGGACCTGCATGCCACCAGGTGGCTGTTTTGAGGCCTTACATATGCTTTTTGTTCTTTCTTACCTTTTGTTGAAACTGGGTCACCGGGGCCAGCCTTAACCTTCTGATCCTCCTGCCTCTGCCGTCCCAATGCCAGGTGATCTGCATCATGTTCTGTTTGCTCTGGGTTGGTGACTGAACCTTAGCTTTGTGCATGCCAGCCAAGCGCTCCAGCAGCTGTGGTATATCCAGTTCCTTATATATGCTTTGTTTTTGTTTTATTTTATTTTATTTTTTGGTTTTTCAAGACAGGGTTTCTCTGTGTAACAGCTCTAGCTGTCCTGGACTTCCTTTGTAGACCAGGCTTGCCTTGAACTCACAGAGATCCGCCTGCCTCTGCCTCCCAAGTGCTGGGATTAAAGGCATGTGCCACCACGCCCGACTTATGTTTTGTGTTTTGAGACAAGGTTTCTCTGTGTATATCTGGCTGTCCTGGACTCATTTTGTATGCCAGGCTGGTCTTGAACTCACAGAGATCTGCCTGCTTCTGCCCCCTGAGTGCTGGGACTAAAGGTGTGCGCCACCACATCCAGCCATTACGGACAGCTGTGAACTGCCATGCGAATGCTGGGATTTGAACCTGGGTCCTCTGGAAGAACAGCCAGTGCTCTTAACCACTGAGCCATCTCTCCAGCCCCAATATATGCTTTTTAAATGTCAGTCTCTGATACTGGATTCCCCTAACATTAAACTCTCACATCTTAGGCCGGGCGGTGGTGGCGCACGCCTTTAATCCCAGCACTTGGGAGGCAGAGGCAGGCGGATCTTTGTGAGTTCGAGGCCAGCCTGGTCTACAAAGCGAGTCCAGGACAGCCAGAGATATTCAGAGAAACCCTGTCTCAAAAAAAAAAAAAAAAAAAAAAAAACTCTCACATCTTCAATCACAGAGATTGTGAGATCTCACATCTCACAACTCACAGAGATCCGCCTGCCTCTGCCTCCCACATGCTGGGATTAAAGGCATGGGCTACCACGCCCAACTATGCCCAGTTTCTTTCTTTTTTTTTTCCAGACAGGGTTTCTCTGTGTAACAGAGCCTGGCTGTCCTGGACTCACTTTGTAGATCAGGCTGGCCTCGAACTCACAGAAATCCACCTGCCTCTGCCTCCCAAGTGCTGGGATTAAAGACATGCGCCACCACTCCTGGCTATGCCCAGTTTCTTAAGCAGCACTGGAGTAGCACAAGACTTAGTGCCTTGAGGAAAGCACTCTTCCATGTAGGAAGGATGACTCTGAACTTCCTGGCTCTACTTCCCAAGTGCCGGGATTATGTGGCAGTGCCATCCCAACCAGTGTGAGTGGTACTCAGAATGGATGGAACACAAGGGTTCCTGTCAGCAGGCAAGTACTTTACATCTCTATTTGATGGAATCCAGGAAGAAGGAAAACAATCTGCCAAAACAGGTGTCATAAAACACATTCTCCCTACTCACCAGAGTTCCTCAAGCATGCGTCCAGTGTCTACTTCTTCATTTATGTATTTTCTTCGGGGCTAGAGAAATGGGTGCACACCTAGGAGTGCTAGGATTAGACCCATGCCTGGGCTTGATGTGCTTGAAGAGTCCCTCATGATCCCTTGATGATCAGTGTCTTTAGTCTCAGCACCCCAGAATCAGAGGCATGCAGACTGCTGTGAGTTTTAGGCCAACCTGGTCTACATAGTGACTCCAGGCTTGTCTGAGCTACACAGTAAGTTCAAAAACAGCTTGGAACATAAGATATCTGTCTTAAAAGGCAAACAATAGCCAGGCGTGGTGGCGCATGCCTTTAATCCCAGCACTTGGGAGGCAGAGGCAGGCGGATCTCTGTGAGTTCAAGGCCAGTCTGGTCTATGAAGTGAGTCCAGGACAGCCAGGGCTCTGTTACACAGAAAGACCTTGTCTTGAAAAACAAAACAAAACAAACAAACAAACACACAAAAAGTCCTCTGTTGAGAATTCCAGGCCAACTTCAACTACATAGTGAGACCCAGGCTAGCCTGGGTTCCATAGCAAGACCTCTGTCTCAGTTAAAAATCAAGCACACCTTTAATTCCAGCACTTGTGAGGCAGAAGCAAGTGGATCTCCCCATACATTCAAACCCAGCCTGGTCTTCATAGTGGGTAGTGAGTTCCAGGTAGCCTGGGATATATAGTGAGGCTTTGTCTAAGAAAGAAAATAAGGAAAGGAGGGAGGGAGGGAGGGAAGGAGGAAGAGAAAGAGAGAGAGAGAGAGAGAGAGATTGAAAGGGGTAGGTGAAAGGCTCAGTGGGTGAGGCCTGACAGCCTGAGCTCAAGTCCCAGAAGCCCCACACAAACTCTCATTCAGTGGTCTGCATGTGTAGTCCGCACTCGAACAGGAAGTGGAGACAGTAGAATAACCCCAGAGTTCATGGGCCAGCTAGCACAGATTACACAGCATAACAGAACCAAGGGAGAGCTGCCTCAACATGGTGGAAGGAGAAAACCAACGCCCTAAAGTTGTCCTCTGACACCCACATGCAGCACACATCGTACACACACACACACACACACACACACACACACACACACACACACAATAATGATAAATGAAATTAAAACAACAACAGAAGCAATCTGCACCCTGGAGGCTTGCTGTGCACACCATTCTGATAGAGCAGACTAACTGGTTCTGAGGTATGCTCAGGTTTTGAGTTTCTGGTTCCAAATAACCTTGGCATGTGTGGTGTCACCATATGGTAATATTAATGAGTCAAGCCAAACTACATTCTGCTGTTAAAATACTCACTGGAAAAGTGGGGCATTTAATTGACTAGTCAGAGTTTCTTATAATACAGTTACTCAATGAAATCTGTAGACATGTACATACATATATAAAGTACGTATTGGTTAATATTTATAAAGACTGTATATAGGAAAACAAAGTTTGGGGACTTAACAGGGTAGAGATTTCTAGTTTCTTAGGTCCAAAAATATAAGCAGTTGCTATTTTTAAGCATGCAATACGATCCAAGGCTGAGAACATGTGCTACCTGACCTTCGTTAAAGCAACTGGAAAATACTTTCTCTTCAGGCGCCTGGATAGCTCAGCAGAGGTCTCTAGAATCTTCCCTCCCCAAAATAAAAATAGGCTTTTCAGAAGGTTCTGTGGGCAGTTTAGAGTGAAAGCAACTCACACATGCACTGAAGCTGAGATGCCCCTGCTTCAGTCAATTCTCAGCTCTGCCTGCAACCCCAGCGGGGACATCTGTGTCCCTTACGTGATCAGAAAGCAATGTTCAACACATTTGACCAAATGCTTGGCCAGGATGTGGAGACTTTTCCAGTGGAGGCTGGTGGCCTAGTGTGCTTTAAATCGAGGACAGAGAGAGGATCATGGTTTGTGTCCTGCCCACATGGCCTCTCAGGCTTAGCCCAGCTGACATGGTCCAGTCCCCAAGCACACTGATCCAGTGGCTGTCTTAATCTACAGAGGATTACTTGAGGTATCACAGTTCAGATGCTTCTGGACAAATATAGTCTATAAGTTACTGTGTTTTTATTAACCCAGAGCTTCGCACTCCCTAGGCAAATGCTCCACTGCTGAGCTATGTCCTCCAACTAAAAAAGGATTTTATAATAGTAAAAATTCAAGGACTATATACAGAATTCGCCCATGTACCTACCACTCAAATTGGTTGTTTTTTTTTTTTGGGGGGGGGGTAGGTTTGTTTTGTTTAAAGATTTATTTACTTATATTATTTGTGTGAGTGCCTACATGTATGCAGTTTCACTACACATATATTTGGTGGTCCTAGAGGGCAGAAAAAGCCTCAGGACTCCTGGATCTCCCTATGGGTGTTGGGAACTGGCCCCAGGTCCTCTTTGAGAGTAGTAATCGGTCTTAACCACTGAACCATTTCTCCAGCCCCACATTAAAAAAGCAAAACTTTAAAAAAATTTTTTACGAGACAAGGTATTATCCCTGGTTGGCCTGGAACTCACTATGCTCTGCCTGCCTCCTGAGTGCTGGGATTAAAGGCATACCCACTATGCCTGGCCTTCATGTAATTTTTAAAATTTACATTTATTTATTTAGTGAGGGAGTGGGTGCTGTGCTTCTGTGGAGGTCAGAAGACAACTTAAGGGCGAGAGTTCTTTCCTTCCACCATGTGGGACCCAGGGATGAGGATCAAACTCAGGACATCAGGCTTGGCCACAGTGCCTTTACCCACTGAGCCATCTAGGCAGCCCATGTGTCTTTTTTTTTTTTTAATGTTTGTTTATTACTTCAAGTTACATCTCCATCACAATCCCTTCCCTCCACCCCTCCCTCTCTCACTTATCCTACTCCTCCCGTGTGGGGTGCCCCTACATCTCAGGCCCCCTCAGTTCATCAGTCATATGAGGGCTAAGAGCTTCCTTTTGCACTGGGAGCCTACATGGTAGCTCCACTAGGGCAAAGTGTCCCACTAACAGGTAACAAAGTCCATGTTCCTGTTCCTTTCAGCCTGTTGATTGTGGCATAGTTATCCTGTACTATATGGCTAAAAGCCGATTATAAGTGAATAGATGCCATGTGAATCTTCCTGGGTCTGGGTTAGCTCACTCAGGATGAGCTTTTCTAGTTCCATCCATTTGGCAGGAAATTGCATGATTTCCTTGTTTCTGATAGCTGAGTAGTATTCCATTGGTCTTTTTTTTTTTTTTCCGAAGCAAAAAGCAAGAGGAATTTATTGTTCAATGCATGTGGCTGGACGCGTGTTGGGTGGCCTACACCCGAGGGAGAGGGGAAGAAGCGACTGGTCTTTTTTTTTTTTTTTTAATGTGTTTGTATGTGGTGTATCTACACATGTGTATGTGTTCACATGCCTGTGGGACATAACTGGAGGACCAAGACTGAGGTTGGAGGTCTTCCTCTACCCTTTCTACCTTACTCATTGAGGCAGGGTCTCCCAGCTGAAACCAGCTATCTAGCTTGCTTTGGGGGTTTCCTGCTCTGTTTCCCAAGTTCTGGAATTGTATATGAGCTGCCACTTATATAATTCAAACTCTGGTCCTTAGGCTTGTGTGGCAAGCAAGCACTTTACCTGCTGAGCTCTCTCTCTATCTATCTAGCTATCTATCTATCTCTCTCTTTATAAATATCTATATCTCTCTCTATATATGTATATATGTATATATATATATATATATATATCCATAAAACACTGGAGACTGGGGAGATAGTGCAGTCGGGTAAACACTTTCCACAGAAGCACGAGCACCTGGAACCAATACCCATCACTCATGTAAAAGTCAGGCAATGTGGCAGCTCATGTAATCCTCGAGTTGGAAAGGCAGTAACCACCAATCCCAGGGCTTGCTGGCCAGTCAGTCTAACAGTCTAGGTTAATCTCAGTTAACTCCAGTCCCAGTGAGAGACCCTGTTTCAACCACAAGTGAATGTTTCCTGGGGAAGGATATCAAGGTTGGCTTTTGGCTCCGCACACACATATATGTCCACGCATGCACACACAGATACACATACACACACAAACATAGACACACACATACACAGACACATACATACACAAACACAGAGAGACACACAGACACACACCCAGGTTTGGAGGGAGACACAGAGAGACAGAGAGAGAAGAAATGAAGGATTAGATTGAGTTGCAACTTGCTATGTCCTGTTCCACGGTGTCTTCTCTCGCCTAGGGTAACCTCATCCTGAATTTGGTGACTATGGCTCTTCTGCATATTTTCCTACTTGATACAAATGTCCTACACAATATGAAGTTCTTTTTCTTTCTCTCTTTCTTCTTCTTCTTCTTCTTTTTTTTTTTTTTTTTTGTTGTTTGCTTGAGACAGGGTTTCTCTCTGTGTAATAGAGCCCTGGCTGTCCTGGACTCACTTTGAAGATCAGACTGGCCTCAAACTCACAGAGATCTATCTGCCTGCCTTTGCCTCTGGGATTAAAGACAGGCACAACCACACCCAGCCTTCCTTCCTTCCTCCCTCCCTCCCTCCCTCCCTCCCTCTTTCTCTCTTTCTTTTTTAAACAAGCTATCCTATCTCCTGGGGCTGGCCTGGAGATGACTGTGTAGCCAGGGACAACCCTGAGCCCTACAGTCTATAGTTACAGCGTGAACTTCCTTACCTGACGCTGGCTTGTCCTCTGTTTTTCTTATCATTTGTTGTGTGACTATTTTTTTTTTTATTGTAGTAGACTTCCCTAGTCAGTGCCTTTGGTCTCTTAAGAAATTTTATTTCAAAGTCATAAAGATATTTTGCAATTTCCAGTAAAATGCTTAAAGCTTTGCTTTTTCTGATTTAGCTCTTTAATCTTTCTTTTTTAGGTTTTGTTTGTTTGTTTGTTTCAAAGAGGGCTTCTCTGTATTCTGTATTCTTTTCTGCAGCTCTGGCCATCGTGGAACTCAGTATGTAGACCAGGCTACCTCAAACTCACAGAGACCCACCTGCCTCTGTCTTCCTGAATGCTGGGGTTAAAGGCATGCGCCATTATGCTCAGCTTTTATTTAGGTTTTTAATTTACCTGACTTTCTATTTTATATGGTATAAAGAAAAGGAATCATTTTTCACACTTTTGTTGCTGTTGTTTTTTTGAGATGGAATCTCATGTAGCTTATGTTGTCCTCAAACACAAGGGCGACCCTGAACTGATCTTTCTCAGCTTCCATAAAGAGTATGAGCCGGTGCTGTCATACTGTTATGCAATTATTCTGGCCTCCTTCATGATCATTCATAAGTTAACACTGGCCCACTGACTTGTAACCCTGCTGCTGTCCCATGTCATATTCCCACAGCCATGCGTGTATCTGACCCTTCTGAGCCATTTCCAGGTGTGTATGTGCCTGTGTTAACAACAGAACTCTAATCTGTGCAGTGTTTTAGAGTCCCTAACCAGGGGCAGCTGGCTCTTTTCTCTCACTTTCTTTTACTTTTATTTTAGGGGTAGCCCCACCACACCATGATGTATTCGCTCTCACAGTAATTTGTGATTTTCGAGATAGAGGTTCTTTTATACAAAATCTGTTAACTGTGCAGAATGACCTCATTCATCAGAGGGTCGAGAGCTTATATGCACAGCAGGGTATTTGGCCTTCTGGTGGCCTTATCTGCCTCTTTTGATGGGTCTGTTTTTGCTACCCTACTACCTCCACCGAGATTCTTTTTAGATTGAGCTCCATTGAGTGTTCAAACCATCTAGGGGTTGGTAAACTGGCAGCTCCAAGCTTGGGTTTAAGAGGGTGTTTCCCATGCCTTGATGGAGCTCTGTCGCCACCACTGCTTTTGGCCTTGAGGATGCTGAGGCATGAGGCCTATTTATGTTCAGAAGTAGCGTATTTCCCTGACTCTAGTTTTTTGATATTATCTTTCTTTCTCTGCCTTCTGCTTTTTCAAGCAGAAGCAGCCTGTTTTTGTTTGTCTAACTGGTTGTTTGGTTTTGTGGGATAGGGCCTCACTATGTACCCTGGCTAGCTTATTCCACATGTAGCACACAGGCTGGCTCCTAACTCTAGAGATCCTCCTGACTATGTCTCCTGAGTGTTGAGAATATAGACCTGCCCATCATTCCTGCCTTAAGAAAGCTTTTCTCCATAGCTTCTTATTCGCCTAAAAAAAAACCTTTCTGATTGGGCTGGGGAGATGGCTGAGCAGTTAACAGGACCGGCTGCTCTTCCTGAGGACTGGGGTTTGAATCCCAGCACCCAAATGGCAGCTCACAGCTGTCTGTGATGCAGTTCCAGGGCTTCTGACACTTTCACACAGACATACATGCAGGCAAAATACCAATGAACATAAAATAAAAATAAAATTATTAAAAAAACCTTCTGATGTATGAAGATATTAAAATTGTACTAATGAGGATGACATATTATGTTTGGACACATATACATTGAATAGTGTTTAAGTCAGGTGTAGCATATTTATCTCCTTAAACATTTTTTTTTTTTTTTTTGGTTTTTCGAGACAGGGTTTCTCTGTATAACAGCTCTGGCTGTCCTAGACTCACTTTGTAGACCAGGCTGGCCTCGAACTCACAGAGATCCGCTTGCCTCTGCCTCCCAAGTGCTGGGATTAAAGGCGTGCGCCACCACCGCCCGGCTTCCTTAAACATTTTTTAAAGATTTTTTTTTTTTTGGTTTTATTTTTCTAGACAGGGTTTCTCTGTTTAACAGCTCTGGCTGTCCTGGACTCGCTTTGTAGACCAGGCTGGCCTCGAACTCACAAAGATCTGCCTGCCTCTGCCTCCCAAGTGCTGGGATTAAAGGTGTGCGCCACCACCGCCCGGCTAAGATTTATTTTTTAATAAAAAAATTATATGTGTGTGTATCTATATGTTGGTATGTGCACAGGAGTGCAGGTGCCCTTGGAGGCCAGAGATGTCAGATCCCCCTGGAGCTGGAGTTACCCAATTTGTGAGTTGCCCAAATTTGGGCACTGAGAACTTAGGGTCTTTACAAGAGCAGGAAGCACTCTTAACTGTTAAGCCATCTCTCTAGCCCCTCCTCAAACATTCCTTCTTTACAGTGGAACTTTTGAAGTCCTTCCTCCTTGCTTTTTGAAGTGCACAGTGTGTTATTGTTACATGTTAGGCAATCCTACCATGAAACAGCACATCAGAACCTCTTGCTCCTGTGCAAATCCATCAGCATTTCCCTATACGTGAGGATGATTCATCTCCTCTTCCTTTTCCTCCTCTTCTCCCTCCCTCTCCATTTTAGGGACTGAACTCAGGGCCTCCCATATGCTAAACAAGAGCTCCACCATTTAGCTATACTTCAGGTCAACTTCTTGTTTATTTATTTTATTAATGTCTGTTAAATTTTTACTTTATTATTATGGTGCAGTGTGTGTCCCAGTGAGAAGATAACTTTGGTGAGCAGGTTTTCTTCTGTCTTTACGTGGGTTCTGGAGATGAAACTCAGATAGGTTCACAGAAGCTTTTTACCCACTAAGCCATGTTGGCCATTTTGGCTGGCTCTGTTTGTTTAAGACAGGGTTTCTCTATGTAGCTCAGGCTGGCTTTCAATTAAAATTGTTGCTCCTAATATTTTAAGCAATTTTATCGCTTGTATGTTTCAGTATAAATTACATCAAATCCTTTTGTGGGAAGGTGGTGTATAAATTCTAAATAAAATAAGAGCTTGGCTTAGTAGTACACATCTTTAATCCCAGCAGTCGGGAGGCAGAGGTAGGTAGATCTCTGTGGGTTTGAGGCCAGCCTTGTCTACGTAGTGAGTGAGTTCTAGAAGAGTCAGAGCTACAAAGTAAGACCCTGTCTTGAAAAAAAAAAAAAGAATATATAGTGAGAATTGTCTAATAAATGTGAAATAACTGGGGAGTCTGAGGACTTCAGTGGTATGGTGATTTTTGAGAATCATTAATGTAGAAAGTTAATTTTCATGTTTTGGTGTGTAGGCCTTTCTCTACCCAATAATACTGTATTAAAGCCAGGGATGGGAAAAAATTTTTTTATCTTACTTTCAATTTCTGCTAGTAAATCCAAAACACCGTCCTCCAACCTTAACAAGAAGTGTGATTGGCAGGTTGTCATTGCGATATTTTAGTAAGTACCGAATTGAGCTGTTTACCAACGGCTGCGGGGCTTTTCTTTTGAGCTGAACCTAAATCTGATTTTTAAAAAACATGGCTCGTAGAGCTTTTGTGTTCTTAGGAGTTCTGGTAACCCCCTTCAGGGCGCCGCTCACAGGCCGCTCAGTCCATTCACTGGGCGCGATACAAAGCGTTTTGTTCTTTTGCTCACACCAGCACGCCGTCTCCCAAGGAGACGCTGAATGCCCACTAAGTCATGCTTTCCCATTACTCATTCCTCCTTTTCTCCCAAGGTGGCGTGTGGGAGGTGTTGTGCTGGGGTTCGACAAGAATAGGACAGGAAGCTTTCTGCTGGATACACTCATGCATGCGCGTGGTTCTGTTCCCACCGCGCCGGGCTCGGTGTGAGCTGTTTTCCAAACGGACAATGACTGCACCCTCGGCCGCTCCCACATAATCATCCCAGCTCTCAGATGGCATCTGGACCGTCCAGTCCCTCCCGGTCACTGAGCCAACCTCTTGTCCCCTTACGAAGTAGGTCACCCAGCGACACGGGCGCAGAGGCTATCCACTAACAACAAACACCCTTTGGGGATCACCCGGGAGAGAACTCGGGACGCCGGCTTCGCCCACCCGGCACGACCGCACCCGCATCGGCTCCTGGACCACCAGGGGGCGCTCGAGGTGTCTCCGTCGCTCCGCCAGTCTCTCCCGCCCCCTCAGCCAGACTCGCCTTGCTATTGGTCATCTGCCTAAAGCTCTTCATGTCGATTGGGCAACTTCCGTGTCGGTCTCGGTTGGTGGGCGGGCCGAGGTGACGCGCGGCGCTCCAGCTCGGGGCGGTGTCCCGCGCCGGCGGCTTCGGGCGGAGTTTGGCGAGCGGCGACGCGGGGTAGGCTGACGGCAGTGGTCCCGGGAGGCGACAGCTCGCGTCGGGACCTCTCTCTGCACCTCCTTCGCATCCACCGCCGCGCCCCGGCCTCCCGCCAACCCTCGATGCAGAGCAGGGCGGCTGCGTGATGGGGCTGCGGAGCGGCGCCCTGCGGCTCGCGGCGGCCGCTGCTCGCCCTGAGGTGCGTCGGTGCCCGGCCTCCCGCGCCCCTGAGCGCCGCGGCGTCTTCTGACTCGGCCGGCTCGCCCGTCGGTCCGCAGCGCGGCTGAGGCGAGGAGGCTGAGGCGGGGCGGCTGAGGGGCGGTGGGCGGTGGTGCGGCGGCGCCGGCGAAGGGGGCCGCTCCGGCGGGAGGGACTCCAGCCCGGTGTCCGGCCTTGGAGGGGCGAAGCGAGGAAGCGGCGGGGCCGGCCCGGGCGCCGGGTCCGCGGTGAGGAGCTTCGCCCTCAGCGGAGAGAGACCTGGCCGGCCGGCCGGGCTTCGATCCAGCGGCCTGCTGGTCCCCTGCAGTGCCCTGCACCAGCCCTCCGGTTCCCCCCGGGTTGCCGGTCCCCGCTGTCCCGGGTCGCCGTCCCGCCGTACGTGCGCACATTGCAGCTCTGGGGAAGCCGGCGGCCCTGCCCGCTTTGAAGGCAGCCTGTCTTTTTCCCCCCACTGCTGGCATCGCGGTTCCGACTGGGAATGTGCAATGCCCTTGTGCCCCATGTAGGTAGGGACGGGCACCCGGTGGAGCAGAGGGCGCGAGGGCTGGACGGAGGAGGCGGTGCAAAGGGAGGAGGGGGCTTGTTGGATGCTGGCCAGCTGGGAGGAAGGCCGGTGCGGGCTCGACGTTCAGCCGACCAGGATTACTCTGGCAGCCATATTGGGAGGATGATCTGACAAATCCTTTAGAAGCCAAGTCCGGTTGCTGGAAGGCACCGAGTGACAGCCCTGGCAGCTTTCGGGGTGACTGGCCGCACCAGAAGCCAAGTTGTGGGGGTTGGGAGGCCGCTCGGAGCAAGCTAGTCATTGTTCAGGCAGTGCAAACCCTCGCCGGCAGTAAAAGCAAAATTGAGCTCCCAAATCACTTTTTCTCTTGGGTGAATTGCTATATGAGCCTTTAGGGTAAACTGGCTTGAAGGTTCCGTTCTTGCTGGGGCGAAATTCTGCGTTTCTGTCCTTACCATCCATATCCTTTGCTGCTTTGGCCCTCGAAGGCCACTTTACCGTTTGAGTTGGGCTCTCAGCATATTGCATTGCGTGGATAGATTTGCATTGTATCTCAGCATGCAGGCATGCAGAGATTAGGTAAAGTGGAATAGCCTGGAAGCAGAGAGGACTCACAGCAGCATTTCTGGGGATGCAGGTTGTCATCTCTGTGGAATCTGGAGGTAGCCTAAATTAGATTGTCAACAGATCTCTTGCTTAGGAAGCTGCTGTTCCCAGCAGCTTGCACTGCCAACAGTCAGCATGCTGCTCTGTGTCATGATGGGCCTGTCTGAACGCAGAGAAGGTGGTGATTGGCCTTGAAACTGTTAAAAAGTGGTATTGTAGTGGGTATTAAATTTAAAGGCTGGAATTTTGTGCACTTGGCTTAGTCATAACAACATTTTAGCTTCTGTTCTCATTTGAGAAGTGGAGTAGTGTTTTCTGATTTTGTTGATATTGATTAGGAAGAAATTGACGATGTTAATGTTCTATTTGAGGATGGCCTTTGAAGATTACTCATCTTGATGTTTTAAAGTGGATCTAGAAATGATCAGTAACTGGGCTCAGAGTAGGCCTGTAAATGTGTTTTCCTATATTTTGAACATGCACAGGTTCTGGAGAGATGGCATGACTCCTGCCTTCGTTATGCCCTTTAATTTAACCTTCATTAATATATATATTGGCAGTGGAGGCTGGAGATCTAACCTAGGTCTTAGACATGTTAGACAAGCTGTGTAATACTGAGCTATGCTCCCACTCTCCATACTCCGTTTTTAATGCATAAATTTTTTATTTAAATGTTTTTATATTTTTAATTTTTTCAACTTAAGAATAACTACTAAAAGTAACGTAATGTTTTTCTAAGAAAAATCATATTTTTGTAATTTTTATCATTAAACAATGTCTTTAAACTTCCGACACTAGTTTTTTTTTAATTATTATTTTATTTTATGAGTGTTTTGCTTACACTTATGTAGGTGTACCATGTGGGTGTCTGGTGCCCTCCAAAGACAGACAAGGGTGGGATCCCCTAGACCTGGAGTGACAGGTGATTATGAGCCACTATATGAGTGCTGGATCCCTAACTCTCAAGAGCAAGAAGTGCTTTTAACTGCTGAGCTGTCTCTCTAACCTGAAGTTACTGGTTTTTGCAGTACATTAATATTCAAGAAATACAGGATGTCTGTTTTGTGATTCCATGTCAAAATAAGAAGCTTTAAGAAAGAGCTGAGATTAAGTATAATTGAAGCATTTGATAAAATTAGACCTGATTGTGAATCTGAGATGGAGAAAAGATTTCTCGAGTTTGTTTCTCGGGTCTTCACTGTTGAATATTTTTATCTAATTAAACATAGTTTTTAAGGCATAGGACAGACTGTTTTCCATTTCAGGACCAGATATGAATGCACTTTTCTTGTTTTCTACTAAATGAGTGCAGGGAATAAATTACTGCTCTAGAAAAGTCTGTCAACAGTTTCTAGGGCCAAAACTTTCTAGTCTATTTTTTCTGTTTGGTCTTGTTCTGTGTACAAAATAGAGAACAACAATGAATCCTCTTTGCCTTGTTTGTAAGCCCCTTCCCAGGCTACTCACTGTAAACAGTCTTTCCCAACAGTAAGCATGTCCCTTTGGTCTTGTAAACTGATATGATATAATTCCCAGTGCCCTGAAGTTAAATCATTCCTATTTCCCTACGTCTTTTTGAAAGAGGTCTTGTTTGAACAGATAGTAGTAAAATTGTGAACTCCATAAGAGAGTGAATAAATATGCTTCTAGATAAGTGAATAAGTGTGCTTCTAGAACCTTTATTTTGGTGCAGGATAGAAGATTAAACAGATGTAGCTGTGGTAGGAAAATTTTGTAAAAGATGTCTTGGATTGCTGAGAGGTTTTGTTTTTGTTAACAGCTCAGGGATTGCTTTGTGCTTATAGTCGTAAGGAGTTAGTCTAGCCCATATAGAGAGTCAGGTCTTTATCCTAAAAGAATGTAAGCTCCACCATTTGTTCTTACACCTCTAAAAAATTCCAGTTAGCGCACGCCCTTTACTGTGATGGTGCTCTTGTACTGCCGCTTGTGCTGTGGACATGTCTGTGATTTCCAGTCCGCCTTTTTTCTCTTCCTCTCATTGTGTAGTATTAATGATTTTATGAATGTTTGTGGCTGCATATGTGATGCAGCTTAAAAGACTGAAAATAGTGCTTGCTTGGGCAGCACATATATTCAAAGACTAAAAATAACTCTTAGATACAAAACTTTTTTTGAGCGTGGTGTTGGTGGCGCACGCCTTTAATCCAGCCTCGTCTACAAAGCAAGTCCAGGACAGCCAGGGCTGTTAGGCTGTTACACAGAGAGACCCTGTCTCGAAAAAACAAACAAACAAACAAAAAACCCCCAAAACAAAAAACAAAACAAATTTTTTTTGGTTGGGGGAGCTGAGAACTGAACTTGTTAGGCAAGTGCTGTACCACTGAGCAGAACCCCCAACCTCGTAAAGCTTTTAAATTTAACTTTACATTTAAAAACTTTACTATCATGTTGTTTACAACAAAGCTTGCCATTCAGTTATATAGGCTTTTGTTATTTTCCCCCTTTGGTAACTTGGGTACCCTTTGGCTTAGTTTTCCCTCCCATTCAGATTTTATTTTGTTTTATTGTTATTTTTGTGTTGCTAGGCATTGAGCCCTGGGCTGCCGCGCAAGGGACTCTACTACTGAGCTGAGGCTCTAGCTTCATACAGATTTTTCACATCATCTTGGCAGATGTCACTGGCTATATAAACACACAGTAGTAGCAGCATCAAAAATGATAAAAGTATTGTATTCATATTAAGTAGTTTCTATACATTATGCTCCTTTGTAAGCATATTTATTAATGGAATTTATAGACAGCCATGCCAAGTAGATACTGCTATTGTCCCTGTTCCTCACATGAAGAAAGTGAAACATGCTAAATGACTTTCCTATCAGCACTAGATCTAGGTTAGTAATGCTGAACTTCCTTAGAAACTACCCTTCCTTTCAAATTCCTTCACTTTTACTCAGACACCGGTTCTTTCTGTTGGTGTTGTGTCACATCTTCTAACATGTCACCACTTTCAGATCTCAGATTTGCCTTCTGATCTTTTTTTTTTTTTTCCTTAAGATTTATTTTTTTTACATAGATGAGAGCTCTATCTGCATGTACCCCTTCATGCCTGAAGAGGGCATCAGATTCCAGTACAGATGGTTGTCAGCCACCATGTGGTTGCTGGGAATTGAACTCAGGACCTCTGGAAGAGCAGCCAGTGCCTTTCTTCATCTTATTTCTGAGCCATCTTTCCAGCCCCTGAATTCCTTATAATATGAATACAAAAAGTGCAAGCCTTTTCTATTAAAAAATAAAGTGATAAGGGGGTAAAAACCCCTTCTTCATTCCTGACCCCTTTTCTCTTGCGTATTACAGTCAGTTATTGACATTTTCACTTTTTGCCACCCCAGCATGAGTGGCTCTAGTGTCCCCTACTTCATTGATACTGTTCTTATGGAGGTTTCCAACCTTAATTGCTAGGTGAAGGAGTAGTGGCATGCACATTTTGTACCATTACTCTGGAAGTATTGTTCACTAAACTTGCTGTGGCCTTGAACGTTTATCTGCTTTTGTTCTGTGGGGCTGGTTTTAGTCTCCTGGATCTCCTGTGTCCACTCAACACAGTGATTGAGTTCATTGAACACAGAGTTCTATGTAACGTCTAAAGACTTGCTGTGTTGTTTGCGTTTGGTTTTAAGAACTAGCACTTGGACTGTGTGACATATGTCCCAATAAAAATAAATAGTAAAATAAGCCATTATGAGAAACTTTTGTTTATTTATAATTTGTAATACTGCCTTTGGAAAGCATTTGAGCAAATTACTATAAATTCTACATATATAATAAGGCTGTTAAATATAAGTAAGCAAAAATCTGTATACAGAGAGAAACTAAGAATACAGCTTGCCCGGACTAATGTGGTTGTTTAAGTTTAGTTTTGAAACACTTAAAAACCAAAGCAAGGGGGCTGGAGAGGTGGCTCAGAGGTTAAGAGCACTGGCTGTTCTTCCAGAGGTCCTGAGTTCAATTCCCAGCAACCACATGGTGGCTCACAGCCATCTACAAGAGATCATTTGCCTGGGCATATATGTAGAGCAAATACTGTATACATAATAAAAAAAAAAAAAAAACCAAAGCAAAAAAAGAAAAAAAATCAAAGCAAAAAAGAAAAGATAAATCATAGAGTTTTTAATCTGGCAAAAGAAAAGTTAATGACTTGTTAAGAGAAACTTTTTCTGATGCTAAATTCTAAAGTGAATGAGGTGTGGTAGTGCAAGCCTGTAAACCCAGCACTCAGGAGACTGAGGCAGGAGGAGGTAAGCCTGGATTACATAGACTCTGAAAGAAAAAAAAATTAACAACAGTTTAAGGGAAAGGTGTTCGGGCATCCTGGTACAAAGATGTATGTATTGTTTTCAATATTTTCTAAGGGAAAGGAAGAAAGGCTGTTCAAAGATCCTTTTAAAGCCATTGTAGTGGTTCACACCTTTAATACCAGCACTCTTGAGGCTGAGGCAGAGTTTGAGGCCTGCCTGCTCTACACAGTGAGTTCCAGGATGGCCAGAGCTACATGGTGAGACTCTGTCTCAAAAAACAAACAAACAAACAAACGGTCCTTAAAGACTAATCTTTGGGCTGGAAAGATGGCTTAGCGGTTAAGAACACTTCCAGAGGACCCGGGGTCAAATCTCAGCACCCACATGGCAGTTTAAAACCGAAATGGCCAAGCATGGTGGAGCATGCCAGAAAGATGGCTCAGTGGGTAAAGGTGCTTGCCACTAAGCCTAATGACTTGAGTTTGATTCTCAGCACTCACTTCTGTAAGTTGTCCTCTGACTTTCCACACATATAGAAATATAAAGAAGAAAATATTAAAATGTCAACTAAATATAAAAGAGGAGGAGTGGGGAAGACTCATTGTTTAAAAACACATACTGTAGTCGGGGGATGGTGGCACATGCCTTTAATCCCAGCACTCGGTAGGCAAACTGAGTAGATCTCTGCCCAGGCCAGCCTGGTCTACAGAGTGAGTACAGGATAGCCAGGGCTACACAGAGAAACCCTGTCTCAAAAAAACAAAACAAAAAAAAAAAAAACCCAAACCAAACCAAAAACCACCAAAACCCCAAAAAGCAAAAAAACCAAAAGACAGTAACAGCAAAAAAACAAAAACAAAAAACAAAACTCCCAAAACAACAACAAAACCCACATAGTATTCTTGCAGAGGTTTTTATTTTGTTTTGTTTTAAGGTTTTTCAAGACAGGGTTTCTCTGTGTATCCTTGGCTGTCCTGGACTCCCTTTGTAGACCAGGCTGGCCTTGAACTCACAGAGATCCACCTGCCTCTGCCTCCCGAGTTCTGGGATTAAAGGTGCGTGCCACCATGCCCGGCTCTCTTGCAGAGGTTTTGAATCTACTAGTATCTACTTTGGGTGGTTCACAACTGCCTGTAACTCCAGCTGCAGAGGGTCAGACCTTTTTCTGGACTCAAGTTCCTGAACTCACATTTCACATAGCCTCACACAAATACACACACACACACACACAAATAAATATAAAATGCTTTAAAAAATATAAATCCACTTGCTCTTCAAGCTAGGAATATAGTATTTAGCGAAACTGTTTTCAATGAAAAATATAATCATTTCCATTTAGAATACTTTATTTCAAGCAGATGAACCATAGGGACTATTTTCCTCCAATCCATGGGTGCCTCCCTTAAGCCACCAGACTGAGGATAGAATCCAGGGCTTTGTGCGTATTTAAAAATTGTATCAGGGGGCTGGAGAGATGGCTCAGTGGATAAGAGCAGTGGCTGTTCTTCCAAAGGACCCTGGTTCAAATCCCCGCACCCACATGGCAGTTCGCAGCTGTCTGTAATAGTTGGGCATGGTGGCGCACGCCTTTAATCTTAGCACTCAGGAGGCAAAGGCAGGTGGATCTCTGTGAGTTCAAGGCCAGCCTGGTCTACAGAGTGAGTTCCAGGACAGCCAGGGCTGCTAAACAGAGAAATCGTGTCTCAAAAAAACAAAAACAAAAACAAAATTGTATCAGGTTCTTTTGGATAGTGGTTAAAAGAAAACAGTTGGAGAGCCTGCTGGGCCTGTTGAGCCACACTGAACGTTTGGTAATCTGATCTGTCAGAGATTATTTATGTGCATTCTGGGTTTTGGCATTGAGTTAGGATGCAAAAAGGTGCATTCCTGACATGTGATTTATTTTGCACTTCCACAGAATGGTCAGAGGATCAAAGATCAAGAAAACACATGTACACACACACACACACACACACACACACACACACACACACACTCTTACATATTTGGGGCCAATTTACAGGTATAGTCATGGTCCTAAAACCTACTTGGTCTTTATGGAAGTTATTGGATAGAGAAATGCATAAATGTTTTATAGAAAGGAATTATTCATAGTATCCCTTCTTTCTAATTTTAAAAAATGCTTTACTTTTATTTTATATGCATTGGTGTTTTGCCTGCATATGTGTCTGCCAGATTCCTTGGAACTGGCATCACAGACAGTTGTGAGTTGCTGGGAAGAGTAACTAGTGTTCTTAACTGCTTACCCATCGCTCCAGTCCCTATTTGTAGTATCTCAAAGGGGGCTGTACTATAGAAGTTTATTTTACTTTGTGATATGTTTAGTTTTTTATTTATTGTTTTTTTGGAAATGTAGTCTAATTCACTGTAGGTTAGCCTTGAACTCCTGTGTAGAAGAGGCTGCTCTTGGATTCCTGCTTTTCCCTCTGCCTGCCTTCCCTTCTCAAGTGAATGAGCCACTCTGCTTAGCTCAGTTTAAGGCAAGGTCTCATGCAGCCCAGGTTAGATAGAACTGTCTAGTCTAGGATAACCCTGAATTCCTTATCTTCCTGTCTCTGCCTACCAAGTGCTGTGATTATAAGTGCGTGCCACTTTACATGCCTTTTTGTCTGTTTTATTCTTTAAATACAAATCATTCCTTGAAAATATAGTTCAGTCACAGGCATGGTAGGTAGTACATGTCTTTAATCCCAGCATTCAGGAGGCAGAGGCAGAGGGATCTCTGTGAGTCAGAGGCCAGCCTGCTTTAGGAAATTTCAGGACAGTCAGAGCAACATAGTGAGACCCTTCCTCAAAAAAAAAAAAAAATCTATCTATCTATCTATCTATCTATCTATCTATCTATCTATCTATCTAGATATATGTAGATATAGATATATAGATATAAAACATGTTATAGAAGACTATAGCTGTAGGTAATTTACACAGTTTTTATAGTTCACTTAACTGTAATTTCAATTACTGTATAAAATTTTAACTCATTTGTGAAGATGGTCTGTTTTTACCGCAGTTAAATTAAAGTATATATTTCATATATTTTTGCATGTTCTTGTTGTGGGAAAGTTTTTTCTTCACTCATTGTATTTTGTGGGAATAGAAATTTTAAATGTGTATATTATTGGATGGAGATGTAGCTTAGCTGGTAAAGTGCTTGCCTAGTATGCATGAACCTTGGATTTGATCCACCTTAGAGAGGTGTGGTGGCATGTACCTATAATCTGAATACCTAGGAGGTTGGAGCAGGAGGATGAGAGGTTTGAAGGAGGGAGGGGGGAAGAGGATATAAATGTATTGCCTCCCTAAATGGATTGCTGTTAGCGGTTTTTGGTTTTTGTTTTTAAATTAGAAAGGAATTTGATGGTTAGCTAATGGGTGTGATAGGAATGGAAAGAGATTTTATAGCTGAAGCTACACAGTTTGGTGACTGATTAGATAGAGGAAGCAAGCTTGTATTTGGGTGAGAGATACTCTGGCCTTGTGTGAGGTTGAGTGAAATGCTGGCAGAGTAGCTAGGAAGGAGAACTAAGCCTGCTGCCAAATGATTGTGTGAGGATGTTAAAGATACTCTTTTTTTTTTTTTTTGGTTTTTCAAGACAGGGTTTCTCTGTGTACCAAGCCCTGGCTGTTCTCACTTTGTAGACAAGGCTTGCTTCAAACTCATAGAAATCCGCCTGACTCTGCCTCCAGAGTGCTGGGATTAAAGGCGTGCTCCACTACGCCCCCCTAAAATACTCATGTTTTAGTTATTAGTTGTAAGTCTTTCATGTCAAAAGCCAGGTAAAGAGAATCAATTTTTGCTGTTTCACTTTTTTTTTTTTTTTTTTTATGAGACAGGGTTTCTCTGTGCATCCATGGCTGTCCTGGACTCTCATTCTGTAGACCAGACTGGCCTCGAACTCACAGAGAACCACCTGCCTCTGCCTCCTGAGAGCTGGGATTAAAGGTGTGCACCACCATGCCGGCTGCTGTTTTATTTCTAAGTGTGAAGCTTTGAGTAATTTACTAGGTCCTGGGTAGAACACAAAAAGAAAACACAAAAAACAAAACAAAAACAAAAAAACCCAAAACCCCAAAGAAACACAAAAACTACCCGCAATGCTGGGCGGTGGTGGCGCACGCCTTTAATCCCAGCACTTGGGAGGCAGAGGCAGGCGGATCTCTGTGAGTTCGAGGCCAGCCTGGTCTACAAAGGGAGTCCAGGACAGCCAGAACTGTGTTATACAGAGAAACCCTGTCTCAAAAAAACCAAAAAAAAAAACTACCCGCAATAAAACCCCTCGTATATCTAAGTATTCAAAATAACTACTAGCATTTTAACAACCTTCTTTTTTATATTCTTTTTTTTTTCTTTTGTGAATTTCTCATCATACACCCTGTTCCCTCTCATCTCCACCTCCCCTCTACCCTTGAAACTTCTCCCTTCCCCTCCCAAAAAAAAATCTCATTGTGGAAGCTGTAGTGTGTCTCAGTGTGTTCCACAAAATTCCATCTTGTCCACATTTTTTTGCCTGCAAATGTTCCTTATAATGATTCCTTGGTCTGGTTCTAGGCCTCTGGCTTCTGCTACTTTGTCAATACTAGATCCTCATTGGAACTCCTCTCAGATACTCTTTTTTTCTATCTAAAAATAGAAAACATTTTACAGTTTCTCTTGGCTGAAAAAAAATCATTGCATTTGGTTGATAAATGATGCCTCTTTTATAACCTCCTTCTCCCTAGTTTTGCTATTTGAAGAAGTTGGGTGGCTTGTTCGTTATTTCTTCCCATATTCTGGATTTGGATAACATCTTTGATGTGTAATTCAGATTCTCTTTACTTTTTGTGTCTTGCAAAATGGTAAATCTAAGGCTTGATTCTACTCACTTTTCTTTTAAGGTAGTAGGGGCAGAAATACTTACTAGGTAGTAGGTAGGTGGTACTGTGTGTTTCCTTTTATAGGAGATCAGGAAACATGTTTCAGTGTCTTTTGTTTCTAGTAATGACAGAATGAATTACTGTTCATCATAATCTTAATCTGTAATATTTCTCTCCCAACCACCCTTTTATGTAATGTTTTAGCAACCAATGCTGATTGTGGCAGAAAGCCTTTATGTTACTAGAGTTGGAAAAAACCATTTTTTTGTTGTTGATATTTTGTTTTGCTTTTGTTTTTTGTTTTGGTTTTTTCTTTTTTTTTGGTTTTTCAAGACAGGGTTTCTCTGTGTATCCTTGGCTGTCCTGGACTCACTTTGTAGACCAGGCTGGCCTCGAACTCACAAAGATCCGCCTGCCTCTGCCTCCCAAGTGCTGGGATTAAAGGCGTGCGCCACCACCGGCTGGCTTGTTTTGTTTTTTTCTAGACAAGGTTTCTCTGTGTAGCCTTGACTATCCTGGACTCACTTTGTAGACCAGGCTGGCCTTGAACTCACAAAGATCCGCCTGCCTCTGCCTCTCAAGTGCTGGGATTAAAGGTGTGCACTACAGTTGCCTGGCAAAGGAACATTTTAATTTCCTCTGTGTTTATTAGCATTTTTAAAAAAAGAATTTACCCTTATAAACTATTTTGCTATCTTGGAATATTTTATACAAGATATGCTGTTTCAATTTAAGACTATACATTTGATGTTTCTCTCTCTCTCTGTGTGTGAGAGGGAGAGAGAGAAAAGGATTTGGTTCTTCAACCTCTAACATAGCTGAAGATTACCTTGAACTCTTTGGTCCTCTTGCATACAGACACATGCTACCAATGCCTGGGTGATTTTTGTTTGTTTTTCCTTTTTTCTAATTACTCTATCTTAAAAATTGACATCTATGTCCTTTGATATGTAACTAGTCATCTTTGACAGATGTTTGCTTGAGGATTCACTAAAATGTCTTACTTAGGATCATATTGAATTTTTTTGCTGAGATGATATTAGTCCTTCCCCCCAATCCAGGTGTTCTGCCCAGTTCTTGAGAACCCCAAGGGCCACCAAGGAGTCGTCTCCGATGCAATTACACAGGGTTGTTTATTCTAGCTCAGAACTTGGACTCCCAGTGCTCACCAACATAGCAGTTGGAGTTGAGAGCCCCCAGCCCAGAAAGCATAAAGTTTATATAGAGACTTAGACAAAGAAATGGGTTTTCTATCGTAGAATTGGATGACATTTGGACAACTAGTCATATCCAATTTTGATTGGCTTTTGCTACCAACAAGCAGTGATCAGTTTGATCATTAGAAAGTCTAATTTGGCTTTTATTATTTTTCTTTGGCAGTTGGGGATTTTCCAATTGCCACAATAGATGGTATGATCAGCCTAACCTGGCCCAAATGAAAACAATTTTAGTCTTGCTTAATGGACTTTTCAGAAAATCATAACAACAGAACATAAGTAACAGATTGGACGTCAAGATGCTGTTATCTTGACCAGACTGAAGGTCTTTTTCCTTTGTCTGCATAGCAACAGTTTCCCAGAAATACTTCCTGGGGACACAGCTTTAGGACATGAGCTTAACTTTACAGTTAACATGAAGTCTAGAAAAATGACTACATTAATAATAATAATAATAATAAGTGCTTAACTGAATACATAGTAGCACTTAGGATAACACAGATTTTCCTTCCAGAAAGGATTTCTTAGATTCCACAAAAGTTTAAAGTGTTTTCTGAAGGGACCTAGGATATACCCTTTGAGGAGCTATTGTAGAACGGTGTGAGCTAGAATACAGTCCTGTAAAGTGACCAGTGTTCTCACTTTGTGATTGAAGTTGTAAGTGTTTAGGAAATACCATTATTTCTGGAATATTTGGGTCTGTTGGAAGAATGTCACAGTGAGGAATTGTGAAAGAACATGAGTGTCGGCTAGTGAAGAGTGAAGGCGTTTGGCTAGAACATGGATCTTGTCCTTTGACTTTGGTCATAGATTGTTACAAATGAGAGTGACATGAAAGCCACACTTTAGGAATGTTGATTTGATTTTGGGGCTGGACTCTGCTGCATGATCGTGAGTGCCTGAGTTCTGGTCCATAGCACCCCTGCAAAAACTGGGCGTGGCCTCATAAGCCTGTGACTAGTGCTGCAAGGGAAGGGTATGAAGACAGGAGGATTGCTGGGGCTCACTGGTCTGCCAGCTGAAAAACAGTGAGGTCTAGGTTCTGTCGATCCTGTCTCAAGGGAACATGATAGAGCAGGACTCTCATCTGGACTCCACATGAAATTTGGTCTTGAAACAGTTTTGGCATAAAGCAGGATTCTCGATTAGGAGTTAGATGGTTCAGCAGGTAAAGGCACCTCACAGTGTGAGTTTCATTCCCAGAATTGGTGGATGGACGGAGTGAACCATTTCCCACAAATTACCCCCTGACACACAAAATAAATAAAACAGTAAAAAATTTAGAACAAAAATCCAGTACTTGGCGCCTACCTTAAAACTGTTGAATACTGGCCAGCAGCTTATTGCTTTTCACTTGTGTTTTGTACAACCCTGATAAAGGACTTTTGGATCAAAACTGAAAGGTCAAAGAACAGTTCATTTGTTTTAAGAATCCTAGGCATGGATTAGAGTGCAGATGATGAGAAAGAGAAGTAGGGAGGAACTGAAAACCCAGCATTTGGGAGGTTGAGGCAGAGGAGGATGGGGAATTCAAATCCAACCTTGACTACATAGTGAGACCTTGTTTCCGGAAGCATTTGGGGGAGCTGGGAGAATTGACAGAGTACTAATTGGGGAGATAACTGATTTTTGGATATCATGAGAGTTAAAATGATAGTTACACATCAAACTTCTGGGGGAATTGAGATGTTGATGTGGTTGGTCTTTTTCTTCTTTTCTTTTGTCCTCCCTTCCCTCTCCTTTCTTCCCAATCCCCTATGTATGTATGTATGTGTCCATCCATCCATCCAGTTATTGAACTTAGGACTACCAAGTTCAGCCCTTTTAAAATTTTTCATTGTGAGCTGGGCGGTGGTGGCGCACGCCTTTAATCCCAGCACTTGGGAGGCAGAGGCAGGCGGATCTTTGCGAGTTCGAGGCCAGCCTGGTCTACAAAGCGAGTCCAGGACAGCCAGAGCTGTTAAACAGAGAAACCCTGTCTTGAAAAACCAAAAAAAAAAAAAAATTTTTTTCATTGTGAGACAGAGTTTTATTGGCCACAAAAATATTTGATATATTAAGAACTATTCAATTACTATAAAATAAAATAAAATGAAATAAAAGGCATTGCAGCATAAGTGTATTAAAAGATTAATATCAAAACATTGTAATAAGTTGAAACAAAAACAAAAATCACTGAACCTAGCAAGGACTTAAACAGATTATTTCTCAACCAGAGAAATAAAGCTCGTTAATTCATTCCTTTAATGGATACTAAGCTCTTAGCCAGGTACTGTTCTCGGTACTGACGAGAGGAGATCTCTGAGCAATCTTGACTGCTGTGAAAGACAGAAAGATTTCCCAAAACAGAAACATTTCAAATAGTGATAATGCTGTTAAGAACATAAGAGGATGCCGGGCGGTGGTGGCGCACGCCTTTAATCCCAGCACTTGGGAGGCAGAGGCAGGCGGATCTTTGTGAGTTCGAGGCCAGCCTGGTCTACAAAGCGAGTCCAGGACAGCCAGAGATATTCAGAGAAACCCTGTCTCGAAAAACCAAAAAAAAAAAAAAAAAAAAAGAACAAAAGAGGTGGGGGCTGAAGAGATGGCTCAGAGGTTAAGAGCACTGGCTGCTCTTCCAGAGGTCCTGAGTTCAATTCCCAGCAACCACATCACCATGACCATCTATAATGAGATCTGGTGCCCTCTTCTACATGCAGGCAGAACACTGTGTACATAATAAATAAATTAATTAAAAAGAAAATAAGAGGAGCCAGGTGTGGTGCCCATGCTTTTAATCCTAGCATGTTGGAGACAGAGACAGCCTTGTCTATATAATGAGTTCCAGGCCAGCCAGGGCTACACAGTGAAACCCTGTCTCAAAAAAGGACATGGGGGCTGGAGAGATAGTTCAGTCAGTAAAGTACTGAGGAACTGAATTAAATCTCCAAAACCTATATAAAACAAACAAAACAAAACTGAATGCTATGTGTTTGTAATCCCAGTGTTGGGAAGGTGAAGACAAGGGCATCCCTGGGCTCAGTAGGTTCAAGACCTGCCCTACTGTAAGACTGGGTAGAGAGTGATACATATTTTTAATCCCATCACTTAGAAGGCAGAAGGCAGGCAGACCTCTGTGAATTCAGGGACTACATAGAGAGGCCTTGTCTCAACAAAACAAAACAAGAAGAAGGAAACTATCCCCTAGAGTTGACTGGAAACCTAGTCAACTCTACCTCAGGTTAGTGAAATCATAGATCTTGCAGGAGAATCTACAACTCCCAGTTTAGTAAACCAATGCAATCCTTAGTTACATTCTAATATTTATCCTTATACCCACAGACTAGTGTAGTTCTCACCCTTCACCAAGGAAACGTCTCTCTGCCACAAACAGAGACCATCACAGAAAGCCACAACCAATCAAAATGCAGAGGTCTGTGGTGTGCAGTCCCAACTGATACACCTACAACACAACTCCTGCATTTAAAGTTCAGGAGTTTCTTTCTTTTTTTTTTTTGCGGGGGGGGGGGGAGGGTGAAGAGAAAAAAGATTGTAAGAGCCAGAGGAAGTTTGCTATGAGATTTTGTCTCTTAGAAATGTCAAAGAAACTACATCCATGAAGTCTCAACCACTTAGCTTCTTTAACATAAGCTGAAGAAGGATGACACAATAGACATGCTAACATGGAACTGTTAAAGAATGCTGAGAGTGGGAGAAATAGTCTTCAGGGAATAGCATACCAATTGATTATCTGGTACTAAATAGGAGCCCTGAAAACTTACTCTTAGAAGTAACATTATGTAGAGCAGGTTGCATTTAAATGTTAAGAACGTACACACACACACACACACACACACACACACACACACACACACACACAGTAACAGAAAAAAAGCTATGAATTTGAAAGAGGAGGTGGGGTATGGGAGGAGATGGAGGGAGGAAAGAGAAGGGGTAAAGTAATATATTATAATCTCAAACATTTAAAAATACACTTACCGTATACATCTTGAAAGGTAATTTGTCAGTGGTCGAAAAAGTAAAAAGATTTAGCCGGGAATGGTGGCACATGCCTTTAATCCCAGCACTTGGGAGGCAGAGGCAGGTGGATCTCTGTGAGTTCAAGGCCAGCCTGGTCTACAAAGTGAGTCTAGGACAGCCAGGGCTACACAGAGAAATTCTGTCTCAAAAAACAAACAAACAAAACTCCCCCAAAACAAAAACAACAACAACAACTACAAAAAAGATCAATTCTGATATGGGAACTGTATTTTTTAGAAAAAGAAAATATTGGTCAAATTTAAAGTTCTGTTAGATTCCATGAATTTTAAACTTGTAATACTTTTCCATTTTAGCTTTGTGTTTGTTACTTCTTCATTCCTTTTGTAATGAAAAAAGTTTCTTCCTGGCTCAAGAGATTGCTTGTTTCTTTTGGAAATCATCTGTGGTTTACTCTTTATTCATTTTTCTTCCTATGGAATTGAGTTGGTTTTGGTCTATTGAGAGAGAAATTTCCTCTGAAAATATTTATTTTTCCCATGTTCTCTTGCATTAGTGAACTGTAGTGATTTGATTCAGCTCATAAGTCACTGACACACCTGCAGAATCTCCTCTGGTTGTTGTGCAGGGTAGTTTGAGACATCTGCCAGATACTTTCTTTCTTTTTTTCCAGACAGGTTTTTTTTCTGTGTATTCCTGGCTTCCTGGAACTTGCTTTGTAGACCAGGCTGGCCTGAACTCAGAAATCTGCATGGACAATCTTGTCTGGCAGATCTTCCCATGGGTAAAGAAACTTGGTATGATCTTTTGATCTTAGCCTTTCTGACAGGTGTGAGATGGAATCTCAGAGTCGTCTTGAGTTGCATTTCTCTGATGATTAAGGATGCTGAGCATTTCTTCAAGTGTCTCTCAGCCATTAGGGATTCCTCCTTTGTGAATTCTCTGTTTAGCTCTGTTCCCCATTTTTTGATTGGATTATTTGGTTTCTTGGCATTTAATTTCTTGAGCTCTTTGTAAATTTTGGTTATTAGCCCTCTGGCGAGGGTGTGGAGAAAGGGGAACTCTCCTCCATTGCTGGTGGGAGTGCAGGCTTGTGCAACCACTATGGAGGTCAGTCTGGCGATATCTTAGAAAATTTGGAATAGCTTTACCTCAAGACCCAGCCATACCACTTCATATCCAAATGATTCCTCACCAAATCACAAGGAAGTTTCCTCATCTATGTTCATAGCAGCCTTATTGTAATAGCTAGAAACTGGAAACAACCCTCAACTGAAGGATGGATAAAGAAACTGTGGTACATCTACACAATGAAATACTACTCAGCCATCAGAAACAACAAAATCATGCAATTTACAGCCAAATGGATGGAACTAGAGAAGCTCATCCTCAGTGAGCTAACCCAGACTCAGAAGGATGCACATGGCGTCTATTCACTTATAATCGGATTTTAGCCATATAGTACGGGATAACTATACTACAACCAATGCACCCAGGGGAACAGGAACATAGACTTTGTTTCCTATCAATGAGATGCTTTGCCCTAGTGGTGCTGCCTTGTAGGCCCCCAGTGTATGAGTGCTGAACTGGGGCTGGGGAATGTTATGTAGGGACACTCCACTCCAGAGGAGTGGGATGGAAGGGATAGGGGGTAGGGGGTAGAGGGTGGGAGGGTAGGGCTGGGAGAAGGTGTAACCTGAAGTAATAAATAAATATTAAAAAAAAAAGAAACTTGGTATGTGGTTGAAGGAGTAAACTAGACCCTCTCTCTGTTCTTTATTTAAGTGTCATGGAACCAAGTGTTTCAGTTGTCAAGTATACAAAATTTATCAAGTTTACTTAAAGTAATAAACTTTTTTGTTTTTTTTTTTACTTGGGCAGTAGTGGCGCATGCCTTTAGTCCCAACACCTGGGAGGCAAGAGGCAAGGTGGTGCATGCAGATCTCTATGAGTTCAGGCCATCCTGGTCTGCGTAGTGCGTTCTAGGACAGCCAGGGCTACACAGAGAAACTTGTCTTCGAAAAATACACAAACAAACAAAAAACCTAGCCAACCAACCACCCCAAAAAGGGTTATAAATTGTTTTCAGGTAGAAACTTATATTTTAAAGAAATTCTACGATGAGCAGATTTAAAAAAAATATATGTATTACTGGAGATTGACCTGAAGACACACAAAGAAAGATTGATGCCTATTATTTTGCAGGATTGATCAGTTAGAGACTTTTTAGGGTCTGAGGAGGAGATAATGAGATAGGAAAAGGAATTTCCATCTTTACTGTTTGAGAAATGACTGTTAGGAAGGTAAGATTTGTAGAGGAGGAAAAGGATAGGCCTTTTAGAAGTAGAACTAAAGCAGTAGCTCTCATGAGTCAACCTTTGTGTCCCTTAATTCTGACGACCTTGTGTACAATGTTTCTCTTTTAAAGGAACCTTGAACATAACTTCAAAAGAAGATTTGATTTTTATTTCTGGACTGCATATATATTACAAGGCCATCAGAATGTCAGGAGCCTCAGTGAAGGTAGCTGTTCGAGTGAGGCCCTTCAATTCTCGAGAGACCAGCAAGGAGTCCAAGTGCATCATTCAGATGCAAGGCAATTCGACCAGTGAGTACAAGTTGTTTTTCATCTGTGCATATCTTATCTTCCCTTTCTCCCTCTCACTATGATCAGAACAAATGAACATCTGTGTCCTAACACTGCCATTCAGAATGATCTGTTGAACGTTTTTTCCCTCAGGACTATTTGCTACAGTACTTAAATATGGACTGTTTCATTCTTTTTTAATTTAATTAATTTATTTGTTTATTTTACATTCCAGTCAAAACCCCCTCCTCTCCTTCCCCTCCTCCCAGTTCCATTCTCCCATCTACTTACCTGTACAGCCCCCCAACCCAGTGTTTCATTCTTTATAATTGAGGGAACTTGAAAAAGTGAAGTATTGATACTTACTTACCAAATTTAGATTCTGTGACAGTAAAGGTATAAGCAGTGATTTTTACTAAATTCTGAAGCAAAATAGAACTTTAAAGCCCCAAGATTTTTTCTTTCTTTTATTTAATACAATTTGAGCTTACTAAGATGTTTTTGAAACTTATTCTCTTGACTTAAAATGATTAATTTGAGCATTGGTTATGATTGTAATATACAGTAAACTGCCAGGCATGGTGGCACACACCTATAAATCATAACACTTGGGGCATTGAGGCAGGAAGAAGTTTGAGGCCACACTGGGCTACAGAGTGAGTTCCAGGCTAGCCTGGCTACATAGTGACCTTGTCTTGAAAAATGTAGTGTAGTCAACATACACTGAAACAGTCACTTCTTCCTAACTTGTTTCTCTGTTAAGCTGCTTAAACAAAAAGTACATAGGATTGTTTCCTTTGCAGTTGTATTACTGCATACAATACAACTAAAATAAATAAATATAAATATAAAATAAAATAAAATAAATACAACAAATAAAATAAATTATTTTTTATTCGTCTATAGGCAAAAATATTTTAAATAGAAGTAGACAATACCATCTTTTATTCTGTACTTTCTAGTAAAACAGAATTGTTGATTTTTTTTCAAACTGCTTACTGCTACAACCTCACGGTAGAATTCTTAAAGTTTACTGTAGGGATAATATAACATAACTGCGTGTGTTGCTATTGATCTATCTGCATTAGTTACTTTTTTCATTGCTGCAACAAAATATCTGATAAAACAGCTTAAGAAAGGAAAGGTTTATTTTGTCTTCCATTCTGAGGGTGTCATGCCAATTGTGCATAGCTGTGTAGCTGCAGGAGGGTGAGGTTGTTGCTGGTTACATTGCAACAACAATCAGGAAACAGAGAGAGAGAGCAAGAGAGAGATTGCTTCTCAGTTCTCTCTCTCTGTCTCTCTGTCTCTCTCTCTCTTTCTTTTTGAGACAGGGTTTCTCTGTGTATCCCTGGCTGTCCTGGAACTCACTCTGTAGATCAGGCTGGCCTCAAACTCAGAGATCCACCTACCTACCTTTGCCTCCTAAGTGTTGGGATTAAAGGCATCTGCTACCACTGCCTGGCTCACTTTCTCCTTTATAAAATACAGGGATCAATGTTGATCAGCTGTCCAAGTATCAACATTCTTTGCTTCTGAAAACTCTTTAAATGTTGATCCCCACACAGAATATTCAAGTTGTCTGCCACAAACAAACCCTTTTAAATTCTTTTCCTTTAGAAAAAAAAAAACTAAAAAAAAATAGGGTTTTCTATATCCTAGGTTGGCCTCAACCTTGTTGTATAGTTGAGGGTGACCTTGAACTTCTGATTCTCCTGCCTCTACCTTCTGAATACCAAGCCATAGGCATGTGCCACTATCACTGGTTTTATACCATGCTGAGAATTGAACCCAGGACTTTGTGCCTATGAAAAAGGAACACCACCATTGAGCCATAATCTCCAGTCCTGAAAATAATCATGACGCAAATAAAAGTGATCAAAGTGATAGTTGTCATGATGTAAGTTTCTAGAAAAGTACAGATGCAGCGTGGCCTAGTGCTGTGTAACTGGGACCTCAGCGTGGCCTAGTGCTGTGTAACTGGGACCTCAGCGTGGCTTTAGTGCTGTGTAACTGGGACCTCAGCGTGGCCTAGTGCTGTGTAACTGGGACCTTAGCACTTGGGAGGTAAGGCAAGATGGTGGGGAGTCTGAGGCTAGTTTTGGTATTGTAGCAAGACCATGTCTTTTTCTTTTGACAGCATTTCTCTATGTAACAGCCCTGGGTGTCCTGGACTCGATTTGTAGACCAGGCTGGCCTTGAACTCACAGAGATCTGCCTGCCTCTGCCTCCTGAGTGTTGGTATTAAAGGTATGCTCCCATCATCTGGCACAAGACCATGTCTTAAAATAAAAAATAAAGTTCAGAGCTTGGATATTAGCTCCGTGAGTTAAGTGCTTACTGTGCAAGCATGAGGACCTGAGTTTGATCCCTAGAACCCTCAATCAAGATGCTGAGTGTGAAATTACATTGCTGGGGAGGTGAAGACTAGCAGATTCCTGGGGCTCACTGGCTAGCTAGCCAGCCTAGCCTACTCAGCACATTCCAGCCAACTGAGAGGCCTGTCTTAGTACTGAGGTAGATGGCTTCCTGAGGACTAACATCTGAGACTGACCTCTGGTCTACATGCATGCATACACATGTGTGTGTACATGTGCACACACACATAAGATAAAGACAAAAGCTATAAATGTAGGTTTGGGAAAGGACAAATAAAATAATTCACTATAGAGACAGATGTAGGGTGCCCTTGAGAGATAAATAGATTAAAGCTATTAAAAAAAAAGATTTATATTTTATTTTATATATGTATTGTACCATGTACATGCTTGGTAACTGAGGAGACCAGAAGAGGGTTTTTGATCTCCTGAAACTAGAGTTATAGATGGTTGAGAGCTGTCATGTGGAGGTTGGGAACCGAATCTGGGTCCTCTGCAAAAGCAACAAGTGTTCTTATCAAAAAACAGAAACCAAGCCGGGCGCTGGTGGCGCACGCCTTTAATCCCAGCACTTGGGAGGCAGAGGCAGGCGGATCTTTGTGAGTTCGAGGCCAGCCTGGTCTACAAAATGAGTCCAGGACAGCCAAGGATACACAGAGAAACCCTGTCTCGAAAAACCAAAAAAAAAACCAGAAACCAAGCCGGGCAGTGGTGGCGCACGCCTTTAATCCCAGCACTTGGGAGGCAGAGGCAGGCGGATCTTTGTGAGTTCGAGGCCAGCCTGGTCTACAAAGCGAGTCCAGGACAGCCAGAGATATTCAGAGAAACTCTGTCTCGAAAAACCAAAAAAAAAAAAAAAAAAAAAACAGAAACCAGAAGCCTCAAACCAGATCAGTGACTCATTTCAACGGACATTTGCAAATAAAGATGTGTGGCTAAAAGTGTATCCTCTGTGACATAGTGTAACAAAGTATGGCTTTCACAATGAAAATTAAAAAAAAAAATATGTATATAGTGTTCTTTCTGCATGTATGCCTGGAGGCCAGAAGAGGGCAACAGATTTTATTATAGATGGTTGTGAGCCACCATGTGATTGCTGGGAATTGAACTCAGGACCTCTGGAAGAGCAATCCATGTTCTTAACCTCTGAGCCATCTCTCCAGCCCCCTGAAAATTTTTTTTTAATTTCTAATTTTATTTTATTTGGGGAAAAGGTTGCAAGTGTAGAGGGCGGATAACGAAGGGATGGGTAGATGAGTGGGATTAGGGTGCATGATATGAACTTTGTAAAGAATCAATAAAAAGTAGCCGGGTGGTGGTGGCGCACGCCTTTAATCCCAGCACTTGGGAGGCAGAGGCAGGCGAATCTTTGTGAGTTCGAGGCCAGCCTGGTCTACAAAGCAAGTCCAGGACAGCCAGAGCTGTTAACAGAGAAACCCTGTCTCGAAAAACCAAAAAAAAAAAAAAAGAATCAATAAAAAGTTAATTAGATTGAGAGAGTACATGCTCATTTTTTGTTTGTTTGTTTTTTGGTTTTTCAAGACAGGGTGTCTCTGTGAGGTTCTGGCTGTCCTGGAATTTTGCTCTGTAGACCAGGCTGGCCTTGAACTAACAGACACCCGCCTGCCTCTGCCTCCTGAGTGCTGGGACTACAGGCCTGTGCCTTCATGCCTGACTGTGTACATGCATTTTTAAATGTAGCATTGTTGAAAAAAAATGGATAAGTTGGAACCATATGTGTTAGCTACTAAAAGGCTGTTTTGCTGGCAAACTGGCCTGCCTGGTGATCACAGGATTATAGCTCTTTGCAGACAGAGTACAATGGAGTGTAGAATGTTCTTTCTATAATACTTTTACAAAAGGTAGAAAAGCATAAAGAATACTTAGGGGAATATGCAAAATTTGAAATCTTGGTGGCAGGTAGCCTTTTTATTTAAGTATCCTGTGATCTCAGGAAGCATTTTCTGGCACAGACAAATATTATTGCCTTAAATATTTTAGAGTCTTGAACACAAATGACTTTGCTCAGTAATATCCATTTATATCCCACATTTCCTCCACTCTACAAGCATTTTTTTGTTTTGTTTTGTTTTTTGTTGGTCTGATTATTTAGTAAAAAGGAAAACGGGTCATAAGTAATGATTTAACTTTTGGCTGTCATGCTTAAGTTCTGCATGTAAGTTTGGAGACACTGAACATGCACAAATTCCCTCAGACAAAGAGGAGGTGGGTAAAACTCACAGAGTGTAAGACTAAATTGTAGTGTTTTGCTTTGCCTTTCTGTCTTGCTGTTGGGTAAATCCATTTGTTTATCAGTCTTCCTTTGCCTAGAATCTTAAAAATATTCTGTAATGCTTAAGTTCAGTGCAATAGAAGTAATTTGGGTTTTTTTCCCCCTGATTGCTTACATAGCATTTTTTTTTTTTTTCAGTTTTTTGAGACAGGGTTTCTCTGTGTATCTCTGGCTGTTCTGGACTCGCTTTGTAGACCAGGCTGGCCTCGAACTCACAGAGATCCGCCTGCCTCTGCCTCCCAAGTGCTGGGATTAAAGGCGTGCGCCACCACCGCCCGGCTTTACATAGCATTTTAAAAGACTTTCCCATCCACACATACGCATTTCTGTTCCAAGATGCACATTACAACAAGCACAGAGAATGTTCCATGTCTACTAATTGAAAATAGGGGTGTGACCAGTTTGGGGATTGAGAAGGATTGATGTAGAAAAGATGCGGAATGCTTTTATTTTATTGTTTGGCTTTTTGAGACAGGCCTCACTCTGTACCCTAGGCTGGTTTCATATCTATGGTTATTCTACCTCAATCTCTTGAGTGCTGGGATTATAATTGGGAACCACTACATGCTGGCAGGAAGGGATACTCTTAAATTTGTATGATTTTTTTTCTATTATGACCTAATCTTAATCAGTCATGCAAAAGAAAGGTTGGGTACACTCTGCCTGTCCATAGCAGGAGTTGGAGCATGTCTGTCCAAGGCACAGCCTTGCCCCATAGCCTGCTCCTTCTGAAATCATCCCACCACAGTTTTTCTCCTTCCTGTTCTAGACAGGGGACTCTCTACTTCTAAAGCCATATGTCTACTGGATTAAATGTTTCACAAAAGGAAGAGAATGTCCAGGTCCTATCCTGCACTATCAGTGACTTCTGTAGTGTCAAAGTTGGGAAGGACTGTTGTAACAGTAAATTTTTATTTATCACACATATATTTATTAAAACTTAACAATTACCTAACAATTGCCTATAAATTTCCTAAATCCTAAACCCAAACCCTAACTCTGAAACCTAGCACCTAAAACTTAATACAAACATTTAGCATTAACCTAAGGTTTCTCAAAAGAAACCCTGTCTCGAAAAAAACAAAAAAATAAATAAAATGAAAAGAAAAGTCTTACTGTTTTTGATTACTTGAGCATATTATGTTGAGACATTTATTTGTTTTTGTTTTTTTTTTTTTTTTGGTTTTTCGAGACAGGGTTTCTCTGTGTAGCCCTGGCTGTGCTGGACTCACTTTGTAGACCAGGCTGGCCTCGAACTCACAAAGATCCACCTGCCTCTGCCTCCCAAGTGCTGGGATTAAAGGCGTGCGCCACCACCGCCCGGCTATGTTGAGACATTTATATGTGATAAAAATAATACTGGTTTTGGTAAATTAGAAGTATTTCTTCTGTATTCTGTTTCTATTTATCTACTTGCTTCCAAGGGTTATTTGGCTTTATGAACACAATTTAATGGAATATTAGTGTTGGAACCTGTCCCCCCCCCCTTGGGTGTGTGTGTGTGTGTGTGATCTATCTTGTGTTTATTTAGAAGTTCCTGCTGTGGAGTTCTGTTTATAGCACTGCATTGAGAATTAGAGAAATCATGTATCTTTTGGCTACTTCTATAAACAAAAAAGGATTCTTTTGATTTAACTGTCATTTTTACCAATGTTGTAATTGTTTTCTTTTTTTTTTTTTTTTTTTTTGGTTTTTCGAGACAGGGTTTCTCTGAATATCTCTGGCTGTCCTGGACTCACTTTGTAGACCAGGCTGGCCTCGAACTCACAAAGATCCGCCTGCCTCTGCCTCCCAAGTGCTGGGATTAAAGGCGTGCGCCACCACCGCCCGGCTTGTTTTCTTTATATTAGGAAAATACTGAGTGATACTAGAATAGTTATTCTATAGATATTGTGGTTATTTACCTCATATATATTATATATATTATGTATATTTATTACCCATACACACACATATATATAATATATATTTATTACCCACATATACATGTGGGTAAATAACCTCAATATCTATAGAATAACTTCTATCTATCTATAAATATATATGTAAAAATGTTATTCTATAGATGTTGTGGGTATTATCCAAATACATTATTTATTTGTGTGTGTGTGTGTATGTGTAGGTCAGCGGACAACTTAGGGACGTGATACTTTACCTTGTATGTTCCAAGGATCATATTAGTCATCAGACTTCATGGCAAATATTTTTACACACTGAGCATGTAGCTAACCCTGTTTATCCATTTCTCAGCAGATCAGACTAGTGTATTTAGTTTACTCACTCAGGATTTTTTTTTTTTTTTTTTTTTGGCTTTTCAAGACAGGGTTTTTCTGTTTAACCGAGCCCTGGCTGTCCTGGGCTTGCTTAAATAGACCAGGCTGGCTATAGACCAGGCTGCCCTTTAACTCATAGAGATCCCTCTGACTCTACCTCCCGAGTGCTGGTATTAAAGGCGTGTACCACCACGCCCGGCTCTCTCAGGATTCTTTAATCTGGCTGTGATGATCCTCTTCACTTTATTGCAGGCCTGGCCTGTTGGACAAAGTGCCTGTGTACAGGTCTTTACTTTGTACAGTTCTGAAAGAAGAGTTCTGAAGTTGTGTTTCATATCCATTGCACCTTCCTTTTTGTTCTTTTTTGGTTTTTCCAGACAGGGTTTCTCTGTGTAGCCCTGGCTGACCTGGACTCACTTTGTACACCAGGCTGGCCTTGAACTCACAGAGATCCGCCTGCCTCTGCCTCCCAAGTGCTGGGATTAAAGGTGTGCACTACCATGCTCGGCCCATTGTACTTTCCTTAATAAAGTATTCAATAAATAAAATTTGTTTTAGCTTTCTCTTTTGTCATTATCGGTAAGCAGACAGATAACAGCCTTTTTTTTTTTTTTTGAGACAGTCCTGTTTTTCTGTGTAGTCCTCGCCATCCAGGAACTCACTATGTAGGCAAGGCTGGCCTCAAACTCACAGAAATCTGCCTGCTTCCCCCCCACCCCCATTTCTATGCTTAAAGGTGTTATCTACAGCTGGTTGGTGGTGGAACACGCCTTTAATCCCAGCACTTGGGAGGCAGAGGCAGGCGGATCTCTGTGAGTTCGAGGCCAGCCTGGCTTACAAAAAAGCGAGAGCAGGACAGCCAGAGCTGATACACAGAGAAACCCTATCTCGAAAAGCCAAAAAAAAAAGATGTATTCATTTATTTATCATACATATATGAGAGTTCTATCTGCATGTACACCTGCATGCCAGAATAGTTCATCAGATTCCATATAGACGGTTGTGAGCCACCATGTGGTTACGGGGAATTGAACTCCAGACCTCTGGAAGAATAAACAGTGCTTTTAGCCGCTGAGCCATCTCTCCAGCCCTCATTCACTTCTCAAAATAATCTTCTAGCTGGTTTCCTAACTTTCTCATTGCACTGAAGTCATTGAGGCAAGGTGGGATTGTCGTGCTTGCCTGGACTCTCATTTATTTTGGAATTAGAACTTGGCTGTCTGGCCCTAGGGTCCGAGTTACCTGTACTCTACATGTCAAGATAGTTACTGTTTTACTATCCTGTTCAATAATGTTTTTGTCTAATTTGGATATAACCTTAGGTTAAGATTGACTTGGTGTTTTTCTTTTATTCCCCTTGAGACAGGATTTCTCTGTGTAGCCCTAGCTGTCCTGGAACTCACTCTGTAGACCAGGCTGGCCTTGATCTCAAAGATCCACCTGCCTCAGTCTCCCAAGTTCTGGGATTAAAGGCGTGTGTTAACCACTGCTCAGCAAAGATTTATTATTTTTAATTATGTGCATGTATGTATGTGCGTATGAGTGCAGGTACATTTGGAAGTCAGAGGTGCTGCAGGGCTTTGTGAGCCATCTAACTTATGCTGGGCCCTGAACTTGGCTCGCTTAACCCCTGAGCCTTCTAGCCAGCTCCCTGTGTTTTTCTTTATGAAATTTATTAAATCATTAAGTACATGAGGACCCAAGTATCAGTTCAAGTCTTTGGGCTACTCAGATTGAATGAGATCTAGTAGGCCTTCCAGATAACCTTTTTTTTTTTTTTTTGGTGGGGATTGCCTTACTATGTGATCTAGATGGCTTGGATCTTGCTTTGTAGATGAGGCTAGCCTTAAACTTGTGGTTATCTAAGCTGAGTGTGGTGGTGCATGCCTTAAATCCCAACACTAGGAAGGCAGAGGCAGGTGGATCTCTGTGAATTCAAGGCCAGCCTGGAATTTGTGATTATCCTCCGTGTTTGTCTCATTACTGCTGAATCACAGGTCGTGCCTAGACTTATCTTCATCTGTTTTCTGTTTTTTAAATTTGTTTATTTAGTGTGTATGAGTGTGCTTAAGCAAGAAAGAGTGTTCATGTGTCACGGTGCATATGTGTCAGTTAGAGGACGATTTTCTGGAGTTGGTTCTCCTGCTTTTTGAATTGTTGAGGGATTTCTCTTGATTCTGCTGTTGTACTGTGTTTGCCAGCCTCCTTGGCCTTTGAGGTTTGTTTATGGGTGTGCATGTGTCCATGTTTATGGCCTCTTGCTGAGCCATACTTGGGTGCTGGGATTTGAATTCTAGGCCTCATAATGGAGCAGCAAGTGCTACCAACTGCTAAGCCATCTGTTAAACCCCACATCTGACTTTTTATGTTGATTTTGGGGATCAACACTCAGGTTGTCAGGTTTATGTGGCTAGTACTTTTACTCCTGAGCCATCTGCCCCAGCTTTATCTTCTTTTAAAATTGTTCAAAATTTTCTTAGGAAGATCAGAATTGCTTATTGAGAAGCTCTTTATTTTTGTTGGTGGAGTGTAGGATCTCACTGTGTAGTTCAGGTTGGTCTCACCTTGCTGTCTTCCTGCCTTGATCTCCTGAGTAATGGCATTACAGGCATGAGCCACCATATCCAGCTTTGAGAATTTTAGAAAGTACTATAAACAAGCATGTTCAAAATTTTATTTTATTATTTCATGTGTCATATATTTGCCTGCATGTATGTCTCTGTACCACATGTGCTCCCAGTGCCCTAGAGCTAGAATTATAGGAGGTTGTCAGCTGCCATGTGGGTGCTGGCAATGGAACTGGAATCCTCTGGAAAAGCAGTCAGTGCTCCTAACCACTGTTTCTCCAGTCTCATGGTTTATTTTATGTTTTTGTTTTCGCTTTTGTCAAGACAGAGTTTCTCTGTGTAGTTTTGGCTGTCCTCGTACTCACTCTGTAGACTAGACTGGCCTCAAACTTATAGAGATCCATATCCACCTGTCTCTGCCTTCCGAGGGCTGAGATTACAAGAGTGTGCCTACCATGCCTGGTGCCATTTTTTTTTTTTTTTACGTAATTCATTATTATTTATTCTCCTTTTACAAAAGACACTTGGACAAATAAATATAAAATGGCATATGTCATATTTAGAAATGGCCAAAGACACACCTTGGTATTCCTCACAGGAATACACTAATAAAATCTTCAGAATACACTCATCCTTCCCACCGCCCAACTTTTTTAAATAAAAAGAAGTCAATTATTTTAATTTTCCACAATTCTTTTTTTTTTTTTTTTTTGTTTTGTTTTTCGAGACAGGGTTTCTCTGTGTATCCTTGGCTGTCCTGGACTCACTTTGTAGACCAGGCTGGCCTCGAACTCACAAAGATCCGCCTGCCTCTGCCTCCCAAGTGCTGGGATTAAAGGCGTGCGCCACCACCGCCCGGCTCGCCCAACTTTTTTAAATAAAAAAAGTCAATTATTTTAATTTTCCACAATTCTTAACAATGAATTATCAAAATAAGTAATCTAACACTACTCAGAGACAAAGACATTTAAAGGAAAAGTTTCAAAAATACATGTGTGTACAAACACATACACTATGATGTTGCCCTGAAACTCCAACTAATGAATAATACAAGGTGACACATCACAGCTCTCCAGAAGTATAAATAAACACCAGAAAGCCCACAGCCAAAGCCAGTACAGTGCATCAGCATGCAGTCAGAATCCTATGAAGGTCACAAGGCATCAGGGCTCAGTGATGGAATATACAAGTCAGCCTCTTCACAGTAGATGACAGTGCTTCCAGATAGATGCAGATCATGTCCCCTTCATGAAGCACATACACATCGCTGCTGAGGTCACACTTTGTGATAATTTAGGAATCAAGATTTAGCTCCAGATATATACTCCAGAGCATATATCTCTAGAGTAGAAATTTGAAAAAAGACAGTATAAATAGGAGTTGAATGGAACCTGCCTGCAACAATCTTTTATTTTCCTTTAAGGCTACAGAAAATCTGTCCATATTCGAGGAAATTAATTCTCATAATAAAAATATCCCTACAAATAGCCAAGGTGTCCAGTCAGGTTCCACATGGAGAGTATGCTGTATCACATTCTATTCCGAGGGTGTAGTTTGAGAGTCTGCAGGGTTAGGATCAGTTCTTTCTGGAAATATTAGTTTCTCATAAACTGCCTCCTTGATTTGTAACTATTGTGATATTTCATTAGGTTCTGTGAAGAGGGAAGGTGGATCATGCATTAAATTAGCAATTTTGCTCTCTCGTGATGTATACTCTCGTAACATGTAGGTCTTGTCAGCCTCATGGTGAAGCCTTGGGTCATTCATTCTGATGAGCACTCCATCACTTCTCAAGAAAAACCTCAATAGCAGAAAAAGCTGGAAGGCATTACTCTAATTTTCACACTCAGGCTGGAAACTCCATGATCATGCAATTCATCTTCAAATCGAAGAACTTCAAAAAATTTAATTTGTTCTCTGGCTTTCAATTTCTCTGTATCTATATGATCTGTGGTAGGTACAACCTTTGACTTAAGAGATTCTCCATGTAACATTCCTCTATAATCTGTTGTGTAGGTCCAGTTCTATGGTTTAATAACTTCTTTGGAGTGTTCACCCTTGGTCCTACTTTCCTGCCACTCTTCAGCACAAGCTACTTTCTGCATGCCTTGGTAGTTGTTCACACATCTTGGTACATCTGTAGCATTCAACTCAGTTCCAAACCAGAGCCATGCTGGGTCCTTAGAACGTTGTCTACAAACATCATTGCAGGGAGGGATGGCATTTGCAATTCATCAGCTAATTTTTCCACATCGCAGACTTCATGATGTGGGTCTTGGCAGCCGTCAGCCAGCTTCCAGGGCCTGAAGGAGAAGTCCCGGTGGCTGCTCTGAATGCCCATGGATCATCATGGCAGAAGCGGAGCCGCTTGCGGAGAGCAAGCGCCTGCGGCAGCTGTCACTGCCACCATTTTTGTTTTTTAAAGAATGATCATATGGTCACATATGTCATATCACAATATGTCACCATATGATCATTCTTTAAATTTTTTTTTTTTTTTTTTTTTTTTTGTTTTGTTTTTTTTTTGGTTTTTCGAGACAGGGTTTCTCTGAATATCTCTGGCTGTTCTGGACTCGCTTTGTAGACCAGGCTGGCCTCGAACTCACAAAGATCCGCCTGCCTCTGCCTCCCAAGTGCTGGGATTAAAGGTGTGCGCCACCACCGCCCGGCTTTCTGTAGTTTTGTTTTTTCTTTCCATTTTTTTTTTTTTTTAAATTCAAGACACAGAGTCTTTTTATGTAGACCTGGCAGTCCTGGAACTCACTATGTAGACAAAGCTCACTTTGAACTCTGCCTTTAGAATGCTGGGATTAAAGATATGCCCAGTCCTAGTCCCATATATAAATATGCTCTTTGGGATTGAGTATATGGTTAACATGTATAATATACTTATACCTTTTAAAAAATCATGTTAGGGATGTAGTTTGTTATTTCAAATGAGTAAAGCACTTTATGATTATAGGTATTTTGTTCAAATCTACTTTATGCTTTCTGTCATTTTACTATATTGCCAGAAGATTCTAAATTGTTATGGCTTTAGGTTTTGATTTCATGGTTTTGAAATATAAATGGTGTATACAATATTTTATTTTGTGCCATTTTTTTCTTAATTTTTGGCAATAGGATACTTTTGGCAGAGGAAGGCTACTCTGATATCACTGAGTTTTTGTTTTGTGTTTTCGAGGCAGGGTCTTACTGTGTAGCCTTAGATCTCCTCAAATTCATGATCCTCCCGCCTCAGCCTCCTGAGTGCTATGATTACAGCCATGGGCCACCATGCTTAGTCCATCCCTAGGATTTTTAACAAACTCACACATGCTTTTTGAGAAAATGCCAAGTATGCTTTTGAGAAAAGTTAATATAAAATTACAGTACTCCCACACTGATATGTTAATTATAGTTGCAGGCAGAGACTTAGTAGTTTGTCGACAGCACTATAATTACTGCATTAGTGACTTTGAGGTATTATTAGATAAACAAATTTATTCTGCAGAATAAAAAAGGTTCTAAATACAAATCTTGTTTTAACCATCTTGTTTTCTAGGGTTTAGTAATGAAAGTGTTTCTGTATATTTATGGTGTGGTATTGGAAAGCAGGCACAGAGTAAAATGGAGCGTTTAACAGTCTTTGGAAGGTTAATTTTCTTTTTTTTTTACATTACTTGGTTTATCATGTGAGTGCAAATCCATGCATGCTCACACCATGGTGTGTCTGTGGAGGTCAGGGAACAGCTTGTGGAGTCAGTTCTCTCCTGTCACTGTGAGAGTCCCAGGGACCAAACTGAGGTTGTCAGGCTTGATGGCAAGCATCTTTCCCTGCTGAGCCACCTTGTCAGTTCTCTAAGAGTTAGCGTTAAAAAATATGTTTATTTATTATTTATTTCTATGTATGCGTATGCACCTGTGTGAGTTTGTTTGTATATATAGGAGCCCACAGAATCCAGCAGTTGTCAGACCTTATGGAACTGGAATTACAGGTGGTTGTGTACTAATGTGTGGGTGCTGGGTACCTACTGAAACTGGGTCCTCTGCAAGAATGGTAAAGTGCTCCTAACTGCTGAGCCATCTCCCTAGCCCCTCAAAGTGACTGCAAGAAAGAGAACAGGATTAGCTGTGGTTCATTACTAAACTAAAGTCTTTGAAACATTACATGATCATTGTTTTAAAGATATTAATCTATATTATAGATAACAGACAGCATCCTGCTCTTTTTTGGCCCTCTTAAAGGTAACCAGTGTTGACTGTGGCATGAGGAATTAAGAATTTGAACCCAAGGCCGGGTGTGGTGGCTCACGCCAGAGGCAGAGGCAGGTGGATTTCGATGAGTTCAGGGGCAGCCTGGTCTGCAAAGCTAGTCCAGGACAGCCAGGGCTCTGTTACACAGAGAAACCCTGTCTGAAAAACCAAAAACCAAGAAAGAAAGAAAAAGAGTTTGAACCCAAAGTTAAAAGGTATGAAAATTTTCTGGAGAGGATGAATGAGGGGCTTATTGTTCCTTTTGATTTGGGAAAAAGATGCGTTCGGAACATAGGTGCTACAGCTGATCTATGGCTGCTTTTCAAGGTTAGAAAGGAGGACTCAGAGTGCCCTTGGAATAAGACTAGATTTTGGTGTTGACTGAACCAAGCATTCAGGAGGGGACGGTAGAAGGAGCACAACTTTTAGGTCAGCCTGGGCTGTGAGATCCTTGCCTCACTATTCCCCTAAGTGTGTATGTGTATACATATGTACATGTTTTAAATTAGGAAATATTTTAATATTCAGCCTGATCTACAGTTACAGAGTGAGTTCTGGGATAACCAAGACTACACAGAGAAACCCTGTCTTGAAAAACAAAACAAAACGAAGCAACCTAAATATAAAAAAGGAGGTATGAGGAGGGCTCATTGGTTGAGAACACATACATGGTGCACACCTTTAATCCTAGCACTTGGGGAGTGGATGCAGGGGGAGTTCTGTGAGTTCCAGGCCAGTCTGGTCTACAAAGCAAGTGTAGGACAGCCAGAGCTACACATAGAAATCCTCTCTCGAAAAAACAAAAAGCCACATACCACTCTTGCAGAGGTTTTGAATTTGGTTCCTAGCATCTACTTTGGGTGGCTCACAACTGCCTATAACTCCAGCTGCAGGAGCTGACACCATTTTGTGGTCAATTACCCAACTCACATTTCACATACTCCCATACAAACACACACACACACAAATTAAAAATCAATCTAAAAAAAGAATATGGCTGATGAAGTGGGTTAGTGGTTAAGAGCACGTCCAGAGGACCTGGGCTCGAGTTCCAGTGCCCACATGGTGATTCATACTGTCTGTAACTCCAGCTCCGAAGCACCTAACATTCTGCCACTAAGCATGTAAATGATGAATAAACATAAATGGAGCCAAAACTCCCATATAGGTAAAAAATATTCTTTTAAGCCCCAAATAATTCTATAGATGCAGATACAGAACTTAAGAAGTAGAATATAGGGTCTGGAGAGTTGACCCTATGGTTTAAGAGCACTGGCTGCTCTTCCATAGGACTAGAGTTCAATTCCCAGCTCCCATTTGGTGGCAAACAACTGTCTGTAACTGGTTCCAGGGGATCCAGTGCCCTCTTTTGGCCTCATAGGCACAGGCAGGTATGAACAAAATACATAGACATACACATGCAAACAAAACACTCATACACATAAAAAAGTAATATATATATATATTTTGTTTTGTTTTGTTTTTTCAAGACAGGGTTTCTCTGTGTAACCCTGGCTGTCCTAGACTCAATTTGTAGACCAGGCTGGCCTCAAACTTGCAAAGATCTGTCTGCCTCTGCCTCCCAAGTGCTGGGATTAAAGGTGTGCACCATCACGCCCGGCCTTATTTTTTATTTTTTTTAAAGTAGGAATTACCGTGTCTTCTGAAGTTCCTGATAACTCTTGTAACAGTGTTGAATGTTTTCATTAATTTATTTGTTTATTTTACATTCCAATTGCAACCCTATTCTCTTCTTTCCTCCCAATCCCACCTTCCTACCCACTTCCCCTATTATCCCCCCCCCAACCCACTCTGTCACATCAAATCGCATCAGGACTAAGTACCTCCATCCTCATTCTCTGAGGCTAGACAAGCCAAGCCTTGCTAGGGAAATGGGATCCAGATGGAGGCAATACGGTCCAAGTTAGAAACAGCCTCCTGCTCCAATTGTTAAGGGACCCACTTGAGAACCAAGCAGCCCATCAGTTTCATATGTGTAGGTGGTTAATGTTGACTTTTATATTATTATATTTTTCATTTGGGAACTGAAATATTTCAAATATATAGATTGATTTAATATTATTTATGAAAACTATTATACAATTATACTGTGTGTGATGGTGGGGATTGAGCCCAGGGTCTTATGTGTGCTAGGAATTCATTGAGCTAGATCCCAAACCTTATAAAGAATTTTTTGAAAAGTTGTATATTTCCGTTTATTGTTGATATAGGCAGTTATTTAAAAAACAGGATGGGGTTGGGAATGTAGCAAAATGGTAGCTTACTTGCTTAGCATGTACAAAGCCCTGACTTCAATCCCCAGCACTGTGCAAACAAAGAAGAAACCCTAGGTTGGTTGTATTACTATCAGGCTTCAACGATCTGGAAGAAAAGCTTGCTGAGAAAGAAGAAAAAGATTTGTGTGAATTTATTATAATCTGATTTAGATTTTCTTTGTTTTTCCCCTTAGAGAAATGACAAATCAAGGGATAGTATCTGAGAATTTGTACTTTTTCATATTCTAACAGAACTGGTAACTGAATGAAATATGGTTTAAGTGTTTGATAACAGCCAGCTTTCTAGATGTTAGAAGCATTTATTTTAACCATGCTTTGGAATGGTAAAGATTGATTTTAGGAGCATGCCCTCTACCTCATAGTTCTTACTAGTTTTTAGCTCTGACTCACACAGGAGGACTCTGATTGTTGTTTTCTTGGTAGAGTTTGCTGTCTAATCCTTATTGTTAAAACAGGAAAACTTCAAGTGAATAAAGAGAGTTTTTAAAAATTCCTGTGGTTTAATTTTAGGGAATAGCTATATGCATATAGTGTGCCCCCAATATATAAAATGCCTTTGTGTTTTGCCTTGGTAATCTTTGTATGTGATGAATAAACATCTACATAATAGTGTTTTGGCTAATTGTGGCAGCTCTCCAAATTCAAATTCTGGATCTGCCACTAGCTAGCTCTGTGACCTAAGGAATATTGAACTTTTCTATTATGGTTTCTTTATAAAATAAAATGAGAAAGCATTTGCCTCATTCAGTGGTTGGGAGGATAAAAAAGGTTACTAAACACAAAGAATTTATGGATTGGAGTAATTATGTGCAAATACTGGCTGTTGTGTTGTACTCTTTTGTTAGACTTTGATTAAATCACCATTTTTTTTGTAGAGAGATGTTCTTTATAGAACCATGTTCTCTAGTCACATGATTATGTGTAATGTGAACCTTATTAATACTGTGTCAACATTTGAGGTTGGAACGCAAGTATGTGGCTGTCCCCAGAGGAATCCAGCAAGAGGAAGAGCTCAGCACCACAGCAACTGTTGCTGTTTGTGTCCTGCACACCAGCTGCCCAAGACAGGCTCCTTTTTAATCCCGTTTTCACTGACAGTTTGGCATGCAGCCTTGTGTCGGCAAAATGAATTGGTTGAGACGTCCAGTATTTATGACCACATGTTTGGGAGAGTCCTTCTCATGTGAAATATGAAAATATGAGAAAACCTTGTATGTATGAAAAAGGAAGAATTAAGCTTGAGCATTCAGTCAGTTGTTGCAGTGTGGGATAGTGGTATTAGTTACATGAGAGGTTGTTTTCACCATGTGTGGTGAGATTTATGATTTATTAGTACTCTGCTTCTGCATAAATATCCATGCATATATATACATGTAATAGACTACATATTGTCTACTGTGGATTTCAGAAACATAAACTTTGTGTGGCTGCCTCATTACAAAATGCTTTTTTAAAGTAGATAGTAAGCACTTCGCAAAGAGTTTGTTTCACAATGGGTTGAATTATTGTAATAATACCTTTCTAATTTCTATTTTTAATGTGTTAAAATATTTCAAACATTGTAAGTACTTTGAAATAGAAATAGCTCATTTCTAGGTTCTAGCTGCTGGCTTCCCAAGGGAAGGAAAACATTCAGTTTCTGATGGTTTACTGAAAACCTGCTACATACTAGCCTCTGTTCTGAACACTACTAGTATTGTGGCTTGACTATGTGTGTGTTCCAATATAAATTGTTTCTTAAAAAATTATACTTTTGAGCCGGGCGGTGGTGGCGCACGCCTTTAATCCCAGCACTTGGGAGGCAGAGGCAGGCGGATCTTTGTGAGTTCGAGGCCAGCCTGGTCTACAAAGTGAGTCCAGGACAGCCAAGGATACACAGAGAAACCCTGTCTCGAAAAAACCAAAAAAAAAAAAAAAAATTATACTTTTGTTTTTTGATTGTCCTGTTAAGATTCAATAGTATAGGTTGGGCGTGGTGGCACATGCCTTTAATCCCAGCACTTGGGAGGCAGAGGCAGGCAGATCTCTGTGAGTTCAAGGCCAGCCTGGTCTACAAAGTGAGTCCAGGACAGCCAGGGCTACACAGAGAAACCCTGTCTCGAAAAACCAAAAAAAACAAAACAACAACAACAAAGATTCAATAGTATAAATGTGCTGTTTTTGAGCTAATGAACTTGTGATTGAAGGACTTAACACAATTAAATATTTTTGTTCTCTAGGTATTATTAACCCAAAGAACCCAAAGGAAGCACCAAAGTCCTTCAGCTTTGACTACTCTTACTGGTCTCACACCTCGGTGAGTCTGTTAACTCTCTCTCTCTCTCTCTCTCTCTCTCTCTCTCTCTCTCTCTCTCTCTCTCTCTCTGTCTTTCTTGTATCCTTAGTTGTTCCAAGATCTATTCTAATCTTCTGAATGTGGTCAAGGATCTGTTCTGTGTGTTTTAGGGGTAGGTGTTAGGATTTTTTGGTTTGTTTGTTTTTTGTTTTTTTGAGACAGACTCTCATTGCCCACATAGGCATTGAACTCACTGTATACCCTACGCTGGAGTCAGACTTGGGATAGTATTCCTGACTTACCTTCTCATGTGGTAGAATTAGAGGCATAAGCCACAGTATGTGGCTAGCAAACTCCCAGATCATGAATTCATTTTTTTAAAAGTATTTATTTGTTCATTCATGGACTTTGTATGTGTGCAGGGGGGTGCATGTGTGCACATGTGGAGGAAGAGGCTGTTATCTGGTGCCCTCCTCTATCACTTTCCACCGTATTGAGGCAGGGTTTCTCTGAACCTGTAGCTCCCTGCCTGGCTGGCTGACTGGTCCATGAGCCTAGGATCCTTGCACTAGGGCTAGAGCTGCATGCTGCTGTGGGCACTAGGGCTCTAAACTTAGGCCCTACATGTTTTCACAGAAGCACTGTACCCACAGAGCCACATCCCCAGCCTCTTAATTTATTTTGATTTTAATTTTTAAAGACAGTTGTTTTGAAACCCTGGTATGGTGGCACACAACTTTAGACTCAGCAGTCAGAAGGGCAGAGGCACATGGATCTCTCTGACTTCCAGCCAGCCAGGTCTCTAGTAAGACTGTCTAAAAAAAAAAACAAAAACAAAAACCTAAAAGAAAAAAAATGATACAAGGTCTCACTTTTCTCAGTGATTTCACTGGCCTTGAAATCACTATGTGCAGCTGAAGCTGACCTTTAATTCCTGATTCTTCTGCCTCTTCCTTCTCAGTGATGAAATTGCAACTTGGTGCTACCATACCCAGCCATGAGTTCACTTTTTGGTACAGAAAATACTACCTGAAGAATAAAATGTTTACTTTAGTCAAGTATTTTGATTCTTTTTTTTTTTTTTAATATTTTATTTATTTATTATGTATACAGTATTCTGTCTGCATGTATGCCTGCAGTCCAGAAGAGGGCACCAGATCCGATTATAGATGGTTGTGAGCCACCATGTGGTTGCTGGGAATTGAACTCAGGACCTTTGGAAGAGCAGACAGTGCTCTTAACCGCTGAGCCACCTCTCCAGCCCCAAGTATTTTGATTCTTTCCTGACACCTTTAGTCAATGTAGAACCAAATCTTGTTGAGTTTTTTGTTTGTTTGTTTTTTGGAGACAGGGTTTCTTTGTGTAGCCCTGGCTGTCCTGGCCTCACTTTTATAGACCAGGCTGGCCTTGAACTCACAGAGATCCACCTGCCTCTGCCTCCCGAGTGCTGGGGTTAAAGGTGTGCACACCTGGCATCTTGTTGAGTTTTAAAGACTGCTTCTAAACTTGAGTTTGCTTCCATTTCTGTGCCCTCATGTGTTTTTTAGACATTTTAAGTTTTTCTTGTTTTGTGAGGAGAGATATTTCAAACTATCCACAAAGCCTAATCATCAGGAAAGGGTTGAAAGAGGAGTTGGAAATGCTCTTCACCAAATGCTGTATCTATTGCAAACAGCCACACTGTTTAGAGTGAGTTTGAAAAAGTAGTTTTATATGTGAACCTGACCTCTGGTCTCTTATTCCCATTTTCTACCTAAAATCTTGGAGCTCCAACCACTACATTATCTTTCTATGTGAGTGTCTGTGTAAAATGAAAAAAAAATGCACAGAAGGTTCTTTAAAAATGTATAGTATGACCAGGTGTGATGGTGCACGCCTTTAATCCCAGCACTCGGGAGGCAGAGGCAAGTGGATCTCTTCGAGTTCGAGGCCAGCCTGGTCTACAAAGTGAGTCCAGGACAGCCAGGGCTACACAGAGAAACCCTGTCTCATAAAACCAAAAACAAACAAACAAACAAAAAAGAAATAAAACAGCAAACACTGATTCTCTTTACTTGGCTTTTGACACGAAAGACTTGCAACTATGAACAAAACATGGGTATCTTTGCTGGGTGTGGTGGTGCATGCCTTTAATCCCAGCACTTGGGAGGCAGAATCAGGTTGATCTCGACAAGTTTGAGGGCAGCCTGGTCTATAAAGTGAGTCCAGGACAGCACGGATACATACAGAAATTCTGTCTCGAAACTTAAAAAAAAAAATGTATAGTATGTAGTTTAAATGACTCTGATTACAAACATTTTTTAAAATATAGAAGCAGTAAAATTAATACAAGAAAGAATATTATTTAAATGGTGTAACTTTTCTTCCTAATCTTTACAGCCTGAAGATCCCTGTTTTGCATCGCAGAACCGTGTGTACAATGACATTGGGAAGGAAATGCTCTTACATGCCTTTGAAGGATATAATGTCTGTATTTTTGCCTATGGGCAGACTGGTGCTGGGAAATCCTACACAATGATGGGGAAACAAGAAGAAAGCCAAGCTGGCATCATTCCACAGGTAAAGCAATTGAACAGCAACATCTGTGCCCATCAGTACTTTCAGTTGCAAATTGCTTTTTATTTGATAAAAATGTATTCAGAGACTGTGATATGAAAGGCAAGATAGATATATGATATGTAAGATATATAATATAGAAGGTAAGATAGACAGCCTGTCTGTTTCCCTCAGCGATGCTTCCTATCAAGAAAAGATTGACATGTACATGCATAGATTTTTAAGATGGGAATCTTGACATTTTCTAAAGACGTTGCCATTTCTGCACTGATGTTTTTCTATCTTTTAGTGTTCTCAGCTTCTTAAAGCTTTTTTCTGAATGATGGAACACTTCGGAAATGTTGGTCTGATATTATTAAATGTCCCTATATAGGGCTGGGTGTGGTGTTGCACGGCTTTAATCCCAGCAAGGCAGGCAGATCTCTGTGAGTTCCAGGCCAGCCTGGAATACAGAGTGAGTTCCAGGACAGCCAGGGCTACACAGAGAAACCCTGTCTCAAAAAACCTTTTAAAAAGAGTCCCTGTGTAGATCATCTCTAACGAATGTATTTTTTTTTTTTTTTTTTGGTTTTTCGAGACAGGGTTTCTCTGAATATCTCTGGCTGTCCTGGACTCGCTTTGTAGACCAGGCTGGCCTCGAACTCACAAAGATCCGCCTGCCTCTGCCTCCCAAGTGCTGGGATTAAAGGCGTGCGCCACCACCGCCCGGCTAACGAATGTATTTTTATTTTCCTTTTTTGTGGTCTTGAGGATAGAACCTAGAGCCACATGTAATATAAAGTACCCTGCAACTAATTACAATTCCACCCCCCTTTATTTTTTAACTTGTGTGTGCTATCATGCCCAGTTTAGGTTAGTGGGGATCTAGCCCAGGGCTTTGAACATGCTAGACAAACACGTACCAACTGAGCTGCATCCAGGTACCCTCCTTAAACTGTAGGTCTTAATTGTAATGAATAATGTTGCAGTTACATCTTTGTTTTTTTTCTTGCTTTTTTTGCCTTTTGAAACAGTTTCACTAAGTAGCTCTGTCGTTCCTAGAACTCACTGTGTACAGCAGGTTGGCCTAGAATTCACAGAGATCCCCCTACTTCTGCCTCCAGAGTACTGGGATTGAAGGTGTGCACCACCACATTCAGGCCTTTGCAGTTAAGTCTTTGATCATAAGTTTGTGATCATTTTTAGTTAGTTTTATTGCTATAGTGATATATTACTAGTTATTTGAATACAGTATGAAGAAGCAGATTTGGATAAATGAAGTTTTCTTCCTAAAGAAGTAATATCAGTTTTCTGTTGTTGAGAATAATGATTAGGAGCACATCAGAGTACAGAATTTTTATTTAAAATATTGTGTTTGAAGTTTATGACATGCACATTTGGAGAGAGAAAAAGAAAGAATATCTTACTAATGAGTTCATCTAATGCTGTGGATAATGTGGTTTGTGTGATTTGGGCTGTTCACAGTCCCTTTCACTCTGCTTTCCTAGTTGTGTGAAGAACTTTTTGAGAAGATCAATGACAACTGTAATGAAGAAATGTCTTACTCTGTAGAGGTGAGTATTGTTATTATTAGAACTTTTGTATTCCTTTCCTTTTTCCTTTTCCCTTTTCCTTTCTTTTCTTTTCCTTTCCTTCCCTTCCCTTTCCTCCCCTCCCCTTCCCTTCTTTCTTTTCCTTTCCTTTCTTTTCTTTCTTTGAGAGATAGGGTCTCTCGATGCAGTCCTAGTCTCAATGTAGCTGTAACTCATGTAGACCAGGCTGACCTCAAACTCACAAAGATCTGCCTGCCTCTGCCTGCTGAGTGCTGGGATTAAAGGCATGCACCACCATGTCCAGCCTTCCTGTATTATTTCCTTCCTTCCATCCTTCCTTCCATCCTTCCTTCTTTCCTCCCTCTTTCCTTCTTCCTTCCTCCTCCCTCCCTGCCTCTCTCCCTCCTTCCTCCTCCCCTCCTTTCTTCTATATCTACTGTTCTGTTTGCATGTATGCCTGCAGGCTGGAAGAGGGCACCAAATCTCATTATAGATGGTTGTGAGCCACCAAGTGTTTGCTGGGAATTGAACTCAGGACCTCTATAAGAGCAACCAGTGCTTTTAGCCTCTGACTGATCTCTCCAGCCCCCTGTATTATTTCTTCAAAAATATTCATTTTTAAAAAAAATTTATCTCATCTTTTCTTTCTGTCTATCTATCTGTCTGTCTATCTATCTATCTATCTATCTATCTATCTATCTATCTATCTATCTATCTATCATCTATCTACAATCAAGTGCCATAATGCAGGAATACAGGAATGGAAGTAGCCAGAGTTGATTCTCCTTCTACTATGTGAGTCTTAAGGATTGAACCCAGGTTGTGAGGCTTGGTGTAAAGGGCCTTTATCTGCTGAGCCATCTCACTTGCCCCACTTTGCTTTTTTTTTTTGTTTTTTTTTTTTTTTTTTTTTTT
>CAJQZJ010032232.1:6807537-6817858 GCA_907164525.1 Lophiomys imhausi
TTTTTTTTTTTTTTTTTTTTTTTTTTAAGATAGGGTCTCTCTGTGTAGCTCCAGCTGTCCTGGAATTCTTGATGTTGACCAAGCTAGTATAGAAGTCACAGAGATCTGCCTACTGCCTCTCCAGTGCTGAGATTATAGGTGGGAGCTCCCTGTGTCAGCTAGGCTGTCATCCCCCATTTTGTTAAATGGCTCTCAGCTGTGACTTTGTTGCTACTCAAATTATTCCCTTAATTTTATGGGTTTTAGACTATTTTTAAGTTTCCATTGTAATGAATAATGTTGCAATTAAGAAATTGTTCAGAGTTATTTGGGTGTTAATATGTATCTTGGTTATTCAGTGATACATTTGATTGGCAGATGGCCTTTTAGAAAAAAGACTAACAGTTTTCATTATTTCCAGAGAAAATGGCAATCATTGTGCCCTTTTCAATACTTAGTATTTTTATTTTTAAATCTTTGCCAGTTGGGGCTGGAGAGATGGCTCAGGAGTTAAGAATGAGGACTTCTCTTGCAGAAGCTCTGAGTTCTGGTCACAGTGACCACATCAGGCAGTTCACAACCACCTGTAGCTCTTCCTACAGGATCTATGACACTCTTTTGTGGATTTTGAAGGCTTCTGGACTCACATGTTTACAAACACATGCTTATAAATATAATTGAAAAGAAAAGCAAATATTACATTTTTTGGCCAATTTGATAATATATAATTTTTTGTTGTTAAATGGGAATTTCTTTGATTATTAGTATGGTTGACCATTCTGTAAATTATATGCATGCTTGTTTAATATTTGGAAGGCAAGGCTATACTTACTACTATAACAAAAACAGACTTTATTTACATTTGGGAATCACAATTTGTTTTACTTGATGTGAGCTCTGTTCTTTTTTTTTTTTTTTTTTTTTTTTTTGGTTTTTCGAGACAGGGTTTCTCTGAATATCTCTGGCTGTCCTGGACTCGCTTTGTAGACCAGGCTGGCCTCGAACTCACAAAGATCCGCCTGCCTCTGCCTCCCAAGTGCTGGGATTAAAGGCGTGTGCCACCACCGCCCGGCGTGAGCTCTGTTCTTTAACATAGCTAGTAAGTATGTGATTTAGAAGCTGTTGTCACACACACAGAGGAAAACACCCTTTTGTGTATTGGGCTTCATAGTAATGGAAATGCTCTTTTAACATGAACCTATTGTTCTGGGAAATAAAGCTGCCTTTTAAGAAAATGCTAGGCCAGGTGTGGTAGCGGACACCTTTAATCCTAGCACTCAATAGGCAGAGGCAGGCAAATCTCTGTGAGTTAAACACAGAAACCCTGTCTCCAAACAAACAAACAAAAAAGATTAACACAGCTGACCAATTAAATATAACATAAATACTAGTAAATAATTTAATTAATTATTTCTACACCATCCTCCTGTTCTTACATCCTTCTGTCCTCTCTTCCACTGTGTTCCCTGTACCTTGGGTGGGGGTGATACATATGTCCATTTGGGGCTGAGCATTCAACAGTTGCTTATTCTCAACACTTTGACAAAGTTCATACTTGAGTAAAGTTCATTTGGCTGATGTTATGAAACCAACATGTGGTTTACTGCCTTCCTATGAAGAATAACTACTCACTTTGCTTGACTAGTATATTGTTTTTCTGTGGAAATCTTGATTTAATGAGCAAGGGAATAGAGGGAAGGGAATTGACTTGACAAATACTACTTTAGATTAGTAGGTTATAGCATGATTCCTTCATCACCACAATAGAAATGTCCTGCTGAACAAGAATTGTGTGAGCCTTCCTAAGTCTTCAGTAAGCAATTGTCATTGATTAGCTATCACTCCTTCTAGTGGATGCATTGTCTGTGGTTAATAACACTGTGGTCATTTTTTTTTTTTTTTTTGGTTTTTCGAGACAGGGTTTCTCTGAATATCTCTGGCTGTCCTGGACTCGCTTTGTAGACCAGGCTGGCCTCAAACTCACAAAGATCCGCCTGCCTCTGCCTCCCAAGTGCTGGGATTAAAGGCGTGCGCCACCACCGCCTGGCTCTGTGGTCATTCTTAAAGAATGAGTCACTAGGCTGAGGAGACACTTTAGTTTAATGTGTTTGCTCTAAAGGAGCCAAGATGGTGTGAGTGTGGAATCTCCGCTCGAGCAGGCTGGACAGCTAGTTCCCTGGGGTTCTCTTGTCAACAAGCTCTATGCCAGTGAGAGACCCTATCTCAAAAAAAAAAAAAAAAAAAGAGTATATGGTATCTGAGGAAGGGCACCCAAGATGAGCTTTACCCCTAGCATTCACATACATGTTCCACATGTATACCCACATGAACACACATACAACAAAAGAATTAGTCATTGATCTCTTTAGTTTTCTCTGCCCTGAATATTGCTCCTTTTTAATACTAATAGAAAATTAATTTATAATCTCTTGGAATAACCTTACTTTAAGCCTCAATACTGACAGCAATATGCATTTTTAAAATGCCAGTAAAACTAGGTAAGATAGTTCATTCCTATAATCTTAGCACTTGGGAGGCTGAGGCAGGAGGATTGCAAGTGTGAGGCCTGGTTTAGCTAGCTTTAAAAACTCTGCTTCAGAAGAGAGGGGCACTAATAAAATTCTGCTAAAAATATATTTTCTGCCTAAGACAAATAGCCATTATGTGTACCTGTTTGCCTCTTCCGTTTTGGGAGAAGACTATTTCTGACGCATGCAGCATGATACCCTGCGCATACTGCTAGAGAGTAAAAGGCCCAGGACTTTGCTGTTGTAACTGATAATTCTATAGCTTTTTATACTTTTCGAAAATGAGACAGGGTCTCCTCTTTTTAGTCCAGGCTACTTTGAATGGATGGTCCATGTGTCTCTGCCTCCTGAAGTCTGAGTTTTCAAGGTCTATATCACTGCTTATTTTAGAAAAAGTGTTTAATGTGTCTATATCTCTTCCATATCCTTTAATAAAATGTTCCTAGGTGAGCTACATGGAAATTTATTGTGAGAGAGTACGAGATTTGCTGAATCCCAAAAACAAGGGTAATTTGCGTGTGCGTGAACACCCACTTCTTGGACCCTATGTGGAGGATCTGTCTAAGCTGGCAGTCACTTCCTACACTGACATTGCTGACCTCATGGATGCTGGGAACAAAGCCAGGTATGGTAGGGATGACTGAGTACTTCGCCATATTTTGAAGTCCTTTGTTTTCAGTGTAAGGTTTGAAGTGACATTTGTAGCTATGAAAGTTGCTTTCATTATAGAGCCCTTTGAGTTGGCTATTCGGGAGAGGTATAGACTTTAAAATGTTAAGTGGCTGTGTTTTCAATACAATGGTGCATTTTTCAAACAGGTCAGAACTTTGGTTACATTAACTCTTAGGTGTTTGATTTAAGTCATGGTAAAATGTTAGCTGTAATGTCTTGATGAGGCTGAGGCATTAATTGATTGTCGAATAAATGAGCATCTAATGGAGAATAAAAATCACATGCTCTGGTGATTACTAAAGGGATAGGTAGAGAATGAGAAGTGATTCTGACGGGGCCTTTAGAGTTGTGGGTAACTTGATGGCCTCACAAATAAGACAGCATTTAGAGCACTTATGTAAGTGACAGTCCTGTAGTCTCAGTCAGCTGAAGGCTGGTGTTTGTGCTTCTTGAGTATGGTTCGTATAGAGCCTGCTATCCATTTTAGTTGGCATGGAAAAAGTCTCTTGTTAAACGGTCAACTTTGGCTTTATTTAGGACGGTGGCAGCTACCAATATGAATGAAACAAGTAGCCGTTCCCATGCTGTGTTTACCATTGTTTTCACCCAGAAGAAACACGATACTGAGACTAACCTTTCCACTGAGAAGGTAGGAGAACTTGAGTTGTGAAGAGGCTTTGTGGAGCAATTCCTTTTAAACTACTCCCTTTGCATTTTTTTGGATAGGATAAGTATTGTTCTTTTATTTAATTAATAGAGGTGGTTTTTAATTTCTACCCAACATTTACCCCACAGCAGTTTTCAGTGTGGGTCTTTAGTGGAACTGAAATATAGAAAACAGAGTTAAGAGAATTTAAAACTTTAGGTCTAATAGTTTACTTATTTTATGCAAGACAGTTAAGTGGTTCTGTTGGGAAAAACATACTTTTTCTCCTTGCCTGGAGAACAATAATGTTCATTGATAAAGTTATCTGTGGTATTAGGCTCACGTTGCATGGCTCATTCCTAGGAAATGACTCTGACAACTCTAATATTGTTTGAATACCTTGCTTGCTTGTTTGTTATTGAGGGTCGAACGCAGAGACCATTGCATGGTAGGCAGACACTCTACTACTCAGCTACCCCAGCCCCTTGTTTTCTTCTCTTCTTCTGGCACTGGGAATGGAAGCACATCAAGCATGTCTCCCCAGCCACCTTGCATGGTAACTTCTCATTTTGTTAGTGCTTAAATATTGTGGATCTTGGAATGAAACTGCATGCTTTGAGTCATGGCTTTGCTAGTTTTTAGTTACATAACTTTGATCAAATTACTTTAACCTCCTTATCCCTCTGATTTCCCCTTCTGAAACAACTTCAAAGGGTTGTTAAAGTGATTATTAATGTAGGTTAAGTGCATATAATAGTGTCTGGCACCAAGTAGCCACTCAACATTTGTTAATTTTATTGTTTTAAAAATATGTTTGATGATGCTACTTAAAATCTTTTTTTTTTTTTTTTTTTGGTTTTTCGAGACAGAGTTTCTCTGTATAACAGCTCTGGCTGTCCTGGACTTCCTTTGTGGACCAGGCTGGCCTCGAACTCACAGAGATCCGCCTGCCTCTGCCTCCCAAGTGCTGGGATTAAAGGCGTGCGCCACCACCGCCCAGCACGCTACTTAAAATCTTAAGTTTCATTCAACTGTCTTTTCGTTTGGAGATGGTATGGAGTGCTGGGAATCGGAAGGCCTCGCTCATGTTAGATAAATGCTTACACCACTGTGCTGCATTCCTGGTGTGGCAAAGCTGAATCTAGATTTATTTGCTGGTACTTAGACAAGAGTCTCTGCCTTTTGCCTGGTAAAGGGAGTGCTTTGTGATAGTGTTGTCATTAAAAGCTAAAATCATTGTATGCTTGGTGACTATTTTTTGTTTCACCTAATTGAAACCAGTGTCTTTTATGTGCTAAACAAGTGTTCTGCCATTGAGCTGCACCTCACCTAGCAGCTTTTTTTTTTTTGGTTTTTCGAGACAGGGTTTCTCTGTGTAGCCCTGGCTGTCCTGGACTCACTTTGTAGACCAGGCTGGCCTCGAACTCGCAAAGATCCACCTGCCTCTGCCTCCCAAGTGCTGGGATTAAAGGCGTGCGCCACCACTGCCCGGCTACCTAGCAGCTTTTTAAATAATCCATTCTGGACACTTTTGTCTAAACTGTCCTGAAAATTTTTGAACAATTTTATTAGGGTATTATAAAGGTGCATAATAACCTACATACATTCAAAGTATAAATTTTGACCATTTTTGGTCTACTCATTCTGTAGACCACGCTGTCCTTAAACTCACGGAGATCTGCCTACCTCTGCCCCTGAGTGCTGGGATTAAAGACATACTTAGCTTCTTTTGAAACAGCTAAACAGTTTTCATAATAATTATTGCTACCAGAAGTATATTCACATATACATATGTGAAATAATTAGTATACTGAGAATATCTGTTACTCTAAAAAACTTGCCTCATAACTTTGTAGTATTTCTCTGTCCCCTCTTCTCCATCATTGAGGCAGTTCTTAATATGCTTTTTGTCACTATAGATTAGTGTATATTTAGTATAGTTTTATGTGCATGATATATTTTTTGCTGTATTTCTTTTGCTTATAATGATTTTGATATTCATCTGTGTTATTATGTCAATAGTTGATTCCTTTTCATTGGTGACAAATAATCCATTATTTAATTCACCTGGCCCTATGAACATTTGTACCTGTCTGGGGAGATTTGTTTTGTTTCTTGCTTTTCTGAGCACTTGTTTCATGCTTTAGAACAGGTTGACCTCAAACTCACTCATGACCCTCTTGCTTGAGGCCTCCCAAGTATTGGGGTTACAGGCCATGCACACCATGAGCAACTGGCAGTTTGAGTTTTATTTGTATTATATTGGTGAATACTTAAGAGTAGAATTGAGTCGTGTGGCAGATGTATGTTTAGATTCTGGTGTGGGTTGTTTGTTTGTTTTGTTTTGTATTTTGAGGCAAGGTCTCTCTATTATATATCCCTGGCTGTCCTGTACTCACTCTCCAGACCAGGCTGGCCTTAAACTCACAGAGATCTGCCTGCCTCTGCCCCTGAGTGCTGGGACTAAAGACATACTTAGCTTCTTTAGAAACAGCTAAACAGTTTTCAGGATAATTTTTGCTACCAGAAGTATATAAGACCTCCAGTTGTTCAATGCTTACGTTCCATATGCCAATTTAATAGGCTTTGTGTGTGTGTGTGTGTCTTCTGTGGATGTGTGTGTCACATTGTGTTAAGACTTGCCTTACTGTGTGTCCCTGGCTAGTCTAGAACTTACTGTGGAGACCAGACTGGCCTAGAATTCACAGAAATCCACCTGTCTATGCTTCCTGGATGTAAGGACTCCTCCTGTGGTTTGTTTGTTTTTGTTAAGTCTTGAGGTCATTATCGCTATATAGAGCATACTGTCTTTGAGCTCATGACTGACCCTCCTGCCTCTGCCCCTGAGTGTTGGAATAGCAGTCGTGTGCTACCACACCACACCTAACTATCTTGCTTGTTTTTCAATTTCCATGTTATTGTTCTTAGGTCAGTAAAATCAGCTTGGTGGATCTAGCCGGAAGTGAGCGAGCTGATTCAACTGGTGCCAAGGGAACTCGACTGAAGGTATTTATTTTAGCAAAATGGTCTAGTCAATCAGTGTTTTGTGTCATGGACTATAAACTATGGCTGGGCCAATTCTACTTACTGCCTAGTTTTACAAATAAAGTTATATTGAGAGATAGCTGTATCTTTTAATTTATATATTATTGTTTATAGTGCCATTTACTAATTTATATTGATACAAGTTCTTATGTGGTCTGGGCTGGCCTTGAACTTACTATGTAGCTAGGACAAGCTTGAACTGTGATCCTCCTGCCTCTCTCTTCTGAACATTAAGTTATAGGTGTATGCCACCATGTCTCTTTTTATGTGGAGGTAGAGATAGGACCTGGTGCTTTGTGCATGCTCCTCAAGCACACTACCAATTGAAGCTGTATCCCCAGCCCTCTGTTTTCATGCTGCAGTGGCAGAATTGCACCAGAGACTATGTGACCTATAACCCTCTGCCTTTTGTGTGTGTGTGTGGTTTTTGAGACAGAGTTTCTCTATGTAACAAAGCCCTCGCTGTCCTGGATTCACTTTGTAGATCAGGCTGGCCTCAAACTCACAGAGATCCTCCTGCCTGTCCCTCTGGAGTACTTGGACTAAAGGAGTGCTCCAACACAACTGGCCCAAAACCCAACTTTTAAATTTAATTTTTAATGAAAAAAAAATCCAAATTATTAGCCTATGATTTCAATGAAATGATAAGTTAGGTAACAAAATAGGGAAGAGTTTATGGTCAAGAGTGCGGGTTGTATTTTGAGAAATGCAAAATTTGGCTAGATGGAAGAGACTGTAAAGGGAATAGGATGTACAAGATACAGATGTCAGAACAAGTGCGGACTTTTAAAGTACAGGCCTTTCATGTTGGTGCACTGTGGGAGGAAGGCGTGCTTCTGTAAGACTTTGCAGCAGAGGCCTCTTTAAAGCAGAGGGATCAGGAGGTGGGTATGCGGTCTCAGCATGTTACCAAGTGAGCAGAGGAAAGGTCAAAGGCTGCAGGTGTCCTTAGAATTTAAGTCATAAAGAAGCAGATATGCTCAACTTGTAGCAATATGAGTACTGTGCAGTAGTAGAAATTCCTTGTTGTAAAATTTTCATGTTTGGTGTTTATTTTAGGAGGGTGCAAATATTAATAAGTCTCTTACAACTTTGGGCAAAGTCATTTCTGCCTTGGCGGAGGTGGTAAGTTTTCTGTTTCATTCTAAATGTCTGCTCAGAAAGCTTGCTGATACTTGTGCCTTATGAAGATTGTACTGATTTTGGCATTTTTATGTGATTTAAATTATTTTTCAGGTGGGACTAGAGTATAATACAACTTGACTTTGTACTGAAGGTAGAATAACAACTGTAGCTTTATGAAGCTAGATTAAAAACCTAAAATTTTATTCATTTTTTTTGAGCCTTACTTCACACCTCATAATAACCAAATGTATTTTTGTAGGTTTTCCCATGTAGTCTCTCATGCTAAAATACAGTATTTTTGGATATTTTGAAGAATGAGGCTTTAGAGAATGATGTTGATTTAAAAGCCAATAATATATATCCTTGAAATACAGCATGTACCATTTAATGAGATGAATGCATTCTTAGAAATGCACCATTAGCTGATTTTGTCATTATAGTAAGTATAGAGAATATATTAAAACAATGGGGAAAGTAGTATAGTGATACGTTGGTGAGTCTCAATCAGCAAATGCCATGTATTGAAAATAATTATGTGTACTGTGTGTTCTGTATGACTGTCAGTATAGTAGATTTGTTTCCACCAACATGTACAAACAGTGCATTGTGCTACCACCTGAAGACAGCAACAACATTGTAATTTTTCTGTGTATCTTTGGCTGCCCTGGACTCACTTTGTAGACCAGGCTGGCCTTGAACTCACAGAGATCCACCTGCCTCTGACTCCCGGGTGCTGGGATTTGAACCCGGCTCCTTTGGAAGAGCAGTCAGTGCTCTTAACCACTGAGCCATCTCTCCAGCACCCACATTGTAATTTTTCAATGCCATTGTAATCTTAACAGACCATCATTGTCTCTGCAGTACATACATAGATTAAAACGTCTTTCTTTTCGCAAAACTGACACACTAAAGCTAAACCAAATTTTGCATGGTCTTCATTATTTGGATTTAAGACCCAAGGTAGTTTTTATATGCTCTAATTTAGATTAATTGGTCATTTAAATCACTAAAAATAACTAAATCTTATCTCTAGAAAGTACCCTGATTTCCATTTATTCTAGAGGCTTATCCTGTGTTCCTTTTCTCTCCTTTAAATGCTTTCATTTGTAGGATAACTGCACAAGCAAGGTATGGTGGGGATTGCTCACACTGAACTAGCTAAATGATCAGCTTTTTGGTTTTAACATTTTTAGAGGATGAATAGGGCATAAGTTAGAATAGAACCTTCAAAAGGGTTTTCTCATTTTTTTTTTTTTTTGCTTTGGAATTTAAAATGATTATTTAGGATGGCTGTGAATCATGAGAATTCACACCAGAATTAATTAAGGAACATAAAGTACTTTGGAGAAGGAATAAAAATAAAGGAACAAGAAGAGAGAAATTTGAGGAAGCTTTTTTTTTTTTTTTTTTTTCGAGACAGGGTTTCTCTGTTTAACAGCTCTGGCTGTCCTGGACTCGCTTTGTAGACCAGGCTGGCCTCGAACTCGCAAAGATCCGCCTGCCTCTGCCTCCCAAGTGCTGGGATTAAAGGCGTGCGCCACCGCCCGGCTTGAGGAAGCTTTTACATTGTGTCATGGTGTTTGTTCCACTGATCTGTAAAAGTGTCTCTTAATAGTTATGTAAACCACTCAAAAGAATAGTAAGTCCTGTTCTAAAGCATAGCTAGTTTTTTGAAATTATTGGAAACAACTAAAATAAAACATTATATATTATTGATATATGTAAATCTTGTTTTACCTATTTCCCACCATAGCAGCTTATAAATAATTTAGAACATTATTATTTGGCTAAACATAGTTAAAGTAAAGGCTGTAGAATCAATTCAAACTTCTAACTGGAGCTAGAAAGTTTGTTTTCTCCACTTTTGGGATTTTGCTTTAAAATACCTTGTTCTAGTTGTGGATGGGCTTGTGCTATGGTACAGGTGCAGATGTCTGGGGACAACATTTGATAGTTGGCTTCCTCTTTTGGGGAACCAGACATGGTGTGAATAGTGTGTCAAGTGCTGATTTTGATTATGTTGTTTTTAAACTCCTGTCAAAGACAATGTGCCTGAAGTGTCATAAGTTAAATACTGGGTTTTCTTTAAAATTAGTATTTTAAAGACATGGTCTAAAGTCATGCGTAGGATATTAGGTAATAGTATTACAGTGTTCAATTTACTAAATTTGTTTCTTATATACTACATATCTGTTGAAGTACTTAAGCCTTGTGCCTTCAATTTACTCGTGTTTGAGCAATGGTAAACTATTAATAATGGTTAATGCTACATGGTAGACTTACCATGTGCATTGCAGTGCCCCTCTCTTGACTTCTTTTTACCATG
>CAJQZJ010032232.1:6817868-6872057 GCA_907164525.1 Lophiomys imhausi
CCCCTCTCTTGACTTCTTTTTACCATGTGCATTGCAGTGCCCCTCTCCTGACTTCTTTTCACCATGTGCATTGCAGTGCCCCTCTCTTGACTTCTTTTCACCATGTGCATTGCAGTGCCCCTCTCTTGACTTCTTTTTACCATGTGCATTGCAGTGCCCCTCTCTTGATTTCTTGTGTTGTAAAGATTTGAAAATGAAATGCTAAAAGAAATTGTTTTGCATGTGCTTTTTGAAAAATTGATCTGTGAGTAGAACATTTCGATCATGATGGAATTCTTTTTTTTTTTTTTGGTTTTTCGAGACAGGGTTTCTCTGAATATCTCTGGCTGTCCTGGACTCGCTTTGTAGACCAGGCTGGCCTCGAACTCACAAAGATCCGCCTGCCTCTACCTCCCAAGTGCTGGGATTAAAGGCGTGCGCCACCACCGCCCGCATGATGGAATTCTATTATAGTTTGATTTACTTCAGAATTTTAGACTGTGCTTTTCATGTTAATTTTCCCCATGATATTGCTAAAGTTATTTCTGTCTCTTTAATAGAGTAAGAAAAAGAAGAAAACTGATTTTATTCCATACAGGGATTCTGTTCTTACTTGGCTTCTTCGAGAAAATCTAGGTATGTTGACCACTAGTACTGGTTAATTGTCTAGTTGCCATTTAAAGCTATTTAATGATGGTCTTTTGTGGCTCATTAGTCCATGTCTGTTTTGGAGAAGAATCATCTCTAGATATTCATAGTAACTCACTTGAGTGTTTCTTGTCTTTTTCTGTTTTTGCGTTTGGTTTTCCCTAGTTGGATTCACTTACTTCAGGACACAAACTGAGGAACAGTTACTAACTTCTGCACTCCTACTTAAAATGTTGTTCCTTCTTAAGAACCTCTGCCCCTGCCAAGGCTTATTTATTTTATGTGCATGACTGTTTGCCTTCATTTGTGTGTGAACCATGTATGTGTCTGGTGCCTGCAAAGTTTGTAAGGCAGCATTGGATCCCCTGGAGCTGGAGTTGCAGGTTGTTGTGAACCACTGTGTGGGTACCGAACATTGTTTTCTGCAAAAGCAGTTAGCACTCTTATCCACTGAGCTATCTATCTAACCCCTTCTCAGAATACTTAAAAGCTCATATTCCTTTGAATTTTACATAATCAAGTACACTCTACATAGTCTTACTCTTCCTTACTACTTACTGAATTTTTTGACATTTCAGCCTTTCTCTTCATTCCTTGCTCCTCATTAAGAAAAAGTAATCATGGGGGCTGGAGAGATGGCTCAGAGGTTAAGAGCACTGACTGCTCTTCCAGAGGTCCTGAGTTTGATTCCCAGCAACCACATGGTGGCTCACAACCATCTATAATTAGATCTGGTGCCCTCTTCTGGCCTGCAGGCATACATGCAGATAGAACACTGTATACATAATAAATAAATCTTAAAAAAAAAAGTTTAAAAAAAAAAGAAAAAGTAATCAATCAACGTTCCAATCACTGAGGGCAGTTTTGGTGGAGTAGTTTAGATCCTGATTTGAGTGGTTGTTTTTTTAACACAGGGTCATATACAACCCAGGCTGGCATTGAACTCCTGATACCACCTCCTGGGCAGGAATTATAGATATGTGCTACCATACCTGGCTAGAGTGGTTTTTTTTTTTTTTTTTTTTTTTTTTTGGTTTTTTTGAGACAGGGTTTCTCTGTATATCTCTGGCTGTCCTGGACTCGCTTTGTAGACCAGGCTGGCCTCGAACTCACAAAGATCCGCCTGCCTCTGCCTCCCAAGTGCTGGGATTAAAGGCGTGCGCCACCACCGCCCAGCTAGAGTGGTTTTTAAGGGAGAGTAGGACAGGAACTGAGGTCAGGAGATTCAGAAAGCAGAATATGAATGGAACAGTGCATAGCATGGGAACATTTTAGAATGTTTTTGGGTTCTAGGCTTGGTGGCACATAGCTATAATCCCAGTACTTAGGAAATGATGGCAATAAGATTGTCAGCTCAAACAAGCATGGCTACATGAGACCTTGCCCCCCCCCCCAAAAAAAAACACAAACAAAGAAAAAGAAAAAATTTTGTTTTTGTTTTTTTTTTTATTACTTTTTTTTTTGGGTGGGGGTGGTTTCGAGACAAGGTTTCTCTGTTTAACAGCCTGGCTGTCCTGGACTCACTTTGTAGACCAGGCTGGCCTTGAACTCCCAGAACCGCCTGCCTCTGCCTCCCGAGTGCTGGGATTAAAGGCATGCGCCACCAACGCCCGGCCTTTATTATATTTTTGTTGTCAGCTTTAACACAGTAAATAAAATTCTTCTTTAAAAAAATAAGCGTATTGAATAACCAAAAGATAAGTTAATAAAATAGTGTAATTTGAGATTCTTACAATTCATGTTTTTAGGTGGCAACTCTCGAACTGCAATGGTTGCTGCTCTGAGCCCAGCAGACATCAACTATGATGAAACTTTGAGCACGCTGAGGTACTCTCTTGAAATCAGTAGCTAAGTAGTTCTGTGCGCCATAGATTTTCTTACACTCGATGTGGAGTCATTTGATCCTTTCTTCTCATCATAAGGGGAAAATTATTTCTGCATTTCTGCTATAGTGGAGTCACTGGGATAAATGAGAGCTTTTTTTTTAAACAGGAAAGATAATCCGAATCACTTGAGTGAGATATTTGGATAACTTTTAGATAATAAAATTTTCTTATAGTATTCATTCCTATTAATAGACCTGTTTCTTTCTATAGATAGTCTATGTGCAAGTTGTGATATGTAATGCAATTATCAGTACATGTAGCACAGAAAAAGTAGTAACAGAATGTCCTTCAAAGTTTTATATATGGAATATTTTAATCCGAAACTATCTTCCCTTCTTCCATTAAAGATTTTTCTAATACAGCAAAAGGACACTAGATAGGCTGACAAACTAGGTTTGAGCCTCTCTCAGGTATTTATTTTCTATTGTGATCTTAGCCAGTCACGTAAGTTCTTCCGAGTCTTTGTCACCTCTGTAAGGTGCTATAAAGCCTCATACAATAATTTATTTATCAAGGCTCTTAAAATGTGTGAATATTCAGAATGTTTGGTTTAGAGGTAATGGCATGTTATTTATGAGAAGTAGAGCCTCTCAGAAATGGCAGGAATGCATGTTCTTTCTGTATCTAGATATGCAGATCGTGCAAAGCAAATTAAATGTAATGCTGTTATCAACGAGGACCCTAATGCCAAGCTGGTTCGTGAGTTGAAGGAGGAAGTGACACGACTGAAGGACCTCCTTCGTGCTCAGGGGCTGGGAGATATTATTGACAGTAAGTGAACTAACAATCATACAAAATCTTACTTTCCTTTCCAGATTCTTGTATTTAAAACACACTTAGGGCTAGGTGTGGTAGGCACTTGGGAGGTAGAGGCAGACTGATCTCAGTGAGTTTGAGGCCAGCCTAGTCTCCCTCATGAGCTGCAGGCCAGCCAGAGCTACCCAGTGAGACCCTATCTTAAATAAGTAAGTAAATAAAATAAGCTTAGATTTTAGAAACTTGATGAAAAAAAATGGTTTTATGAGGTTATTTCTTCTTAAAAATGCCAGTGAAATAATCTCAACTTTTCTTTATGTAGAATGTGCCCAGATAGCCAAAGGTTTTTTTGTTTGTTTGTTTTTTGTTAAATTTATTCTGAAAAATAAACCACTTCATAAAAATATTACTTGGAAGCTTTTCCTTCCCTGGATTAATTTAGTAGTAAGAATCCTGCATTCAAGTCTCCTTTCAGACAAGATTTACCTTTGAATGACCCTTGTTCTCTATGGAAAAGTCTAATTCCTGTCCAGCTCAAGAACTAGACTTCAGAAAGTGCTGTTGTCCAGTGTTCCTAGCCATCTCTCTGTGAGGTGTGTGGTCCAACTTCTAAGTTGTGGTTGGCAGTGCAGACTGTTACTGCTTATTAGTGCTTAGCATGTGCAAGGCTCTGATTTTAGCCTCAGCATTTTAGAATGAAAGTTCTTGCCATAAAATAGATTATTCAGATAGAATATGGGTTTATTTAATAAAGCATACTTTTTATTTTTAATGTAAAAATATTATACTTTGAAATACTAATAGATTTCAAACCCTCCCCCAACTTAGCTCTTACTGGCTAGAACTTGGATTTTAATTAATATAATTTGTGAAAATGATAATATATATTACTGAATTTTCATTTTTTTATCTTCCCAAATGCCAAATGCTACTCTGTTCCCACTCTATGTCACTACTGAATCTGAACTTTGACCCTTCTTGTATTTTCCCTCCTGCTAACCTTTAGTTGATCCATTGATCGATGATTACTCTGGAAGTGGAGGCAAATGTGTGTATATCATGTATTGGTTATTTCCAGTACACTGACTTGCTTAATCTGCCTTTGCTGGATCAGCCTTACAGTGAGCTTTGCATGCCAGCAGTCCTAACAGGGAAATCCCAGACAGAGTGTGATTTAAAATCCAATTCTCTTGTTTTTACCCTTCTCCATTTAGCAAAGTAACTTAATGAATTTTAGTTCATGCCTTCACTGAAGTTGAGATGTGTGGAATTTGAGTCTTCCACTCAATCTTCAGTGTTTCTGTCCATATAATTAAATCAAATTCAAAATCACTGTAGATAAGGTTGATGATAGCAGCTAACATTTATTGAATGTCTATAATATCTGGTACTGTTCTAGGCACCTTAAACATACTACATCTTTTTAAATTCTCTTACTGATAAAATTACTTACATCCCTATTTTTTTTTTAATAATTTATTTTTTATTTCTTCATACATCCCTATTTTACCATGGCCGTAGTGATTCATATTCTGGGGTGCCATAGTTTCTCATGTTTAGGTTAGGCAGTTTAACCCTGAGCTCTTGATTTAGTCATTACTATATCAACACCGTTTTTTCCCCTCTTGAGTTGCTTCCTTTTGTGATCCAATTATTTAATAGACAATTTCCTTTTTAATTAGCATTGTAAATGTAAGTCTTTGTATAATTACAAAAGTCATTTCTTAGTTAGCCAAACTGTCTGTAATTAAAGAGCTCTGTGCTGTTGGATTAGCACTCACCTGTGCTTATATTTTGGTTTTCTTTGTATCTTGGGGCCTTATCTTACCTAATCATTAGATAGGATAGACCTTTTTTCTTTTCATAAATTAATATTTAAAAAGTTAAAATATCTAAAGTATATGACTTAAATGAAGATTTATGTTACAAAAGATCACAGAGCATCTTCTCCATATAAATGTGAAGTTGACAAGGAAATCGTTGCTTATGCTTTTAAGATAACTCATTAAAATATGTAAGATCTCAGTTTCGGGATTAATTTTTAGATCCTGTTGATTTTTTTATCTGTAGGAAGCCATTTCAGACAAGGAAATACATAGGAGAACCCAAATGTACCTGTTACTGTGCTGACTTAAGCCCAGAGAACTGGCATGCCCAGACACACATGTCTCTTGGCCTGGAACAGCTCTGTCTGAGATCTCCAAAGCTGAAGGATATTGGTGTGGAGAGGGTGCCTTTTTGTTCTTGCTTTTGTGTTCAAGGTGCTGCTGCTGGCCTGTTGCCTCTCTCTTCTCTGAGCCACTGTGGCATTTCCTGAAAACAGTGCATGACTGAGTTCTAATCTTGTATCTACAAAGCAGAGCAGCCCTGGCTGCTTCTCAGCTTCCCTTTGGGTCTACTTTTTAACTCATTTTAGGGCTTGCATGTGTCCTGAGGACCTTCTAGTCTCCACCCAACTCTCCTTCCCACCTTGCTGCCATCATCTAATGGATGAGTTTTGCTCCAGTTCCTGTTCGCTTTGTAAAACTTGCCTCTTTGCTTGTTTACCCATGTTCTATATTTGCAGATGGTAGTTTTCAAACTGTCTTGAAGCAACTACCATAGGTTTTAAGGGGCTTCAAGAACTGGTTTTCATTAAGTAGTAAAGATGAGCAAATCCAGAGAGTGACTATTTTTCCCAACTGTTCCCATTGCCTCATATCCTTTAAGGAAAACCTAGTTTTGATGTGAATTTAAGTAATGTAGGCTTTTCTCAAATTGAAAAATCATGGCCAGCACGATGGGTCAGTGGATAAAAGTGCTTGCTACCAAGCCCGAGGGCCTGATTTAGATCCCTGATTCCCACATAGGGGAAGGTGAGAACTAACTCTCAGAACAAGTTGTCCTGACCACACAGGAACACACACAAAATAAATAAGTGTAATTTAAAAAAAAAACCCTCTTAATGGGCTAATTATAACCCAGAAACGTAAGTGGATGTGGTGGCATACACCTATAATTGCAACAGAACCAGCACTCAGGAGTGGGAGGCCAGAGAGTCAGGGTTTAAGGCCATTCTCAGTCATATAGCAAGTTTGAGGTTAGGCTGAGCTGCAGCAGACCCTGTCTTCAAACTAACAAGACAAAAAGGGTTGTCCCCATGTTTTTTCTCTGTAGTTCATTTGAGAAGGATGATTAATGAATGAAATAAAAAAAAAAAAAAAGCAAATCAGTGACTTTTGTTATTGGTGGACTTTTACCAGGATTAAGTTTAAGACCGTAATTTTCAGTTGTATTCCAGACCCTAGTTAGTGAAAATATGTCTTGAAAACTTGCCTATCATACTAGGAAGGAGACTTACCAGTGGCCCAGACTATTGTGCCATTAGACACAGAAGGGTTTTACTTAAATTATCAAATGGTTTTTAGTTTTTGTTTGGTGTGACTCATAAATTGAAAGTATACTAAACTTATTAATTCACTAATGGTTCTTCCCTGTTGAAACAACCATTCATGACCAAGTTCATACCATACTTCCTCAAAATTATTCTCATTTGTATAATTATTTTTTAAATTTAGAATATAATTTTGGCGTGTTAAAATGCTGCTATGCAAAGACTACTAAATGCTCAGAGTTGTAACTAACACTTCTTAAATTTTTGTCTAAATTCCATTAAACACTAAACTAGGCCAATATATGATATTAATTGCATTTTCCCCTTTTTGTTAAAAACTACTAGAATTTAAAAATACAGTAAAACTGTAGACCTTGAAGACTCAGATAATAGGAAGAATTGAAGGACTATAGTTTACCTGCTTAGGAAGAACATCTTTGAAGCTCTGGTTATACCCTCCCACATTGGAAACATCTCATTTCTAAATTCAGAAGTGGCTAAGTGCTTAGGATCAAATATTAAAGAACGACATGTTTTAGAACTGCCATCTAGTACAATTTTATAGCTTGTCTGTTATAGCGTGTGTTAGTCTTGCGCTTTGATGCTGTCCTTTCTCACACTGGTATTCCTTCCTGTCTCTTTTTCCTCCTTTGGTCCTTGCCTTCTTCTTTTCTCCCTTCCCTTCTTTCCGTCTCCTAGATCTGAAAGATTTTCAGAACAGTAAGCACAGGTACTTACTAGCCTCTGAGAATCAACGCCCTGGCAATTTTTCCACAGCATCCATGGGGTCCCTTACCTCATCTCCATCTTCATGCTCACTCAATAGTCAGGTGGGCTTAACATCTGTGACCAGTATTCAAGAGAGGATCATGTCTACTCCTGGAGGGGAGGAAGCCATTGAGCGTCTGAAGGTAAGTCTAAAGATTGAGTACAAAGCATTCCATGTCCTTCCAGAAGGCAGAATTAGGACTGAATGAGCACTGCAGAAATTTTGGCTTAGCACATGGAGATGTTAACAGAGTTGCCATGGAAATGAAATTATTTGTTTTATTTAAGTTAATTTCTTTTTATCAGAATGCTTGAGTTTCACTTGGCCAGAGATGGAAAGGTCATAAGTTAGCTATGCAAAATAGCTGAGGAGTAGAGATTTACATTAATGTGGGGGTAATTTATAAGTCACAGTGAAGTTGCTTGTTAGAAATTTAGTTTTAAAGCCAGACATGCTGGCACGAGCCTGTTAACCCAGTATTCAGGAGATGGAAAAGTGAGGATGAGGTGTTCAGGGTCATCTTGGCAACATAGTGAGTTTGAGGCCAGCCTAGGCAATATGAAACCCTTTCTAAAGTAGTAATAATTTAGTTTTAAATGAAGTAACTAGTTGGGTAATTTCATTAAAGATAGAATTCTCCATAGAGTCATTCTTCTATTAGTAACATTAACATACAATTACCTGGAAGTTTGAACATTTGAATAGTGGTATCAGGTTAATAGGTTACATGAAATGATACCTTCTAGAACTCCTCACAAAAGCCCTTAGTTATGGGAAAAGAGGCTTTCTTCTCCTGTCTGATGCAGCTGGGTCCCTGGGCCATGTTACTGCATGTTTGCAGATTGCCCACTGTATTCATCACTTGTTGGAATCAAATACCTGAGAAGAAGCTACTTAAGGGAGAGTTTATTTTGTCTCATGGTTTGAGGATAGTCTAAAGAGAAGGCATGGCTGTAGGAATATGAAGCTGCTTGTTCACATCTTTGCAGATCAGGAAACAGAAAGGAGAATGCCAATACTAGCTGGCTTTCTCCTTCCCCTTCTTTATTTCAGTCTGGGCCCCAGCTCATAGGAGAGTGCTGCCACAGGCATGGTGGGTCTCCTCTCTGTTCAGCTTCTCTGGCAGTGCTCTCACAGATATAGACATGTATCTAACTTTAAATCCAGTTAAGTTGATGAGCTGTCCATCACACTATGCCTGGCTTCCAGCTCTGCAGATAGGGGATTCTTTCATTCCGTTGCTTGCTGTATCCACTTCTGTTTTCTCTCTGTACAAATGTGAAAATCAGGAGCAGCGCTTATCCTCTTCCCTTCAGTGGTGACAGTGAAAGCACACAGGTGTCATCTGTGGTGCTGAGACCAGCCTCCAGCATTCCTGCAGCCATCAGACTACATCAGGAACATTGTGTTTGTCTTTTCCTTCTTGCAACCTCCAGGGATATTGTTTCTCCATACCTTTTGGCTTTTGTGTTCAAGAAGAGTACCAGGGCAGGGGAAACTCCCTTAGAATATGGAAATCACAGCCATGCTACCAATCAGGGATCTTCTTCACCATCACTCAGGATAGCCCCACTACCAATTGCTGGTGAGAACAGTGGTGCTCTAGTAGGTAAAGGTTAACAAAGAGAGGGAAGCAGGCAGGCTGGCTTGTTGAACATCATCACTATGGAAACCAGTACATCAGTATCAGATGGTTTCATTGTAGTTTTTTGGGAAGCTGTAACAGACTTGGGCTTCAGCGTTCTTTCTTATTATCCCATCCTTTCCTCTGACATTTTACTTACTTCAAAAAGAAGGTGATTCCAAAAATGAAAACAATGCTTTTGTGTCTAGATTCAGAAATCAAGTGCAGTTCTAAAATGCACTTTTAGAAGGAAGAAGAGGAAGCTAAAGGAAGAGAGAAATCTTTCTGTTCAGAGATGCAAGGTCCAGGGTAATCTCTGCTTTTATCAAATTGACTTGGAAGCTTTCCTGCAGACTTTATTGAAGTCCTGTGTGAGAAAATGTGTTCATTCACAATTTTCCTCTTAAGCAGGGGTCAGTGACCATGTTGCCAGTGGGATTCTGGCAATAGGAAAGGTGAAACTTCCCTCTTATTATTTTAGATCAGATGTCACTTTCTTTAGGGATTTTGAATTTTAACTACTTTTAATATTGTACCTTCCTGCACAAATGAGACTACTTTTTCCTCTCTGATGTAAAGGAGAAATTCCTTTCTGGTTGCCAACTAGAACGAACTGAAAATAATGCCACATGTCAAAACAGTAACTAGTTTTTAAGAATTAGGTTACCCAGTATCTTCCAAGTGGCTTTTAGGGAATAATGCTGTCATTATTCAAGGAATTCTACCCCAGCTGATGAAATCTCATGAAAACAAAGCTGTAAAGAAGCCATTTGCACTCTAGAATAAAGCTAAGAAAAGAAATATTTTACTTATGTTGTGTCAAGGAAAATTAAGAGAGCAATTTATTTCCGGATTAAATTATTACAGCTTTGTGTTCTGTGTCATGCGTAGTTCATTGAGACATAAGCACCTTGGCTCTGCTCTTGTTTTGTGAATGGTGAGAATTCCTTTTAGACAGACCTGCATTTCAATGATGAAGGCAGAGAACATCTTTCGTTCAGAGTGTGGGACAGCTGTTGTACAATACAAACACTTGAGAATGTCTTAGGAACTGCATTCCTAAGGCATGACACTGCAAGAGAAAAATACTGCAATGGAAAACAGCAACAGTGGAGGGTGATTCATCTTTCTAAAGGTTTATTTGCCTTTGTTTCTCTGTATTTTAACTTAAGATCAGTATTCTTTCATACATTGCTTCTATATAGATGCTGCTCCTTTCTTTATTGAATAGCCTATTTCCATATATAGTGTTAATATTTTGATTCCTCTATAAACCTCTCTGGCAGAAAAAAAAAAAACGATAATGATATGTAATTTTCCTTTTTAAAGCCCAGCTTGATTTGTGGCTTGTGTTGAAATCTCTGTATGCATGATTTGATCTTTGTACTCGGTAAAGTTTTCAGCATGTAACTATAGCCACCGGCTCTGATGTTCATAGACTGGCATCAAAGCCGGTGCTGTGAGTGCCATTGCCCACACTTAGCCTATAAATATCTATAAACATCTCTCACAGAAGTGAACAGGGCAGATGCCATACTAAGCAGTCTGATGGCCCCACACTTGGAAATCACTCAAGAAGCATGCTGTTCAGTACCTGATAGCTTCAAGAAGTGTTCCATGAAACCTTCTAAATGTCAAAAATTACTCTACGTTTTTTTTTTTGTGTGTGTGTGGAAGTATTTCTGATTTTCCCTATCAAATTTTCTGCCTTTTTATTATCATCATAAAGAAGAAATAAAAAGCTGGGAATAGTGGCACATACTTGTAGTCTCAGCTCTTGGATGACTGACCCAGGAGAATCAGGAATTCAGCATTATCTGTGGCTAAATAGTGAGTCTGAGGCCAGGTGAGGCTACCTGAAACCCTGTCTCTAAAATAAAATAAATAAATACACACACACAGACACACAAATACATAAATGTAAAGAACGATCAGTAATTTTAAGCCCAGCTCGAAGAGCAAGAATGGGGGACTTGGAGAGGTGGCTCAGAGGTTAAGAACACGACTGCTCTTCCAGAGGTCCTGAGTTCAATTCCCAGAAACCACATGGTGGCTCATAACCATCTATAATGAGATCTGGTGCCCTCTTCTGGCCTGCAAGCATACATGCAGACAGAATACTGTATACATATTATATAAATCTTAAAAAAAAAAAAAAAGAGTAAGAATGGCTTAGATTAATTACTTAATTTTTTGGTCTTCAGTTTTCTTATCTGTAGAATAAATGGTTATTCAGTCTCTGCTAGCACTAAAGGTTTGGTACCATGCCACTCAATACTCAATTAACATTTTCTCGAAGTTGTTGAAGCTTTTTTTTTTTTTTTTTTTTGGTTTTTCGAGACAGGGTTTCTCTGAATATCTCTGGCTGTCCTGGACTCGCTTTGTAGACCAGGCTGGCCTCGAACTCACAAAGATCCGCCTGCCTCTGCCTCCCAAGTGCTGGGATTAAAGGCGTGCGCCACCACCGCCCGGCAAAGTTGTTGAAGCTTTTTATTTTATATATTTGTTTTTAGTTTTAGTTTTTCAAGATAAGGTTTCTCTGTGTTAGCCCTGGTTGTCTTGGACTCGCTTTGTAGACCAGACTGGTCTCGAACTCATGGAGATCCACCTACCTCTGCCTCCTAAGTGCTGGCTGGGATTAAAGTTGTGCGTCATCACCACTGAGCTTTCCTTGGAGCTTTTTTTTTTTTTTTTTTTTTTTTTTTTTTTTTTTTTTTTTTTTTTTTGGTTTTTCGAGACAGGGTTTCTCTGTGTAGCTTGGAGCTTTTTTTAAAGTAATAACTTTTTAAACATTGTAAATATTACAACTTGACACCATGATTTAAAAAAAAAGAAGAAAGTGCTTTGCATTTTTGGATATTAATATCACCCTTCCTCTGTTTTGTGCACATGTGCACCTAGATTCACTGTTTGCCTATTTTTGTTAAGATTTGGAAGATTGTGTTTGATGTTTACCTAATTTTAGCTTATTTTTTAGGTCGAGTTGCTTTTGTAGTAAGAAAAGATGAAATAGAATTAAAAACAAATTTATAATTCTTACCTTCTAAAAAAGAGTCCATCACTTTAGAGTCTTCCTTTGTCTTTGAATACTATTTTTTTTAATGCTTTCCTTGCTGAACATGTCATGTTAAATTAAAATTCTCCCACTTCACGCTCTGCATCCTTCCATAGGAATCAGAGAAGATCATTGCTGAGTTGAATGAAACCTGGGAAGAGAAACTTCGTAAAACAGAGGCCATCAGAATGGAGAGGTCAGGAGATAAAAATCTTGGATTCAACTAAGTTTTCTGGGGAGTTTGAGTTGCTTTTGTAGTAAGAAAAGATGAAATAGAATTAAAAAGAAAACAAAACAAACAACCCTCACCTCCTCCTGAAGTACAACACAAATAAACCCACCAGGGAAGTTACGTCCAAAACATTTACACTTTGAAGTGAGGCCTACGTATGTGAAGATCCTCCCCGTGGACATCCGTTCTTAGCCTGTGCACAGGGGTCGCATATCAGATATTTACATGATGATTCATAACAGTAGCAAAATTACAGCCACGAAGTAGCAACCAAACTAATTTTCCAGTTGCGGGGGGTCACAACATGGGGAACTGGATTAAAAGGTCACAGCAGTAGGAGGGTTGAGAGCCACTGGGCCAGGGAGTCATGTGCTTAACAGTTACCACACTTGAGAGTTGCTTGGGATTGAGAAAAATCATACTACGTAAAGGAGATTTTCATTTGTAAAAAGTAGACTTCACTGGCTGGGGATATGGCTCAGAGGTTAAGAGCACTAGGTGCTCTTCCAGAGGTCCTGAGTTCAATTCCTAGCAACCTCATGGTGGCTCACAACCATCTACAATGAGATCTGGTTTCCTTTCTAGTGTGTAGGCATACATGCAGACACTGTACACATAATAAGTAAATAAATCTTTAAAAATATTTAAAGAAAAAAAGTAGACTTCTGATATTTGACAAAGGGCCATAATGCAAAGAGCTGTTGTTACTCTATCAAGTTACTTCACCTAGAACCTTTTGGGTAAAAGGAATAGTTCAGGTTGCAGATTTTTAAAATTCTCTTTTTTGTTTGTTTGGGGTTTTTTCGAGACAAAGTTTCTCTGTATAACAGAGGCCTGGCTTGGGCTGGTGAGATGGCTCAGAGGTTAAAAACAGAGGCCTAGCTGTCCTGGACTCTTTGTAGACTAGGCTGGCCTTGAACTCACAGAGATCTGCCTGCCCCTGCCTCCTGTTGCTGGTATTAAAGGCGTGTGTCACCATGCCCAGCGACTTTTAAAATTCCTTATTTGTGTATACTGTTTGAATAATTACATACTGCTTTTTAAAAAGTCAGTTTCTATCTTCTCCCTATATGAAAATGAAGGAGAAGCAAGCTCTGATGTACTGATCAGTAAATGTAACAAATAATTTTCTTCCTTATGTTTGATGTTTTAAACTGGAATCATTGGGGCAGTAAACTATCTATCTCAGCAAGTAAAGGAGATTGCTACCCAAGCCTGATTACCTGAGTTCAATCCCTAACCCCACATAAAGGTGGAAGAAGAGGATCAAGTTCACAAAGTCGCTCCCACGCATCAGGCAGACACACATACACCAAACCAGCAACAACAAAAACAAAAACAGACCTTCCTAGAATTACTTTACCAAAATGGTGGGTAGCATGGGAACATGACATTACATTTATAGATTATACCTCATATACCCAAGCCACCTCCTTCTACTTACCCTGTGTTATATCTGTGGCTTCACAAATGTTACAAACCAGAGTGCTAGCCCCCAAGTTATTTTGATTGCATTCTTAGATTCTGGGGATATTGTTTTTTCATGTTGGATGCACAGTCCTAAAGAATATAACCTTTCAAAATTCTTACCTGGAAGAACAGATCTTTATCATGGGGGTATTCTTGTTTTTTTTTTGAATGCTGTTTGTCTTAAAAATAAGTTCTCACGGGCTGGAGTGATGGCTCAGAGGTTAAGAGCCCTGGTTGTTCTTTGAAAGTTCCCAGGATCAATTCCCAGCAACCACATGGTGGCTCACAACCATCCATAATGACATCTGGTGCCCTCTCCTGGCCTGCATGCATACATGCAGACAGAATATGTATACATAATAAATAAATAAATCTTAAAAAAAATGTTCTGATTAGTGATGTTATCATTCTATGTGTCTCTTTGCAGCTTTAGAAACAGCCAGCTGTTTTTGCTTTGCTTGTTTTGTTTTCCAACTCTTTTAAAACTAATTTAATTGACTTTTTGGTATTAGTATTCTGGTTTACTCGGGGGTTTTTTTGTTGTTGTTGTTTTGTTTTTATTTTTATTTTTATTTTTTTGTTTTTCTAGAGAAGCCTTGTTGGCTGAGATGGGAGTTGCCATACGGGAAGATGGAGGAACACTTGGTGTTTTCTCACCTAAAAAGGTAGGAGACCCTGTCAAACTCAAGCAAACAAAACGGTTTGTCTTAGTAAGCCACCTCATGTCTTTGAGATAGACCCATTTTCATCTGGATCCTTAGCTTAGTTTCAGATATTTCTTTTTTCATCTTACAGTACAAGGGCAACCCAGTTGTAAAATGATTATAGTGTTTACAAAAGATAAAAGCCAGGGCAGTGAGTCTGTACCTTTTAATCTTGAGTATATTTAAGCCTCTTTTTCTTGCTCCTCTTATGTTCCTTACTTAGCTGTAGCACTAGGTGCTTACGTCATTGTCCAGTGTTGCCTAGCATGCAGTTAGCCCTGGGCTTGATAATCTCTAGTACCATACATTTTGAGCAGGGTGCCACATGCCTATAATCCCAGCATTTAAGAGTTAGAGGCAGAGGTGGGCAGTGGTGGCGCACGCCTTTAATCCGAGCGAGCACTCAGGAGGGAGAGGCAGGTGATCTCTGTGAGTTTGAGGCCAGCCTAGTCTACAAAGTGAGTCCAGGACGGCCAGGGCTGTTATGCAGAGAAACCCTGTCTTGAAACAAAACAAAAAAAGAGTTAGAGGCTGTAATCATCAGCTCTGCTCTGTAACTGCTGGGAACTGTTTTCATCTATTGATATTTGTGAGCAACAGTACTGTCCCATGGTTTCTATTTCTTACAACCATCTCCTTTAATAAAGCAGCTCCAATCTTTACCCTCTAGATGCCTCTGCTCTCTTTTCGGCTTACTTTTTTTTTTGAAGATATTTATTTATATGAATGCCCTGTCTGCATGTACACCTGGAAACTAATAGAGGGCATCAGATCCCATTATAGATGCTTGTGAGCCACCATGTGGATGCTGGGAAGTGAATTCAGGACCTCTGGAAGAGCAGCCAGTGCTTGTAACTGCTGAGCCATCTCCAGCTCCCAAGCATTTTTTTTTTTTTTTTTTTAAAGAAGTGATTAGATTAGTCATTTTCCTACTTGTGTAATTACTGCTGTAGAATAGTTAGGGAACTTTTAGTTAGACTGATAGCATGTCTTGTATGTTCTTTTTTACTTGAGTTGTTTCTCAGTGCTGGATACTGGAATACCATTACTAAGTAATTGTCTTGCGTGCTTATTTATATGACAACAGCAGAGCATGTATTGATGTACCAAGCATGTCTGTCAGAACACTGATAGTCTCTTCAAGGTTCTGGGTATACTCAGGGATGCCTACCATTGAAGCCCAGCTTCAAGGTCGTGGTACTGGACTGTTAAGAAAAGAATCTAAGTGCGTACACTCTGTTCTAGGTTAGGATACAAGGGCAGAGAGTTTTGAGTTGTCACTTTTGCTCGATGTGAACCAGTGTTCTTATGATTTTTGTGAGGTGTTTTTTTGTTATTTTTTAAATCACAGTTAAAAACTGTTCTACAAATTCTAATATGTTATTTTCAACAGAAAAGATTGATTTAGCTGGGTATGCTGGGACATACCTACAGTCACAGCACTTGAAAGGTGAATGCAGGAAGATCAGAGTCCAGTATCTGCTTTATAACAAATTCAAAGCCAACCTGGGTCACAAACAAGAAAAAAGGGCCTAGAGAGAAAGCCCAGCAGTTAAGAGCACTTGCCATTTTTCCAGTGGATGCTGCTTTGGTTCCTGACACCAAAGCTGGGTGGCTAAAAACAGCCTATAACTCAGGTCTAAGGGATCCAAAGCCCTCCTCTGACCTCTTTGGGCACCCGTACACACATAGCATTCATTTACACACACACAAACACACACAAATACATGAAAATCATAAAAATAAATCTTTTTTTAAAAGAAGTTGATTTAAAGACTTAAAAGATATATATATACACACACACACTAAAAACAACAATTTAATATATATAAGTCATTTTTTACCTTAATGGTGTATGTAGTCATACATGTTACCTACATGGTAGAGATTAGCAGTTATGGTTTTGAGTTTTAGAGTTTAGATTGTGTTCTTACATACCTCTAAAATCTTCTCTTCTTTTGAGACAGAGTCTCATATATTCCAAGTGGCTTAAGACTCATGTAGCAGAGGATGACCTTGAACTTCTGTTCTCCCCACCTCTAACTCTTTCATTGGTACCCCAACTGTTAAGCAATGCGATTATCGGCGTGTGACACCCTTCCCCATGTATATACTAGAGATCAAACCTAGAGCTGGTTGTGTGCGAGGCAAGCCCTCTACCAACTGAGCCTCTCCACAACCTTTAAGTTTTCATGACATTGTGTGTGTGTTAAGAACTGGGACTTACAGCCGGGCAGTGGTGGCGCACGCCTTTAATCCCAGCACTTGGGAGGCAGAGGCAGGTGGATCTTTGCGAGTTCGAGGCCAGCCTGGTCTACAAAGTGAGTCCAGGACAGCCAGGGCTACACAGAGAAACCCTGTCTCGAAAAAACCAAAAAAAAAAAAAAAAAAAAAAAAGAACTGGGACTTACTAGTTACACTTTTCTACTGTGTATAAGAATCTGGATTCTATCTTTAACACTGGAAAAAAACAAACAAGAACAACTTACAAAAGTAATGATATTTATCCAGGCGTGGTGACACATGCCCTTAATCACAGCACTTGGGAAGCAGAGTAAGGTGGATCTCTGAGTTCAAGACTAGCCTGGTCTATAGAGAGAGTTCCAAGACAGCCAGGGCTACACAAAGAAACCTTGTCTCAAAAAATGAAATAAATAACAATATGGTATTTAGTAAGAATTTAAAATAACCCAGATAGTTGTAAGCAGCATAAAGTTACAAGCTGAAAAGGTTTTTCTTGATTTTAATTTTTTAGACTTTGTCAGGAAAGGGAAAGGAACACTGCAGAGCACATTTAAACTTAGTAGAGATTATTGCTGCGGCTCCTAGTCTTAGTCCTCTAATGAGACTAAAAAGAATGCTGCACATTAGCCGGGTTTGGTGGCTCACACCTTTAATCCTGGGAGGCAGAGGTGGCAGATCTCTGAGTTTGAGGCCACCCTGATATATAGAGAAAGTTCCAAGACAGCAGGACTACACAAAGAAACCCTGTTCAAAAAACAAAAGAAAAAAAGTAGAGAAGGATGAATCCTGGCCATGGAGGTCTGTGATCTAAGGTGGATCCACGCTGCTGAGAGCACAAGGACTCTTTAATTCCTCTTAGACTTGCGGTCACTTTTCCTTACCACTCATCTGTCCTGCTCTTTCAGTCTTCCGTGTTTGCTGGCCCCAAGACCATGTGACTTATTTTTGGATTCCAGTGGGGGCTTTTCACCAAAGAAGGATTGTTTTAAAGATTTTTAGAAGTATTAGTGTTAGATGAAGAATACTTTTAGGAGATATTTATGTTGTTGGCTGTTACTAACTTTAATTTTTTCTGGTAAGGTAAATACTAGTAAAGACAATAACTATGGCCACAAAAATTATAGTGGGAACTGAAAGGGATATGAATATTTTAATAAAAAATGGAAAAATCTGTTTAAGTTTTGTTGTTGGTTTTTGTTTCTTTTGGTTTTTCGACACAAGGCTACTCTGTGTAGCTCTGGCTGTCCTGGAACTCACTCTAGATCAGACTAGCCTCAAACGCACAGAGATCCACCTGTCTCTGCCTCCTGAGTGCTGGGACTAAAGGAGTGTGCTACCACCATCTGGCCGTTTTACAATTTTTTGTTTTGTTTTGTTTTACGATTTTTAATCTAGGTATTTACAAAAATTGTATTTAACTTGTCCAAGAATTGGTCTGTTTTAATTTTCCTTTGTGTCCATGATGCTTTCACCTCCTGAGGATTCGGGTCTTGACCGTCTCATAAAAGTACTTTCCACTAAGCTAGACGACCTGATTTTGAACTCCAGAACCCACAAGGTTGAAGGAGAGAACCACCTTCCTCAAGTTATCCTTTGATTCCCATACACCTTTTGGGACACATGGGCACACACACATAGACACACGTACAAAACAAATGTTTGTATTTTTTTTTCTAGTTTTTGAAAGGATGCCTTGTTTTTTTTTTTAATAATTTATTTATTGTTTCTTCAAGTTACATCTCAATCACAATCCCCTCCCTACTCCCCCCTCCAGTCCCACCCTTCCACCCTCCTCCCCCTCAACCCCCCCATCCTCTTCCCTTTTTTTTTTTAGTTTAAGGTATTTCTTTTTTCCCCCCAACAGCTCTCCCTTTCAGCCCAAAAAATGGTTCTTTTTCTTATAACTATAAATACAATACAAAACAACAGAAATAAATAGGCCACAATTATAAGAGTTATATGGCTTAGCATACATTCCCAATGTCCAGTCCATATGTATTTGGCACCTGACTTTAACATTCTACTATCTAACCATCTCCATGTGTTTAAAGTTCTATATCTAACTCAGCTTTCATACTAACTTGCCTCATAATTTTAAAAATATCTTCTTAGATCCAGAACACCCTCTTGATTCCTAAACAATACAAAATTAAGATTATATTTGGCCACATTGGTATTGATCTTTGTATATTGATACAAAATTAAGGGTAATGCTTCTTAAAGGTATTGTTCGTAGTAATACTTAAAAATGAAATGTCAAGTTTTGACCTCTCGCTACCAGCTGACATAAACTGTTTATAATAATTAAGAAACGGAAACTAATAATCATGAAAACGTGTCATTTTGTTAGTTACTATGACAGTCTATCACAGTTATTTTCTAAGCTATTCAGAAATCAAGTTGCTAAGAGACAAGCAATATTTGCTTATCTAAATATAAGAGATAGATAGGGCATCTTCAAAAACCTCAAGAGATCTGCAGAATATGGCATTCAAAGATGTTTTCTTAACTTAAGATTTTTTGATATCGAGACATGTCAGCTCCTGACAGCACCCCCATTCTACTCCAAGTAGAAGATGAGCATTGAAGAATCTCCAGTGGGAGATGATTGAATTGGTGGTAAGCCGTTCTCTTGGCAAGAAAAACCCCTTGCTTCAACTGTAGACAGACTTCTGTCCAAAAAGGACAAAACTTGGAAGCAGATAAGTCGACAGCCTAGCTCTGCCAAGACAGGGTAGGTAAGTCCTTCATAATTCCTGCTCTACAATCAATGTCTGTCAGAGAAATGGAGCCAAATGGCTGAAGATTGATGCTGTAATGTATGGAGAGAAAATGGGAACTGTCCAGGCAGTCACTGGTATATCATTTCTTAGTTTTGGAAGCTGCAGGCCCTGTACTTCCTGTATAATCAGATATATTTATCCCTCTCAGGTCTCTGAGGTGGTTGAAGAATAGATAGCTAGAGTCTCATAGTTAAATTTTGAGTTGTTTAGGAAAATGTTTGTATTTTAAAAAAAACGCCTTGGTGCTAGAGATGTTCGGTGGCTAAGAGCACTTGCTGCTCTTTAGAGGACCCTAGTTTGTTCCTACTCACACACTGGACAGATCGCAACTGCCTGTGACTAGAGCAGCAGTTCTCAGCCTGTGGGTCGTGGCCCCTTTGGGGTCAAACAACCCTTTAACTGGGGTCACCTAAGACCATCAAGAAAAAAAAAAAACATTAATATTACGATTTATAACAGTAACAGAATTACAGTTATGAAGTAGCAACAAGAATAATTTTGTGGTTGGAGGTCAGCACAACATGTGAAACTGTATTGAAGTACCTAAACATTAGGAAAGTTGAGAAACACTGAACTAGAGGATTTAATGCCCACTTATGGTTCCCACATATATTAATTTATGTATATTTCTCTCTTTCACACACACACACACACACACACACACACACACACACAGAGACTTAATTTAAGGAAGAAAAGGTGGGTTTTCTTTATTTCTGAACTCATGTTTTTTTTTGCCTTAGGATCTGTCACAGAATCCACCTTTTTTTTTTTTTTTTTGAGACAAGGTTTCTCTGTGTAACAGCCCTGGCTGTCCTGGACTTGCTTTGTAGACTAGGCTGGCCTCAAACTCACAGAGAAATGCCTACCTCTGCCTCCCGAGTGCTGAGATTAAAAGTGTGCGCCACCACGCCCAGCTCTTGTTCTTTTTCTCTAATCTTACTTTATGTGTCTACTTTGCCTGTGTGTATGCTATGAGTACCAAGTGCATGTGTCATCCCCATAGGCCAGATGTCCTTGAACAGGTGTTGCAGATGCTTGTAAGCACCGGTGTAGGTGCTTGGGATTACACCTGAGCCCTCTGGAGGAACTGACAGTTGTCTTATCTCCCGAGCTACATCTTTAGCCCCATTGTTTGTTTTTTGTTTGTTTGTTTGTTTTTTTGTTTTTTCGAGACAGGGTTTCTCTGTGTAGCCCTGGCTGTCCTGGACTCGCTTTGTAGACCAGGCTGGCCTCGAACTCACAAAGATCCGCCTGCCTCTGCCTCCCAAGTGCTGGGATTAAAGGCGTGCGCCACCACCGCCCGGCTAGCCCCATTGTTTTTTGTGTTTTTTTATTTTTATTTTTTGAGATAGGGTCTCACATTTAGTTCTGAGTGGCCTGAAACTTTCTGTGTAGATCAGGCTAACCTTGAGATTCACCTATCTCTTCCTCCCGAGTGCTAGGATTAAAGGTGTATGCCACCATACCAGCAGAGCTCATATTCTTAAACAGGACATAATCTGGAGGCCTGTAGAGCATGCTTCTTTTTATTAATTACAGAGTTCCATCTAGGACTTTATTGATCCTCTCACTTCAGGCACTCTGGGGAATCTGAGGATTTTAGGCCTCCAGTAGACCCCTGTTGCTACAGCTCCTCCAGGGTGTCCTACCCCAAACTGATCCTCTATGACCTTTTTCAGACTCCACATCTTGTTAACCTCAATGAAGACCCACTAATGTCGGAGTGTCTGCTTTATTATATCAAAGATGGAATTACAAGGTATATTTTCTTCATATGAGTCATTTAATAGTTTCTTTTCTTCTAGATAATTGATAAAGGAAATTGTAATAATTTGCTATTTCTCCTTTCTGAAATGATTCTAAGTTATCTTGTCTTCCCAGTTGTCAGTGGAACTGGTTAGCACTTAGTTTCCTCTAGAAGAACCTGAATGAAAATTACCCTATGACAACATACACGAGTTCACTAGAGAAGTTGGATTGCCCTGTTTCTTATAGTGTACATATTGTATCAGTGTGTTGTTCATGTAGGGAGGCTCATCGTACTTGGGAATAGAATTTGTAGTGGAAAGTGTTCGATATAAAAAAGCTGTGCATAGATGTTCTTCAGGAGAAAGCAGCTCATTGTCTGTACGTGTTTTTTTGTGTCTGAATTTCCCTGGGAAACACTCTTCCTTGTGTTCAGGGTTGGCCAAGCAGATGCTGAGCGGCGCCAGGACATAGTGCTGAGTGGGGCTCACATTAAAGAAGAGCATTGTATCTTTCGGAGTGAGAGAAACAACACTGGTGAAGGTGAGAGTTTGTGTTTAATTTCTCAAGCAACTTTTTCCTCTGGAGTATGACAAATCCTTCAGATTCGGAATTCCCTATCTCTGTTAGTGGAGTTTTTTAGTCAGTCAACTATTGAAAAATGGAGAAACCTGGGATGTTTATAAATGCAAGGGCAGACATAGCTACTTAACATGAAAATAGCATGAATAAAAGAAGCCCTTTTGTTACTGCCTAGAACTGAGCAGGATGTAGGCAATTAGATTTGGTCTTGAATTTTAACTATTTAATAGAAAAGTAAGAGGAAAAAATAACTATTCTAGATAATGGAAGATTTGAAAAATCTTTAATATTAGCCCAGTAGATTTTATTTTTATCTTAAAGGGAAGAAAAGGTTAATTTTGTGTGAGTTCCCACTCCAACCTGCTTCATTAACAGGATGAGAGCTATCTAATGGTATTTCCATGATAGGCACTAGCTCCTTCCCTGAGTGTATAATTCTTCCTCAACCAAAATGTTAGCTTTTATGTGTCTATCATACTTAAGATTTCTGCTGTATCAGATTTCATTAAGATTAATATATTCTATCTTCTTCTGAGGTTTGTGAGATTTAGTTAAATGTTTTTAGCATAGCCATAGCTCCCAATAGCTTCCAGTACTGATATTAGTTCTGTTATCTTGAAGCAAACAAAAGTATCACTCCACCCCACCCCCACCCCCATCCCTACCCCCACAAACAAACAAACAAAACTCTGCCTTATAGACATTTCAGTATCTTGGTTGGTTGCAAGGATCTATTCCAGTTCCCATGAGTCCTGATAGTGAACCTCTTTTCGTTGTGTGATTGCACTAGCTTATGATACTGACATCAGTTTGTATTCCTCCTAGTTATTGTGACTTTAGAACCCTGTGAGCGCTCAGAGACATATGTGAATGGCAAGAGGGTGGCTCATCCTGTTCAGCTGCGCTCAGGTGAGGTTGAGAGGAGGTTTGCAGTCCTCAGCAATGTATATACGGCTTGTGTGAGGAACTTAGGCTTTGAGTCTGTATTTATTTACCTAGGATTCTTGCAAAAGTACAGAGCTGTCTTTTTAATTTTGCTTTTGTTGTTGCTGAGACAGGTTCTCATTAAGTAGTCCTGGTTGACCTGGAATTCACTAGATAGACCAGATAGAGGTACCTCATAGAGAGCTTCCTATTTCTGCTTCCTGAGTTCTGGGAAGCCATCACACCCAGCCTAGTAGCTGTTTTCTCATATTAAGAAAGTGAAATTATGTTTCTTTTCTTTTTTTGGGGGGGGGGGGTTCCAGACAGGGTTTCTCTGTGTATCTCTGGCTGTCTTGGATTCACTCTGTAGACCAGGCTGGCCTCAAATTCACAGAGATCTGCTTGCTTCTGCCTCTTGAGTACTGGGATTAAGGGCATGCACCACCATGCCCAGCCTTTTTTCTTTTTGAGATAGGCTTTTGCTGTGTAACCTGGGGTGGCCTCAAAATTGTAAGCCTCTTGCCTTGGCCTCCTGAGTACTAGGATTATAGTCATATGCCTGACAAGATTAACATTTTGAAAATAGATAACTGTTTATTAAAAATGGACTCCTTGGAACTGGGGCTGTAGCTAAGCGGTAAAGTACATTTGCTAGTGTATACAGGGCCCTGGATTTGATTCACAGCACTGCAAAACAAATCAACTCTTATCCTTATTTCTGTTTTATTCTAGGAAACCGTATCATCATGGGTAAGAACCACGTTTTCCGTTTCAACCATCCTGAACAAGCTCGAGCTGAGCGGGAGAAGACGCCCTCTGCTGAGACCCCCTCTGAGCCTGTGGACTGGACATTTGCTCAGAGAGAGCTTCTTGAAAAACAAGGGATTGATATGAAGCAGGAGATGGAAAAGAGGTAATCCACAAGTGGTGTGCAGCTTGTGTGACACTCTGAAACATGTAGTAGCTGTCTCAACTCAGCCTAGAGATTTCATAACTCACTCTTTTGTTGGTATTTTGTTTCTGTTGTTTGTTTTACTTTTAGGCTACAGGAAATGGAGATCCTGTACAAAAAGGAGAAGGAGGAAGCTGATCTTCTCCTGGAGCAGCAGAGACTGGTAGGAGTCTATCTTAAATCTGCAGCTATTGGGAAGGGCAGTTGCTCTCACACCTCCCGCAGGCTCTCATTGGTGCCACACATTAACCTTCATTTTCTTAATGAAGAACTATCATATATCTTCTGGCAATGCTAGTCTGAGAAAACATCTGTAGAGGTACTGTTTTGTACCTTTTATTTCTTAAAATTAGATCTTTACATCTGTCACATTCAAGAGCTTTTTGAAGAAATTATGAGAGCTTTATGACACCTTTGCCCTTTGGTAGTGTCTTTTAAATGTGCACCAGTAGTGGTCTTTTAAATGATAGTAACTGCATATTGGATTTGGTGGGAGTTTGCCTTGGTTTTGTTTCTGGCCACCTGATAGTACTAATTCTCTGCTCTTAGGCTGTCATGGGGATTGTTCTTGTGCTGGGCAGGTGGTTTTCTTTTTTTTCTTTTCTTTTTTTACAGTTAAACTGTGTCTAAAAGTGTTACTGCACAGTTGCATGTGTTAATCCTGTTCTGTTGCCCTGCATGGAGTCTGAATTGTCAGTAAGGTTCTCAGTAACTTCTGTGATGCCGGCATAGCGGGCCTGCACACTCATCTCAGGAGAGGGACCCTGCTGCCTCTGGGTTGAGAAAGGATCTGGGTTAGCAGTTAGAAAGTCAGTTGGCCTCTCAGCCATAATGGGCTAGTTAGCCCTGTATGATTACGATTGATTGTCAAGGTTTTGTTAAAATATCTTATGGATATATAAATTGTTCTTAATAGATTTTAATAGTTAAGGCCAGCCACAAAGCCCTGGTAGCAAGAAGTTCCATAGTGTTAGATGTGGTGGCGACACCTTTATTCCCAGCACTTGGGAGGCAGAGGCAGGAGGATCTCTGTGAGTTTGAGGCCAGCCTGGTCTAAATAGTGAGTTCCAGGACTTCCGGGGCTACAAAGAGAGACTGAATACAGTCGATACAGTTTAGGCAGCTAATTTAAAAACAAAAACAAAAAATGAGAAAACAAATAATGAGAAATCTGGGAGAAGGACCCCTGGCCTCCTCCCTTAATATGAAATATAGCATGAAAGTTTTAGCCTTGCGCCACATTCTGGTCTACTGGAGAACTATTGTATCGTGGACCACAGCAGCCAAGACACTAAGCAAAAGCAGCTTTTATTGGAGCACTTGGTTCTTGGCAGTGGGTTAAACCAGCTAATTTATTATCTTTAAAATTAGAGTTAAGTCCTCAAAACTGTGGAAGAATAAATTGTTACAAGATGATGTCAATGTTACAGGGAGAGTATTTCCAGGAGGCTTACTTGGCTTTAATGGGTAAGACTTGAAAGATTTGTGACACATGAAGTAGTCTTTTATCATAATCATGTAGTATAATCTAATAACATGCCTCTGATGGTCTGTGAGACATCGAAGAGGGAAGGTGTAATTAAGCACTATTTATTTATTTATTGACAATAGTGTCTCCTATTTAAACATACAGTGCTTTGAATTTACAAAGTGCTTGAACATCTATCATTTTACTTGATCCTTGCAACAAGTCTGGTAGATGTGTATGTAAATGAATTCTATAATATTGCGTTCATAGTGAATAGTTGAGAGTAAGGCTGAAAAACAATATTACCGTGTATACATGTGTTTTAAATTTTTGCTTCAGTTTTGGCCTTACATACCTGCTAAATCATAGATTTAAACCTTAAACTTGAGACTTCTGACTTATTTCAGTGCTTCTCAATCACTGGGAATCTTTGAAATACGTAGGTTTTTAAACCAATTATGGTCAGTTTTGGGATCTAGGATTCTGAGTTTTTCAGAAGTTCCCAGGTGACCATTTACTAGTGGCCTTGGGAACACACTATGATTAAGTAGGCATTAAAGAGTAAAAATGTCTGGTACTCTCCATTACCAAAAGTTGGTGATCATTTTATGCCTTGACAATAAAGACACTGATGGAGCCCGACACAACGGAAATCCAACTACCTACAAGGCCGAGGCAAGAGGCTCACAAGTTCATAGCAAGTTTGCACTGTTCAGCAAGACACTGCCTACACATCTACAACAAACAAAAATGGCAGGGGGTTACAATTTAGAGGGACAGTGATTACTCAGCATATGAAGGCTCTGGGTTCAGTCCCAAGGAAGGAGGAAAAGAGAAAGAAATACTAATAAAAAGAAAGTAAGTTGTCTTTAAGACATATACTTAGAGCCGGGCGGTGGCGGTGCACACCTTTAATCCCAGCTCTCGGGAGGCAGAGGCAGGCGGATCTCTGGGAGTTCGAGGCCAACCTGGTCTACAAAGTGAGTCCAGGACAGCCAAGGCTGTTAGGCAGAGAAACCCTGTCTTGAAAAACCAAAAAAAAAAAAAGAAGATACATACTTATTGTTGGTTTTAAGGGGGACATGTAATAACATTGTGGTTATCATTTGTTCTGTGTATCTAAAGGTAAGCTAGGATAGTAAGAGCAGTTGCCTCATAGCAAGGAAGTTGCTTTCCATTTAGAAGTCTAGCTGTCTTCTATTTAAGTTTCTTGACCTTGAGAGGAACTGATACCTAACACTTTTAGCCTAAAGATTATTTACCAGTAATAATACTTATAGAAAATATGTTTTTTATGATCCTGTATTGGTCAACCAATATGTGCCCTATAAAGATTGAGAGGATATGAAGAAATTGCTGTTTTTACTAAATGTTTTAATAAAGTTTGTTTGGTTTTTTTTTTTTTGGTTTTTCGAGACAGGGTTTCTCTGTGTAACAGCCCTGGCTGTCCTAGACTTGCTTTGTACACCAGGCTGGCCTCGAACTCACAGAGATCCGCCTGCCTCTGCCTCCCAAGTGCTGGGATTAAAGGCGTGCGCCACCACGCCCGGCTCAATGTTTTAATAAAGTATAAATTATTTTTAGATAACTATCATTAAATATTGAATACTATAATTTTTAACATAATGACAGCATTAAAAATTGGAATTCAGAGTGCACAGGATGGCTCAGTGGGTAAAGGTGTTTGCCATCAAACCCGATGACCTAAATTTCATCTCTGAACTCACATGGTGGACAGGGAGACAGTTGACTCCTGCACTTGTTCTCTGATCTCCACACATGTTCCATGGCATGGGCAGGCATTCAAATGCATGCATATGCATCTGTATATACATTTCATAACTTTTTAAAATTGGAGTTCATGAGGCTTCTGGTTTTTTATCTCACTTTTATGTTTCTGAGCATTCTCTTACAGTTAGAATTCTTATATACCTGTGCCTTTCATCCTTGCATTTGCACACATTTCCTGTCTCTTCTTTTTCTCAGTTGCATATACTCATTTGTAGGATTTTCCATCAGGCCCATTATGCATTTATTGTATAATGAACGTGGATGAGTCATTTAGTGACAGGTGTTGTGGCAAGGCCTGGGTAGTATTTCCAGCTCTGTAGTCAGTGAAGCCAAATAGCTTTAAATCATTTTTACTTGAAATGGGACTTAAATCTTGTTTTTGTATCATGGTCAGAATGAGATATGGTGGTAAATTTGAACTGTATAAAGAGGAGATATTCTGTAGAGCTAGTTTGGTAGTATTTTAAAAAGAAAGAAAATTATGACTGCTTTATTTAAGTTTTTGAATTTATATAGACTGTTACGTTTCATTTTAGAGTTTAAAAGTATCTTTGGTTCTCAAGTTTGACACTTAAGTAATGATTAGAATAGTTGTTCATTTAAAATTTAAATTTTTGGGGGCCGGGTGTGGTGGCGCACGCCTTTAATCCCAGCACTGGGGAGGCAGAGGCAGGTGGATCTCTGTGAGTTCAAGGCCAGCCTGGTCTACAAAGTGAGTCCAGGACAGTCAAGGATACACAGAGAAACCCTGTCTCGAAAAAAACCTAAAAAAAATAAAATAAAATAAAATTTAAAATTTTTAATTAAAAATTCAGTAATTTTTAAAATAAAGTAAGTCAATACTTTATCCCTAAGCACTAAAAAAAGAAAAATGGCAAGAAATATTATTTATATTTATTTATTTATAGTTATGTGAAAGAATCTAAGATAATTTGCATTTTATAAAATGAGTTTATATAGTTGAAGAAAAAAAACCTACTCAAGTCAGACATGCTTTTTCCTCTCAATGTTGGTGTTGTCTTGAGGTTGGGATGGTACTCAGTCAGTAAAGCAGTTGCTACACAAGATAAATACCTGAGTTTGGATTCCCAGAACCCAGGGAGAGGTGACAGAAGGCAGCTTGTGCCTGTAAGCCTAGCTTCGAGGTGGCAGAGGCATGTAGATCTCTAAAGCTTATTGACTGGCCAACATTGATCTTGGACCTTCATACATGCAACACACACACACAGAGATTAGTCTTCTACTTTTTGTAGTGATGGGATTGAACCTAGGTCCTTTTCCATGCTAAGTAAGCCCTTCATCACTAAGGTATTTTTAAAGCTCTCACTTTGCTTTTTTAAACTAAAAAGAAGAATAGGGAACAAGTAGATGTCATAGTGAGTCAAATATTTGCTGTCCGTGCATGAGAACTTGATTTGGATTTCCTAGCACCAACGTAAAGCCCAGACATGGAGGCATGTGTCAGTGTAACCTGGAGGAAGAGAGCCAGATGGCTTCTGGGGTCTCATAGTCAGCCAGTTTAGTCCAAATGGCAAGCTCCAGGTTTAGCAAGAAGTCCTGTCTCAAAACACAAGGTGGAGATAGAGGAAGATATCCAACATGGAACTCTGACACATGTATATACATGCATATACCACATCTACTTCAAAAGTAGAGAATCTGTAAGCTTGTTGTAATCTGCTTTTCCTTGTTTAATTTTCAAGAAGAGTTTATTAGTGGTTTTAGTACCTATTTATTTAGAAGAAATGGAAATTAATAACATTATCTTTAAATTTAAAAGCCCATTCATTGTCATTATTGGATGGTATTTTTAAAATTCCCTTCCAAAGTGACCATACATACAGATAATTGTGTCTTGAAAACAAGATATGCTGTTTAGTTTTTATGTCTTTAATGGTTGGCGGTGGCAACATGCCTTTAATCCTAACACTTGGGAAGCAGAGGCTGGCAAATCTCTAAGTTCAGGATCAGCCAGAGTGAGTTCCATAACAGCCAGGGCTACACACAGAAACAGTTTTGATAATCACGGGCAAGAAACACTTGTGTTAAAAACACAAGTTTTTCAGTTGTTAGGAGAGCTGGAGAAATGACTTAGTGGCTAAGAGCACAGGCTGCTCTTCCAGAGGACTTGAGTTTAATTTCCAGTGGCTCACAACCATCTGTAACTCCAGTTCCAGGGAATCCAACACCCTCTTTTGGCCTTCCTGGGCACTAGGCATGCATGTGTTACACTGACATACATGCAGGCAAAGCACCCATACCCAACTGAGCACTGGGGCACACACCTTTAATCCCAGCACTCAGGAGGGATCTCTGTGAGTTCGAGACCAGCCTGCTCTTCAAAAAGAGGTCCAGGATAGCCTGTCTTGAAAAACAAAACAAAAACCCATACCCTGGGTTGAAAAGATGGCTCAATAGTTAAGAGTATTTGGTTCTTCCAGAAGGACCTAGGTTCAACTTCAAGCACCCATATGAAAGCTCAAAAATGTCTGTAACTCCAGTCCCAGGGGATCCAGTGCCCACTTCTGGCCTCTATAGACACCAGGCATGCATAGAACACATAAGTACATCTAGACGAAACACACACACACATAAAATAAAATAATAAATCTAAAAATGAAAGGAAGAAAGAAAGAAAAGGAGAAAAACTTGAAACTGTGTTGTGAAGCCACAACAATTTAAGCCTAGGTTTACTTTTTTTTCTTCGATTTTTGAGAAGAAACAATGCTGGAGCTTAGATAACTGAAAAGACAGTTCAAGTGTATCCATTTCATATACACAGACTGTATTCTGTGTGTTTATTGGCAGCATTGTCACTTAAAAGTAGTTGTCAAGTAGCTGGAAATCACATAGGTTCTCTAGGTAGAAAATATGAATTGTTTTCTCTTGTTTCAGGGACAGTCTTAACACTGAGCCCAGGCTGTCCTGGAACTTGTGGCAATCCTCCAGTCTCAGGGTCCCATGTGCAGAGGCTGTGGCTGTAAGCTGCCTTGCCTATGCTTTTGAAATATGTTGTTAAACTACAGTTGTAGAGTGCTTGCCAGCACAGCATGTAAAAGGCACAAGCACCCTCTCCCAAAGAAATGTTTAAAATATTGCTATCACGCAGGAGATTTTTAAGTTATATTTAATAAAAGCTGTTTTCCCACCTTAATTTTTGTTCTGGTAACTTCTCAGAATTTTAGAGGGAGATATATTGACTTCATTGTGTAGAAAAATAAAAAATAAGCCATGATCTTTTTTTTTTTAATGGTTTCTTATTCTCAGAGTAACAAACCTGAATGCACAAATGAAATGGATTAACTTACTATAAGAAAAAAAGGGCAAATCCAGGATCTGCTTCTAGAAAGACCAGTTTCAAAATCGTCCCACCCAATAGGAAAGGGAAGGGAATCTGGCTGATAAGAACCTTACGTCTTCTGCAAATCGGAGTTCTTAGCACTTTAACATCATCTCTGTTGCTTCTTTCTCTACTTTCTATCTAACTTTTTTCTAGGGGTTCTCATTTTAGTAAAGCTAAACAAAACTTGGCATCCTGCAGCCTTACTAACCTTTGTTAATCTGCCTGCTCGTCACATCTTTGTATGGCCTCCGTGCTCACTCTTGGGGAAAGAGATTGTGGAAGAAGCAACAGCAATAACCAAGGCAAATGTGGGAATGTGCTGCATGGGTTGTTAGCATGTGTGGGACTCAGGGCTGTACTTGCTTTCCTGGCATGGTGGAGGTGTTATCTCACACGAGATTATTAAATTCATATGACTAGTGTGAGAGCCTATCAGCCCTCCAAGAAATATGCTTCATTTACCCCAAAAAGTGGAAATTTGGATTAGGAATACAAGCAAATCTTTAAGTTAATAGTGATGTACATATGCATAAGTCTTAATAGACTTCCTCATCTAGGTTTTTGGGTTTTTTTTTAATTTGTTTTTTAGATTTTTGTTTTGTTTTTAAATTTGGTTAAAGCATTTTTGCTTGCTTTTTCTTCAATTTGATTTTCCTTTTTACATTTTAATTTTGGTTATTTGGGGGCCATTTTTTTATTTTGTTTTTCCAAAGGACGCGGATTCTGATAGCGGGGATGATTCTGACAAGAGGTCCTGTGAAGAGAGCTGGAAACTGATCACTTCTCTGAGAGAAAAGCTACCTCCCAGCAAGTTACAAACCATTGTTAAAAAGTGTGGTCTCCCCAGCAGTGGAAAGAAACGAGAACCAATTAAAATGTATCAGATCCCACAAAGACGACGCCTCAGTAAAGATTCCAAGTGGGTCACCATCTCAGATCTTAAGATTCAGGCTGTTAAAGAGATTTGCTATGAGGTTGCCCTCAATGATTTTAGGCACAGTCGGCAGGAGATCGAAGCCTTGGCTATTGTTAAGATGAAAGAGCTTTGTGCCATGTATGGGAAGAAAGATCCCAATGAGCGGGACTCTTGGAGGGCAGTGGCCAGGGATGTCTGGGACACTGTTGGGGTAGGGGATGAGAAAATTGAAGATATGATGGCCACTGGGAAAGGTGGGACAGATGTAGATGACCTCAAGGTTCACATAGACAAGCTGGAAGATATTTTGCAAGAAGTCAAAAAACAAAATAATATGAAAGATGAAGAAATCAAAATCTTAAGAAATAAAATGCTCAAAATGGAGAAAGTCTTGCCGTTGATTGGCTCTCAGGAACAGAAGAGCCAAGGAAATCACAAAACAAAAGAGACCCTAGTTGCTAGTGCAAACAGCCTCTCTGATAATGGCGTCAGTAAAGGAGAGAGTGGAGAGCTAGGCAAAGAAGAGCGTGTTTCCCAGCTAATGAATGGGGATCCAGCTTTTAGACGTGGACGCCTACGTTGGATGAGGCAAGAACAAATTCGGTTTAAAAACCTGCAACAGCAAGAAATAACAAAGCAGCTTCGTCGGCAGAATGTACCCCACAGGTTCATCCCTCCCGAGAACCGGAAGCCCCGCTTTCCCTTTAAGAGCAATCCTAAACACAGAAACTCTTGGAGTCCTGGGACACACATTATTATAACAGAAGATGAAGTTATTGAGCTGAGAATTCCAAAAGATGAAGAAGGAAGAAAAGGAAATAAAGAAGAAAGCCAAGAAAAAGTGGGTAGAGCAGCTTCTAAAGATAAAGATCCCCAGTCAGCATGGGGCTCCCAGGTTACAAGAAGTCAGGATCATATCCAAGTTAGCAAACAACATATTATCAATCAACAACCACCACCTCAGCTACGTTGGAGAAGCAATTCCCTCAATAATGGCCAACCAAAAAACACGTACTGCCAGGCAGCCGCCTCCTCGGAGTCGTTAAATTCCCATACTGGTCACCCCACTGCTGATCTGCAAACTTTCCAGGCCAAGCGTCATATTCACCAACACCGTCAGTCTTACTGTAATTACAACACTGGAGGTCAGGTAGAAGGCAGTACAGCCAATTGTTGTCAAAAGCAGACTGACAAGCCCAACCACTGTAGCCAGTTTGTGACACCTCCAAGGATGAGGAGACAATTCTCAGCACCCAATCTCAAAGCTGGTCGAGAAACCACAGTTTAAGTAAATTACTGGACAAACTTGAAATTGTAGCACAGGAAACAGGCAGTGTTAATGTTAGCTCATGGATTCAGTTGGTGCCTACTATATGCCTACTATATGCATCATGATTTTAATGTCGTGTTCCTACTGATACTAACTGGTTTTTATTGTTAAAATGTAAAACACTGGTAAATGTTTCAAGGCCTCCATTTGGTTGTGTATTATCAGTGGGCAGGTTCTAAAATTTGGTATAAAACATCCCTGCCCTGTAGTTTTCTGATACTTTCCTCTATGGTGCCTAGATTAATGTACTTACACTGACTTGTTTTGGTGTAAGTTTTGTTAATTTTTTTTATAGTACTTAGAAATTCATTTGGTACCCCAGAAGACCCGCCTCATGGTTCATGCAAACATTCAAAAGAGGAGCTTGATATATAGAATAGATGCCTCTTATTCCCCACGAACATTAGAATTGGCTCAGAAATGACATGCGACTGTGGACACAGCTTTAGATTCCACCTCGATGTCTATTCTTTTCACTAAATATAGTGGCATTTTTATAAGCTCAAACCCAAGGTCCTCAGGCGTGCTCTGTCCTACACTGCCTTGCATCTTATACATCATCATCTTAGTCTGTATTTTTTTTTTGTTTGTTTGTTTTTTTTTTGGTTTTTCGAGACAGGGTTTCTCTGTGTAACAGCCCTGGCTGTCCTGCACTTGCTTTGTACACCAGGCTGGCCTCGAACTCACAGAGATCCGCCTGCCTCTGTCTCCCAAGTGCTGGGATTAAAGGCGTGCGCCACCACGCCCGGCTCTTAGTCTGTATTTTTAAGGAACTGATTCAGTAATTTTTAATGGATCAGGATATATATAAAATTTGTCATAACTCTAAAATCTTTAAATTGGCACTGTCTGGTTTCTATTTGTTTTGTATTTTGAAGTTTACTGACTGTCTCATACATAGAATGAACTTTATTTGCTAAAATTATGCCAACAGATATACCAACAAAAATGTGTGCTTTGAACAATGTGTATCAGTTTCTAAGAAGATTATTTGGTGAGAGAAGGAAGAGATGGGACATGGCAAGAAGGGTGATATATACCTCCTCATTGCCTTTTCCCAATAGCTGATGAGATAATAAAAGTTAGCTTTGGTTGAGTCTGGAGATGTTATTATATAATAAGCTGTTCCTTGATCAACAGTAGTAATGCACACAAATCCTCCAGCAAGCAGAGATAAGTCCTGATGAGCAGTCACTACTCCGTCAATACCTCACTTCACCATGTTGTGATTTCAGTTTGCCTTGACGGAGAATCCTCTTTGAATTAAAAAAAGAAGAAGAAAGAAAAGGTGGATTTTAATGGAAAGAAAGAATGGTTTGCTACATACTCCTTCATGTCTTGGACTTGTCCAAAGCTTTTCTAAGAATCAGTATGAAGAGCTAGAGGTCACCAGACTTCACAGTGCTGAAGATTCCTAAATCACACCAATCATACGCCAAACATCTATCTTCCAATGCTGTGAAAACTGGCAGCCAAGATAGCATAGCATCCAAGGAGGCCTTTCAAGACTGTGACTATGTGCTTTATGTGCCTCCCGCCTTGTGTGTGGGTACCATGCTTTATTAGAGCACAGTAGTTTTAATTGCAGTGGAGTTTTTCTTTTCCTCTTCCAACAAAATGCTGTCTTAATGCACACAGAGTTGCTTCCAACTTTTTTTTTCTTTAAAAAAGAAATTTGGGGAGATATTCTTGCTTTCATAGCTAGGATGGTTCTAGTCCTCAGTGGAAATTTATATGGCAGATCCAACTTGGGTGGATGATGCTTGAGGTGTGCTGACTTCATTGAGACAACAATCTCTGCCGTTTGGTTTGAGTGGATCTTGGCAGGTACTTCAAGTCAGTCACTCAGTGCGTCTACGTCCATCTGCACTTGTCTGTCTTCACACATCGTGATGCTGACTCTTGGGGGTTTTGGTCACAAAATTCATTTTCTAAAATTACAAGTATTAATTAGGTTCTAACTCTGTAGCAGAAATGGGCTCTTGTTTCCCTAACTTGAAAGAAGATATTTCAGGTCCTTGTAGTTTCACTTTTAGTTATAGATAAATGCTTTCCTTTACTACTAACCACTAGGAGTGAGTTAACTCCCCACTGTTGACATTAGAATGAAGATTTCTGTAATATTTTCAGGTGTAGAAGTGGGTGTTGCTATTCCCACAGGGATAGTCCACAGAATTACGTTTGTTCCTCACCTGCTAATCTAAGTGCCCTTGTATTACTGAAATGACCAGATAGCTAAAGAAACCCTTAATTTTCTAGACAACTAGGAAATAAATGAGCCAAGGTTTCACTGCTAGCGATGTCCTTTCATGCATTTGAACATACTTAGCTTAGAAAACTGTATGCACAAAATTGCTTCATTGACTCACTGAACAATCATGCTCTTTACTTTATTAAGACAGTCTCATTTTTTGCCCAGGCTGGCCTCAAACTTGTAATCCTGTTGTCTTAGCTTCCCCAATTGCTGGAGTTAGAGGTGTGTGTCACCAAGCTCAGCTTGGTTTTGCGAGTGTGTGTGGGGGGGATTTGTTTTTTGTTCTTGTTTTTTTTTTTTTTTTTAATATGGTGGTACCTCTCCCTCAGCTTAAATTAAACAAGACCAAAGAGAAATTGTTTTCCCTAAATCATTATTTTGAAAATATTCCTAGGTGTTATCATTGTGAAATGGAGAAAAGTGCTCATGCATGGAAATTATACGTGATCCAGCATTATTGGGACTGTAGTAAGAGTCCTTCTTTATTGGATTTGGTTTTCCAGACCAGACTGTAATTTATGGACAGTTAGAAAATGTGGTTAATAAATTTAAACCAAAGGGCTTTTCCTTTACTCTTGCTTCTGATTCTTCTAGTGCAGAAAATTGTTTCTCCTTTCATAGGAAGTAGAATGAAAAGGAATTGTTTATTACATTGAAGTGACCTTTTGTGCTTTAGGTGTAAGATACTAAAGCAAAACCCTGAGTCTGCCACACAAATGCCTACATTTTTAATGCTATCAGATTGTAGGGAGTTACACGGGCTTCCCATGGCCGGCTGCTGTAGCCAGTGCCTTACTGGTCCTTTGTTGACTTGGCCTTAATGATTTACACAGAAGCCTGCGAGGAGAGGAAGCTTCCTGTGGTCTGGTGTGCCGCGATGAAGGAGTCTTAGAATCAGAGCAAAGCAAGCATGTGTTCTGTATCGTTAGAGACAAACTCACTACAGTTTTCCTAAGTGTCCAGTTGGTGTCATCTTCCCCAGGTTTTAAAATCTGCTCTAGGTAGCCTTAGTTTGGTCTGCTTTCAGTTGTGAAAAGTATTGTTTTCCCTATTACTGTAAAGAGAAGTTGTGAATCTTCTTGCTGATGAATTGTGGTTTTCCTCTCAATTTCTTAAAACAATGCTTGAAGCTTGTCTGAGTGTAAGACTGCCTTCTCAGAAAGAGAAAGTTAGTGTGTAATATTAAAAAAATAAAGTCCTCATTAAATAAAACTTGGAATGATCTTTCAAGTGTGATTTATCTCTATGGAGGAGGGAAAAGCAAAACAAGGTAATGATAACTAATTACTCAGTCTCTTCCTAACTCATATTTATTGCTTTTTCATCTGAAGGTAGTTGTATGCTAAATATCTTTTCCTTATATGTTTTTGTATGGACCTTCAAGCTTTTGCATTTAATGTCCTTTTCTATTTTACAAAATTTGGGACCACAGGATGTAGTGAAGTGGCATGCTAGCACTTAACCTACCACACAAGGACCTGGACCTTGTCTCTAGTGTCACAAAATGATTTAAATTATACTTTATTCTTTTTCTCTTAAATAAAATCTCTTCATATATGAGTAAGAATAATACATTGGGGGGGGGGAGTTTTGAGACAGGGTTTCTCTGGATAGCCCTGGCTGTCCTGGACTCACTTGGTAGACCAGGCTGGCCTTGAACTCACAGAGATCCGCCTGTCTCTACCTCCCGAGTGCTGGGATTAAAGGCGTGCACCACCATGCCCGGCTAGAATAATACTTTTTATTTCAGTTTACATTAAACTTTTCTTTTTTTTTTTTGGTTTTTCGAGACAGGGTTTCTCTGAATATCTCTGGCTGTCCTGGACTCGCTTTGTAGACCAGGCTGGCCTCGAACTCACAAAGATCCGCCTGCCTCTGCCTCCCAAGTGCTGGGATTAAAGGCGTGCGCCACCACCGCCCGGCTACATTAAACTTTTCAAATTTTTCATTACATAGTCATTTGAAATTATTTTAAGTGACATACCTTTTCTCTCTATGTTAACCTCTGCTTTTTCCACTCAGATTATTGTTAGTCTGCTAAAGATGAACTGGGACAAAACAGAATTTTGATTTTGTTTTTTTAATGGACCATTGGTCTTATTAAACATTTGTACCTAGCCAGGGGTTGGAGAGAAGGCTCAGTGGTTAAGAGCACTGACTGTTCTTCCAGAGGACCCAGTTTCAATTCCCAACACGCACATGACAGTCCACAACTGTCTGTAATTCTTGTTCCCATGGTTCCGACTCCCTCACACAGACACAAAGGCCAAACACCAGTGCACATAAAAATAAATTACCTAAAAAAATTTGGACCTAGCAGATTTTTTTCAAGTTGGAAAACAGCACAGTTATGCATTGCAAATTAAAATATAACACATGAAACTTGTATGTATGAGTTCTTAATATATTGTGCTTTATGAGAGATGCTAAGCTTGAGTTGTTCTGTACCAGATCTCACATCCTTCCTCTTCAAGTACTTTGTATTTTTCCGTTCTAGTAGAAACTAGTGGAGGTTTCTAAGACTCCTAGTGTCCTAGGGCACAGAAGCAATTCCAGTGTAGTGTGATACATGCCGTGATGGTTGTGTGGGCAGAGAGATACATTCAGAGAGGATAGTGGAAGAAGTTTGTGAAGGAAGGAAGCTCTGAGCCAAGGGCGAGTCCCACAGTACAACTGAGAATTTTCCAGAGTAAAAAGAATAAGGGAAGCCGGGCGGTGGTGGCGCACGCCTTTAATCCCAGCACTTGGGAGGCAGAGGCAGGCGGATCTTTGCGAGTTCGAGGCCAGCCTGGTCTACAAAGCGAGTCCAGGACAGCCAGAGCTGTTAAACAGAGAAACCCTGTCTCGAAAAACCAAAAAAAAAAAAAGAATAAGGGAAGGAAGGATTGGGGAGGAAGAGGGGAAATGTCAGCTACTGGGGCTGGTCAGAAAACCACATCTGCCGTGGTGGGTGGATGTCGCGTCCCCCCTTGTCCAGCAAGGAATGACGCAACTCGCAAAAGCTCTTCTCCTGCAGTTTATTCAGGTCCCTTGAAAACAGTCTTCCGAATAATGGGGCAGACCCAACCCACAGGCTAAATACTAATTAGACAGCCAGTCAAGTAAAGCCAAGTGGTGCTATCTTAGAGGTCTGCGTATGCGGAAGCAAGCCAGATCAGCAGTCTTTGCCAAATATGAACTTATTATCAAAAAGAGCACTCACCGTCGGGCTGATGGAAGGCGGAGGCCAGTGCCATCTTTAGGGCGCGGCACTTCGCAGCTCTCTACAGGTGGAGGTAGTGAGGACCAGACTGTGGTGTAAGAAGCTACCCACTCAGTGTCAACAGAGAGATCCCTTTATTAGTTTCAACTTGTAGAGAGCTTACTGGGGTCACAGTGTAGAGGGTAGATTGTAGGCATGCAAATTCAGAGCTGTGTGGACCAACCAGTTGGGAAGTTGCTACTTGATCCAGGTGAGAAAGAGTGCTTCTCAAAGCCGTGCCAAGAAGGAGGTGGGAGCTATTTTGATCTTAGAAACAGTGTTCTAGGCTGGGCATGGTGGCTCACTCCTGTGATCTTAGCACTGAGGAAACTAACAGGGAGATCTCCTGAGCCAGCCTTGGACTCATGAGATCCTGTCTTTCAACAACATCATCAACAACAAAAGGAGTTGTAGGAGGCTGGCAAGATGGTTCAGTGGTTAAGAGCACTTGTTGCTCTTGGCAGTGGAACCAGGTTCGAAACCCACACCCACTTGGTGGCTCTCAACCATCTGTAACCCCAGTTCTAGGGATCCAAGACACACACACACACACACACACACACACACACACACTACGCATACATGCATGCAGGTGAAATGTTTATACACATTAATCTAAAAACGTTTTAAACTGATGTTTGAAAATTTGTTGAACCCTTGGGGAGCAGACATAGATCTGAGATTGTCTTCCTAGTGATGAGCACATTTAAATGTTAACAAGAAGTGTCACCTGGGATATGGGTAGATATCTCCATTCCTGTGATTGCTTGCTCATTAAAACTTGTCATTTGAAGCCAAGTTTCTATTGTTAAAAGCTGCCTATCCAGAAAGCTAAGCATGCTGACTTTGATTTGGCCTAAATTGTCTTCTTAGAGACACCAAACTGTGGCACCATCCTCTCTAGTAGCCTGACTTATGCCTTTGCTTCTGCTCTTAACTCAGGCCTGCAATAGCGAGAGCCATCTTTTAAAAATCCAGTCTCATCCTGTCAGCGCCCTCATGGTCTTCTATTACACTTTCAAATCTGAATTGTAGCATTGTTTACAAGGTCCCTTATACATTGTGGCTCTTTGCCCACCTCTGATTTCATGTCTTAATAATATCACAGGGCAGAGACCTCTGACCTTTTCCTCCTCAGTTACTTCCTCATGACTACAGCATGTTTCCTGTCATTTTTTTTTTTTTTTTTTTGGTTTTTCGAGACAGGGTTTCTCTGTTTAACAGCTCTGGCTGTCCTGGACTCGCTTTGTAGACCAGGCTGGCCTCGAACTCGCAAAGATCCTCCTACCTCTGCCTCCCAAGTGCTGGGATTAAAGGCGTGCGCCACCACCGCCCGGCTTAAAAGAATTATTTTTTAGCAGGCATGGTGGCACATGCCTTTAATCCCAGCACTTGAGAGACAGAGGCAGGTGGATCTCTGAATTCGAGGCCAGCCTGGTCTACATAGTAAGTTCCAGAACAGTCAGAGTTACATAGTGAGACCCTGTCACATACATACATACACACATAAATAGTTGAGATAGTGTCTCATGTATCCCATTCTGATCTTGAACTTTCTTTGTAGCTAAAGATGACCTTGAACTTGTGTTCCTCCTTCCTCTGTCTCCCTGGTGTTAGCATTACAGACATGTACGACCACACCCAGACTACACAGTGCTGGGGACTGAATCCAGGGCCTTGTGCATTCTAGACAAGCACTCTATAAACTTACACTATTTTAGTAATTACCACCTGTGGTTATCTTGTCTCTGCTCTTGTTTGGTTCTTCCACGGAAATAGAAGCTAAGAGCGTAAGGACCTTAACTGTTGTGTTTATTCCACCAATTCTCTATATTCCATACGCAGGACTCAGAGCAGTCATTCTTAAGAGTCATGTGTCACAGTATCCTAGAGGTCTTGTGAGAGAGAACATAGACTGCTGGGACCATCCCCAGAATTAATGATTGACTAGGTCTGGCATGAAACTTGATCATTTGCATCCAAAGTACCTAGGTGATATCTGATCCTTAGGCACCTCTGAAATCCAAAACTGTTGAGGCAGAAATGAGGTTGGAAAGCATTTTCCTGTAAAAAGCCAGATAGTAACATTTTTAAAGTTGGTGGTGGGGATGGAACCAGATGGGGCTTTGTGCGTACTAGGCAAGTATTCTACCACTAAAATATACTCCTAGTCCTTAGTAATACTTTAAGATTTGCTGAGCATGTGGTTGGATCCAGACCATAGGTGTCTGAGTCTAGCCCACAGGCCATGCTGTGCTGCTCCCTGACCTAAGAGACAGTCATTTTTGAGTCCTTTTGGTTTAGAAGATTAAGATATGACTGTTTCTCTCCGGAAGAGAGATATATGCCAGATGCTTGGGTGGTAAATGATAGTAAGGTCCCTGTACTTGTGAAGTTCAAAATTATGGAGAAGCAGCCTCTGGACAGACACCCATACAAGTATTTATCAATACTGTGTGAGAGAAAAATGCAGGATGCTGTAAAAAGTCCTAAGAGGTGCCTCTAGGAATGAAGGCATTCTCTCCCATTTCTTGGCTGACGTCAGTTTCAGTGCACTTTCCCTGCCACCTAATCTAAGTGTTCCTCTCATTCCTTCTCTCTCTGGTAATCCCTCATCTGTCTTCTGCTTTGCTTTACATTCTTCAGAATGCTTCTCTCTACCAAAATGTAGTGTGTACCATGTTTATTTTTTATCATCTCTTTAACCCCCCCCCCTTTTAAAACTAACCTCTGTATCTATAGCATCAGGTAATTCACAGAAACACAGAATATATTAGTCTAGAGGATGGAGAGATGGCTTAGATTGCTGCTATTATAGAGAACTGGAGTTGGATTTCTAGTACCCATGTCAGACAGCTCACAATCACCTGTAACTCGAGCTAATGCCACCTTTTGGGCTCTGCACATGGGCAGACACACACACACACACACACACACACACACACACACACACACACACACACACCTTACAACATACCAGTGTCCTTGGAAGCTTATAAACAGCCAGGTTTGGGAAACGGCTTCAGTTCAAAAAATGGTGGTGTCATTTGAACTATCAAACTCTGATCAACATTCAGTTGGAGGTTGGTTTTCCCACCATCGTGAGGATGAGGAGAGATCTTTTACTCCTACTGAAGCCTGACCAGAGCGTGTTGAGAAGGCCATCCTCACACCTTAGCTGGCAGAGTCCAAGGACTTTTTTTGGTTGGTAGTTTGACCAACTTATAGACTTATTCTTGAAGAGATTCCCAAGATAAAATGTTGATGGTGTTTCTACCTGGTGATTTTTAGATGAAACAGGAGGCATTTCTCTTTTTGCTGGAAGAATCCCATATTATAAACAGGCTTTAAGGGGAAAACACTTAATACCTACCCAACTCACATTTCAAGACTACAGAGAAGCTGAAAAAAAATTATACAATGAACTTCAATTTTTTAAGATTTATTTACTCTTTTTTTAAAATTTATGTGCATATGATGTGCCTTCATGAGTTTATATGCACTGCTGTGCCTGCCAAGTCCAGAAGGCATTGGATCTCCTGGTGCTGGAGTTACAAGTGCTTGTGAGCAGCTCAAGTGGGAGCTGGGAACTGAGCCGGGTGTCCTGGAAGAGAGCAAGTGCTCTTAACCCCTAAGCCATCTCACCAGTCCCCTGATTGCTGGATTCACTTTCTCTCAAAAGTTTTTGAAAATTGGATACATGATAGTTGACTACTAGATACTTCTGTGTGTATATCTCATAAAATCAAAGTTTTTCTATTAATAAGATTATCCTCCAAGAAATTTAATGCTAGTTCTATATCATGTAATATACAACCATTTAAAAAATCACTTATTTATCTTAAAATACAAATTTTAGAAGAGTGTGTGTTTTAATCTGAGACCAAGTCAACATTTATATATTAAATTGGTTATGACTTGCTAAAAATCTTTTTATTATGAGCTGGCCGAATGGATCAGCAGGTAAAGACACCTGGTGCCAAGCCTGTTGAGTTCCACCTCAGGACCAACATGGTAGAATGTACTGATCTTTGCTACTTTGTGGGTTCTTCTTTTCCCTACCCTTTGTTCCCCCCAGCTTTACCCCCTATCATGAGAGAGGAGAGAGAGAAGGATGGAGTGGAGAAAGAGAGATCCTTGAAAATCTAATTTTGTTCCCTTTGTTTCCCCTGACTACTAACAAACTGAAACCAACCTCCCTGATGACACCAACAATCAGCCCTGCCTAGCAAAGCCCTAGCATTTACAGACCCTCTGAAAAGTTTCGAGAATTCCAAACATCATATAGTCGCAGAAACTGTCTGCAACTGACAAAAACACGCCTCTGCTAGAACATGAGGGAAATCATACAAAGCAGCCCCACATCTCTACCCTGGGATTGAAATGAAAACATATTCTTATAATATGTCTGTGTTTTTTGTTTTTTTGGTTTTTTTTTTTTGGTTTTTTGAGACAAGGTTTCTCTGTGTAGCCCTGGCTGTCCTGGACTCACTTTATAGACCAGGCTGGCCTCGAACTCGCAAAGATCCACCTGCCTCTGCCTCCCAAGTGCTGGGATTAAAGGCGTGCGCCACCACCACATGGTTGTGTTTTTTTTTTTTTTTTAAGAAACCAAAATTCCAGAATTGTCACTCCAGTAGGAGGAGAAGACTTACTCCTATAAATTGTCATTTAGCCTCCGCCTCATGCAGCATGTGTGTCCACACTCACACACACTATAATAAAAAACAGGTGGATAAATAAAATTTTAAAAATGGAGAAAGCAATAAAGAAGGCACCTAACAGCAACTTCCAGCTTCTACATGTATGTGCACACTTGTATGCACCACAGAAACATTTCTTTGTGTGTGTATACACATGATTGCTATTTTATTAACATAATTTTATTTAAGAGGACTTTCACGTGCCTTTTAGAAGGTTTATCTGTTGATCCTTCTCCCTCTGTTGGATAGGAAGACCATTTACTAAAAATTTTAAAGATGAAGAAATTATTGTTTAGCTTTCTGGAATTGTAAGACTATTGTTAGAACCAATACTCAGCGCTCCCCCCCCAATTAAATAATAGTAAATAATGATAAAAAAGCAAGAGTGTCTTCCTCATCATCTAATAAACGTTGCACCCTTTGAGGTGACACTACTTGTATTGAGAGGCCATGGAGTGTGGCTCAGCAGTGAGAGCATGTACTACTCCTGAAGAGCACTGAGTCAGCTCTCAGCACCACGTCAGGAGGCTGCTCGCAACTCAGCCTCCTAGCCTCTGCAGGCTCCTGCACTCACACATGCACAATCACACACACACACATAATTTTAATAATTATAACAAATCCTTAAAAAAGAAAAGAAAATGCACGGGTCAGGTGGACAAATAGAAGATAAATCTGATTTGTAAGCCCTGTGGTGGTGCACATCTTTAATCCCAGCACTCAGGAGGCAGAGGCAGGCAGATCTCTGAGTTCAAGGCCAGCCTGATCTACAGAGTGAGCTCCAGGACAGTCAGGGCCACACAGAGAAACCCTGTTTCAAAAAAAAAACAAACTTGGTTTGTATTATACTCATTTTAACTTACATATTAGTATATTTTAAATAAAATTTCTCCTGAGTGACAACTATTTCAGTTCAGTGGTACTGTGGCTTTTAATTTTTCAGCTACAAGGAGCTTCAAAATCTATAGTATTAATTACCTCCCTTTTGAACATTTAGAAGACTGGGGCCATAGGAGGTACTGGTGACTTTACCCTCTCATGGGATTTTCTTTCTCTGGAACCCTGCTGTGTGAGACACTGCCCTTCCTCCCCCCTTGTGTCTGTTTGTCCTCTGCTGTCTGCATTTTCCCCTTCCATCTTATTTCCTCCCTTCTCTACATGTTATCTCCTTTCTTTTCATTCAGGACTATGAAAGTAAATTGCAGGCCTTGCAGAGGCAGGTTGAGACTCGATCTCTGACTGCAGAAACAACTGAAGAGGAAGAGGAGGAGGAGGAAGAAGGTGAGAGCTAGAGCCAGAAACTTTGCTTTTTGTCTCTTGGATCGAGATTATCAAATCAGTCCTTTAACCTGGTAGAAAACTGGGTTCCTCAGATTTCCCCTGATGTTTACTTGTACTGAACCTGTTGAAAGATTTAAATAATGCTCAGTGAGTGCTGCAACTCTAAGCTGTCTTCCATAGGGTGGCAGAGGAAGGATAGTGTTTATAGAACTTCCAAGGTTTCTGAGTACCATCTTCGTATTATCTTTTGGAAACTTCACATAGACTGCCTCTCATTAAAACTTCATGGGTCGCCGGGTGGTGGTGGCGCACGCCTTTAATCCCAGCACTTGGGAGGCAGAGGCAGGTGGATCTTTGCGAGTTCGAGGCCAGCCTGGTCTACAAAGCGAGTCCAGGACAGCCAGAGCTGTTAAACAGAGAAACCCTGTCTCGAAAAACAAAAAAAAAAAAAAAAACTTCATGGGTCAGTCTCATGTAAATATAGAATTTAATCATCGCTTACATAGTTGGTTCAATTGTCTAGTTTCTACCAGAGATTCCCTGCTGAGGGTTTTGGATCATATTGGTGTACTCAAAGCCTTTGGGGGCAGATTTGTTTGATTGTCACAGAGTCTTGCTGGGTAGCCTTGTAGCATTGTCTGGCCTGACACTATTGTAGACTGGCCTTGAACTAAAGTTACTCTTCCTGCTACAGAGTCCCAAATCCTGGGATTATAGGCGTGAGCCACTATGGCTGGCTTATTCCTGACAGATTGCTAATTACATTGTTTAGTCATACTTGCCTATCTTAATTTTCCAGAACTTCTTAGCTGAATTGGGGCCTTTTGTTGTTAGTTATTATCAAGTTATTAAAATGTCAATATAGTAAAGATCAAGGACTTTAAAATTACCAATTATCAAAACACCAATGTACATAAAATAAAAATAAATAAATTATTAAAAATAGTTTAAAAAATTATACCTACATCTGGGTGTGGTGGTGCATGCCTTTAATCCCAACACTCAGGAGGCACAGCAGGAGGATCTGTGTGAGTTCAAGGCTAACCTTGTCTACAGAGTGAGTCCAGGACAGCCAGGGATACACGATACACAGAGAAACCCTGTCTCAAACCGCCCCCCCAAAAAAAGAGGAAAATAAAAAAGGAAAAGGGGGGTTGGCAAGATAGCTCACTGGTAAGGGTATTTGTTGCCAAGCTGAGTGACCTACATTTGATCTCTGGAACCCACATTGTCAAAAGAGAAAACTGACTATTACAAGTTGTATTCTGAGCTTCTACATGCATGTTATGGCATATGTTCCCTTCCCCAAAAAATAAATAACCACATTGGGAAGTTTCCAATAAGTAAATATAATAAAAATTTTATTTACTTATTTTAAGAAGAAGGATGTGGCCAGGTGGTGGTGCATGTCTTTAATCCTAGCACTCAGGAGGCAGAGGCAAGTGGATCTCTGTGAGTTCAAGGCCAGCCTGGTCCACAGATCGAGTTCTAGGACAGCCAGGGCTGCACAAAGGAATCCTGTATGGAAAACAACAACAAAACCCCAAAACAATCTAACAAACAAACAAAAAGAGGGATGTGTGTGATCCCAGCACTTGGAAGGTTGAGCAGGAAGATGAGGAGCTCAGGGCCAGCCTTGACTACATTGCATTTTTGAAGCCAACCTGGGCTGCATGAGACCCTGTCACAAACCAGATTTTCTGAGGCATATTTACTACAGAGGAGGGATGAAACTCCTTAAGGTTATTAATCACTCTTACATATGCTTCCTCTGTTCTTTCAGTTCCTTGGACACAGCATGAATTTGAGTTAGCCCAGTGGGCATTCCGGAAATGGAAGTCTCATCAGTTTACTTCATTAAGGGACCTACTATGGGGCAATGCGGTATACCTGAAGGAAGCCAATGCCATCAGTGTGGAACTGAAGAAGAAGGTATGGAGAGTGATAAGAACACAGGTGATCTGGAAGAGAGTGGTGTTGATTGATGCTGGTCTCGGGTGCCGCAGTAAAGAGAGAAGCTCACCAAGATGCTAAACCTTCATTTCCCGAAGGAGCAGATAAGTTTAGCCTCTTTGTGAGAGACTTACACCCAGCTAGCTCACTCCAGTTACTTTATTCAAACATCGTACAAGGTTAATTGGGGCTGCAAAAGGTTCCAACTACCAAAGTTATCTTGCCCTGACAGAGCAGACAACCTACACAAATCTCAGTCCCTTTTGACCATGGCTAGCCATAATCAAAAGTAAGAACTCCATGTTTGACAGGAGTGTCTTAGGACCAAGGTCGGTGCCACTGTGAGCTCTCACATAGCACCAAGTGCAGATTCTCTAAAGAGACATTTCTTCAAGGTTCAGACAGTCTCAGAACAATTTCTCAGCCTCTAGCATAGCTGCAAGGCCTCACAAGGCCTTGTTGAAACATTTCACCCAAAGCCAGACACAAAGGCTTTACTGTACATTTCACTACAGAGTGGGCCACCTATATTAAATTAATAGCCTTAGATTAACCTTTAACTTGGGGAACTTTTTATTATGAAACAGTTTTATTACATATATGTGCCAGCACAATGTAGTTCATAATGCTAGATAAATGTATTAATAGATAAATGCTTCTATTAGATTTCTGAGGAAAATCTTGGTTTTCTTTTAGTTCTCCATCTTGAGCTCACACCTCTGAGACCTCTGTGCCCTTTGCCACCAGTTTACTCATCTTCTAGGGCTAAGAGGCACTGAGTGTGCGCTCTGCACTCACACAGCCGCAGTCCAGTGCAGAGCAGTTGAGCTGACCTTACAGTTCTGTAGCTTCATCTACAGAGACTGAAGGTGCTGCTTGTAGCTAAACACACTTGTACTTCCTAAGAAGCACTCTGCCACTGAGCTAAAACTCCAGCCTTCAAATATTGTCACATTTTCACACGGAATCTTTGATTCCTCGGTGTGCCTTACTGCTTAACAGCTGGGGACCACACTGTATGGTGGGAAGAAACACAGACTACCTAACTAGAAAATTCATTATCTTTTCCTAGGAGAGATGTTTTACATCTGTAAACTGGGGTAGGTATTATCTTCACTCATGATCTCAAAAACTTTTTTTTTTTTTTTTTTTGGTTTTTCGAGACAGGGTTTCTCTGTGTATCCCTGGCTGCCCTGGACTCACTTTGTAGACCAGGCTAGCCTTGAACTCACAGAGATCTGCCTGCCTCTGCCTCCCGAGTATTGGAAGCACCACCATGCCCAACAATTACAGACAGCTGTAAACTGCTATGTGGTTGCTTGGATTTGAACCCTGGTCCTTTGGAAGAGCAGCTAGTGCTCTTAACTCCTAAACCATCTCTCTAGCCCTCAGAAACACTTTTTAATTAGTTATTAACCATTTTCTTCATTGAGTGGACTAAAGTCATGAACTATATGGTCTTTTCTTATTGCTGTAGTACCTGTCATTTCATTAGTATTTGTTGGTAAAAATGCAAGTAGTATAGCCAGAAGTAAATGATGACACAGTCACAGCACTTACTACATAGTAAATGCTTTGAAGAGTGATAATTGTAGTCCTCTGCATTCAACTGAAAACCTGCATGTGTGTCCTCTCTCATTACTGAGTGACTGGCTCCACCTTTTGGTCTTGTTTATGACCCACAGGCGTCTTCATTGGGTCACTAAAATATATTTACTGATGTTTTAGTTTGTGAAACAAAACAAAACCAATACATCACCACTCCACGGAAACCAAGTCTATAAATACCTTAGTTTAAAATTAAGATTGTTCCTTGAGTTTAAAATGTAGGTGGTCAATTTTTCAGCTAGTCACCGCTGTTTATGGAATACATTCCCTGCCTTTGACCTCTTTCCCCTCAGCCATGCTGCTTACCTCGTCTTGGCATCTTACCTGCTGAGATAGTGATGTGCACATTTGTCCGTTTATTCTCTCATCTCAGGTGCAGTTTCAGTTTGTTCTGCTGACTGACACTCTGTACTCCCCTCTGCCTCCTGAATTACTTCCCACGGAAATGGAAAAAACTCGTGAGGACAGACCTTTCCCTCGTACAGTGGTAGCAGTGGAAGTCCAGGATCTGAAGAATGGAGCAACACATTATTGGTCTTTGGATAAACTCAAGTAGGAAAATATTCATAAACGTTTATTTTGTAAAAGAAAATAGCGGGGTGTCACAGTGCACACCTTTAATCCAAGCACGTGGGAGGAGGCAGAGACAGGCAGATGGATCTCTGTGAATTTGAGGCTAACTTGGTCTACAGAGCGAGTTCTAAGACAGCCAGGGCTACACAGAAACTCCTGTCTCGAAAAACAAAAAAAAGTGACTTTCCTCGGTGGGAAAAACAAAAAAAAAGTGACTTTCCTCGGTGGGTTACCTCACACCCACATCTTTCTGAGAATGATGTCAGGTTCTTTGCTGTGGTCTCTAAGTTCTGTGACCAGTCAGCAATATTATCATCCATCCACTTTTTTCTCAACTCAGTGAAACTCATTTCTCAGACAACTTTGACATTTGTTGATTTTAAAATTTACTTTGATAAGCCCTCCTAAATTTTAAGTGAGCCAGTTCTATGTTTATTTCCATCTTGAATTTAGCAATTATTCCTCTTACTTTAGTCCTGGACTTCATGGTAATCATTAATTAAAGAAGTGGATCATTTCTTTTCTTGTACATTTAATATGACAAGATAATTCTCACTGTCTAGGTATATTTGAGCTGGCAAACACCATTGAACTACATTCCTTCCATGACTGTAGGTTTAATCAAATTAGATCTCTCTCTCCCCTCCTCTGTCTCCCCTCGAGTACACACACATTTTTACTTTACAGTTTTTTATTTATTTATTTATTTATTTATTTGTTTTTTCGAGACAGGGTTTCTCTGTGTAGCCCTGGCTGTCCTGGACTCACTTTGTAGACCAGGCTGGCCTCGAACTCACAAAGATCCGCCTGCCTCTGCCTCCCAAGTGCTGGGATTAAAGGTGTGCGCCACCACCGCCCGGCTTTGTTTTTTATTTTTGGTGGCTTCTCTCTGCTCACACATTTTGGATGCTGAGCATTTTGGTCTCTATTTGGCTGCTTCTGTTTTTAATAGCAGTAAATGATATGAGCAGCTCCTTAAAAATACCTTGCATACAAGAAATTTCCCAAATTACATTTTAATGCAGTCTCGTGGTCTTACCTCAGTGCACCCTGTATTTGCTAAACAGGCAGAGACTGGATTTAATGCGAGAGATGTATGACAGGGCAGGTGAAATGGCCTCCAATGCCCAAGACGAAAGCGAGACTACCCTGACAGGCAGCGATCCATTCTATGATCGATTCCACTGGTTCAAACTCGTGGGAAGGTATGTAATGATTTTGATGTCTTTTTAAAAAGAATAACAAGTACTTTTTTAAAAATGGCAGTAGAAAGTACAGGGAGAAAAACGAATAATAAAAGCTTCTTCTCAGGTTAGGGTTATAGCTCAGCCCTGGATGTCCCAGGTTCAGTTCCTAGCAGCGTTAGATGAAAACAAACAAACAAACAAACCCACCTCCTGTGTAAACTTACCCATTCAGAAGCACTGTTCTGTTTAATAGCTTCACACAGTATGCATATTGCTTTGTCATACTGATTGTCACACTTTTTAGCCAGAGTATTTGACAGTCATCCTGAACTCTCAACTTAACCACAGAATGTTTTGTAGTTGATCAATGTAGATTGAGAAGAAAAAGAAAACTTGTCTGAACCCTGTTTACTTTAAATAGAAATCACAGTGTGTGTTACCAGACTACACTTGCCCCATAACCTGATTGGTCCTCAATTGCTTTCCTTTGAAACAATTTTTCTTGCTTTAGTCATTACCCAGGGCAAGTTAATTGCATACCATGGTAGACCTCTTCAGTTTCTACTATGCATACATCACTCTCAGCATTTTATGAAAACAAAAGTGCCTCTGTGAATTTATTTGGAATTTAGCTCTCAAGAGGTTTAGAAATGTAAAAAAGCAGGGAAATGTAAATTTTTAAAAGTATTTTATTTTTTATGTGTATGGGTGTTGTGCATACATGTATGTCTGTGTACCGTATGTATGCCTAATGTGCACCAAGGCCAAAAGAGGGCATTGGATGCCCTGGAACTGGAGTTACAGATGGTTGTGAGCTATTGTGGGTGCTGAGAACCAAATCTGGGTCTTCTGCAAGAGCTTTTAACTACTGAGCTACCTCTCCTGCCCCAGGAGATGTGAATTTTGAGCTTACTATTTTCAGAATTTTAACTTAATCTTTAATTGTTCATGTGGTGTATGTGAAGGGACCGACTGAAAAGGAGTTACTGAAGTACAAACACATTTTATTGACGTCAGTCTTTCCCACTCCACTCTGACAGTAGAGTAGGCTTTGCAGAAGTGAATTGTCCAAACTCGGCTCACTCAAGCATATGCTGCTTTGGTATATATAGTCTCATCTGTTTAGTTGTTCTGCTTTGAGTTGACAGGAGAATTCAAACTCTTAAAGCCTTATTATTTCTCGTATGCGTGGCTCTTGGAGGACAGGATGCTGATCTTCTATGTAAACTGGAGAATATAAACATTTTGTAGTGTAATATTTACCTGAGATAGTTTACTCACAGATGCTCTTTAATTTTTTTTACTTTGAGGATCTGTCCTTGTAGATGTTTTCAGCCTACTCCTGTTCCCTGTTCCCTGTTCCCTGAGCTGTGCAGTTTGTGTTCATTTTACCCTTTTGCTTTTCTGTTTGCTTTTACCGTGTTGATTCTGTGAGTGGATTCTGTCCTGTTGGCACCTGAGCTTCCTGTTAACCAACTATTCCTCTCTCCCTGCCTGTGTTACTCGGCATCTTACCTGATGTCTAGCTCCCCCATTTTCCACGGCTGTGTGAATGAGCGCCTTGCCGACCGCACACCCTCCCCCACTTTTTCCACGGCTGATTCCGACATCACTGAACTGGCTGACGAACAGCAGGATGACATGGAGGATTTTGATGATGAGGCATTCGTGGATGACACCGGCTCTGACGCAGGGACGGAAGAGGGATCAGATCTCTTCAGTGATGGGCATGACCCATTTTACGACCGATCCCCTTGGTTCATTTTAGTAGGAAGGTTGGTGAGGTTATTGTGAGAAAGGCAAAAAGGGACCAGCTCTTGTTCTAATTGCCTCTGTACAATTTTGGCTAGTAACGAAGGCCAGGCCTTACCTGTGAAGCACAATCTACTTAGTACACTATACAGCAACATACGAAGACTTCCTGGAGGGTAGCATTACCCAGTTGTCCAGTAATTTAGCTAAGACTCAGTGTAATTGTCTCAGCAAATGTTACTGTGGTCCAGATGCCTCATCTCTAAAGGTGTGTGGTTAGTGAGGCAGATGGAGATAAAACGAGCAGGCACAGAGCAAGTCGAAGATTAGGCTAAAAGATTTGTGGCACCTCAGATATGTGAGGACTGCCATGGACTTGATCATATAAAAGATTCAGGAGTGCCTAGCTTTCCTTTGTCGACAGTGGCTGTGTTCTGAGCTTCTGCCAGAAATAACCTGTAGGTCTATGATGAGTCTCAGAAAGTTATCCGTTGTCAACATCATCAGTATTTTTTTTTTTTTTTGCAGTACATGAAACTGCTTTTTGTTGAAGTCATTGTCTTTGGCTCTTGCTGTGCATATCCCACTGTCAGAGATGCATAGGTTCCTGATATTTCTGTTGTCTGCATCCCCTCTTTATAATAAAGTAATTTTAAGTTTGATAGTAGAATGCTCATTGCTTTAAGGTAGGTATGGTAGTACACACCCGAAATTGCAGCACTTGGGGTGGAGGCAGGAATATTAGGAGTTCAGGCTTATACTTGTCTTCATAAAGGGTTTGAAGCTAGCTTCGGACACCCTGTCTCAAAAAACAAAACCAGAAAGATTAAGGTTAATGACGCATAAGAACCACATGATGCCGAACCCTCTTACAAATAAGAGATCTATCAGTGTTCGCTGGGTAAGCACCAGTTACATAAAAGCACATTGAGTCTCTGTACACAACAGAGTTTGGGGTAAAGTTTGGCTGTCATTTGGTATTGGACACCTAGTGGGAACTCACTGTAGAAGGCGATGGAAGTGGAAAGACAAGCTTTTAGATCAAGTGAAAACCTGAGTTAATATGGTCGACTCTGAGTTTTACAATTTTTGCAGATCCTCCATGATCAATTGTGATGTGATTATATAATTACAAGTATTGTTTGCTCGTGTATTGCCAGTGTTAGAATTTTAGAGAAGTCGATTTATATTAAAATTGAGAAAAGTATGTACAAATAGTGCTTTATTTATTTTTTGGATATCTGTATCCCTCAGTACGTTTCCCTTCTGTTTAAAGAAGATTGAATCAGGTTTTGATCATTAGCTTAGTCACTGTGCCTACAGCTCCTAAATCTGTTTGTCGTGTTCTACAGCATCACACTGTGAGGAGTAGGTCGGACGTGGCCTGGTGGAGAGAATCCAGACACAGTGCTCAGGAGGGACCTTGGGTCCTGAGCATCTCTGTCACTAACTGAGGACAAGCAACTTAAATGCGTTAGGGAAAAAGAGCCTTTAGAAAGTCCCTTTTCTCTTCATCTTTTTTTTTTTTTTTTTTTGGTTTTTCGAGACAGGGTTTCTCTGTTTAACAGCTCTGGCTGTCCTGGACTCGCTTTGTAGACCAGGCTGGCCTCGAACTCACAAAGATCCGCCTACCTCTGCCTCCCAAGTGCTGGGATTAAAGGCGTGCACCACCACCGCCCGGCTTCTCTTCATCTTTTATATTCTGTTTCCCATACTAGCAAAATGAATATAACCATTAATACTTCTTCTAAGGAGCCAGGCATACTGGCACATGGCAGAGGCAGGCAGATCTCTGTGAGTTCAAGGTCAGCCTGCCCTACATAATGAGTTCCAGAACAGCCAGAGCTACATAGTGAGACCCTGTGTCAAAAAACAAAACAAAACAAAACAAAAAAAAAAAACAAAAAACCTTGTACATAGGAGCATTTGCATCTTAACTCAGTTTTATGAAAGAGTTAAGGCAGAATCCTCCCTAATGTGGACACACACTGGGTTAAATAAGATATGTACATTTTTTCTAGTTTTATTCCTTTTGTCATATTAGATGGTATAAGAATAAATATAATGTAGTCAACTCTACACTGATTTTCATCTAGAATATTTATGGAGCTATGGGCTCAGGAATTGATGTTTCCTATTAGTTTGGATCTGTGGCTCTAACACTGCCTTACAAGAAGGAGCCTGAGGTGATGTGGGTGGGGAGAATTCAGTGGTGATTTCCCGGGTTCAAATCCTATTGCCAAGCAAAAATACTGGGGGAAGGTGAAGTCATAGCAGACAGTAAAAGGAAGAAGAGCTCTCCATTCCTGCCCTTAGCCACATTTCTGTAGAAGATCAACATCATTCGGTTGTGCACTAGTGATAGCATATAAAGGGGTGTAGTAACTTCTCCCTGTTTTCATAATTCACTGGAGAAGATTTCCCTATTGGCACATAAGGATAATATAGCTCACTTGTGAAAATGTGCACGTTTCCTTTGAGTTCCACTTATAGGCTGCTTTTTGGCCATGGCTGCCTCTGGTGAATCTTTGTATCAAGAGTAAAAGAGCTTGTCCCTTTAGCTGTTCTCTTACGGCATGTTGGGATGTTATGAACCATCATCATAACCTGGGATGAAATGTAAAACATATGTTAGTCTTTTGGGCTAAAGGGGGCAAAAGATGGTTATTCTGTGACCTTTCTCAAGTACCTAAACTGACATCTTTTCTGTAAGTATCACCCATAATTATGCTGATTTTCTTTATGTTGACAAATTAGTTTGTCTTACTGACGTAACTTCACATCATCTTTTGCTAATGTGTCTTTTACATGTTCTCCCCTCTCACCCTCATTCTCCTTCAGTCTGCTAGGTCAAAATGTAAGGACGTCCAATACAGAGTTAATCATGACGCTCTAGTGTAATAGCTTCAGAGGGGTACCTAAGTGCAGCATTGGGGGATAAAGCTACATTCTGATAACACAGTAAAGAGATGTCTAGTGAGGCATCCGTCCACATACCACAGGCCAGTGCTTTGCCCTGCATCCGTCCACATACCACAGGCCAGTGCCTCTGCCCTGCA
>CAJQZJ010032232.1:6872067-6908476 GCA_907164525.1 Lophiomys imhausi
CTGCCCTGCATCCGTCCACATACCACAGGCCAGTGCCTCTGCCCTGCCATAGAGCCTTTCCTAAAAGTGGAAATGTACAGAATGCCCTCAAGTGCTTCTGTGCTTAGAAAAGGTCTGCCACGGGCAGAAGGAGTTCTCACCTTTAGTGTGCAACCCAGCTTTATTTTTATGATGATATGCCTGTGAATATGTTTTTTAAAACTAGTAATTCTTGGGCTGGTGATATTGCTTAGCAGTACAGTACCTGCCTAACTTGCCAAGGTATTGAAAACATACTTGAGGTCCTACAGAACATAGGCACAACAGTGGTTTTATTTTTTTCTATTAATTACACTTAACATAGTAAAATTAAATAATGGCAGGGATCTAAGTGTTCTATGTAGTTAATTTCCATTATAAGTTTGCTTTTGAAAAATCAACCTAGTATAAAGTTAGATGGCTTGCTTTTCTGCCACTGGTAGGACTCATTTTCTAAAAAGCCTTCCACTTCTGTGTAAAGATAAAGAACAGGTCACATGCCTGGTTTCTGATATATACAGATATTCGCTTACCAGGTATTTACTGAGTGTATTTACGGCAAGTCATGCCCTCTGCAGTAGGTGAGCAAAATCAAAGATGGTTCCTGTCATCATAGTCTTATAGTCTGGTGGTGAGTGATGAAGACACTAAATATTAACCACATTAGTGGTAATGATAGCCTGGTAAAGAGTTGTGTGTGTCACTCATTTCCTGTAGTGCTGGGAGGACCTGTCGTGACAGTAGCATTTACGGTAAGACATAAGGATGTGAAGTCAAAGCCTGAGGTGGAGGATAAAGTGTAGAGAGGACTACAAGGAGAGACATAGGATGGCTCATAATGGTCCAGTCACTGAAAGTGGGCAGGTCTGACTGGAACGCCATTGAGGCAGGAGTGTGGTCTGTGTGTGTGTTGACTTTGAAAGTGAAATTAGCCGTTTGATTCCATATGCCAAATTCTTAGTTTTTTAAACTCAGCCATGGTAGTGGTATTTGATGACCTTGTTTGTAATTCTTTTTAGATTACATTTTTATTTATAAGTTTCTGTTCAACAAAAGTTTAACCCTCTGTGTTAACATTTCCTCCCTTGCTTTGGAGCAGACTGAAAGGGAATTAGACATCATGATACAATTTCCTGTTTGTTTGCAGTTATTTTTGTTTGCTTTTCATTCATACTTCATTTATGTTCTTAAATGTTATACTGTGATGTATTTTGCCTATTTTCATAATTGATTTTATTGTTTTGAGTTGAAATCCCAGGTAGCCATTCCTTCATCCTTCTATTCTTGTTGTAACATAAATGTTAGGTCAGGAAATGCACCAAATGGCTCTGTGTGTCAGGTTTAGTTATCTCTAATTTCCTGGTATAGTATTTACTTTGTCTCTTGTTTTATGTACAAAGATCAGCATATACCAACTGAGAAGACAGGAGTAACAGTAGGAACGAGATTCCACTTTTCTTTCCAATCATTGGAATGAGAGGTCTTAAAAATTTGTGATTACTAGTTTTAATTGTTTAAAAAATTAAACACAGTGGAAAGAGAGAATGGCCTCTTCCTTTCACAGTTAGTTGTCTTCCATCCTACACACTCTGTGGGCTTTTCATCCCCTCACCTGCAACACACACATACACACACACACACACACACACACACACACACACACACACAGAGCACATTAAATTAAAAAAAAAAAGAGGCCAGGCATGGTGGCACATGCCTTTAATCTCAGCAGAGGCAGCCAGATCTCTGTAAATTCGAGGCCGGCCTGGTCTATAAAGAGAGTTCCAGGACAGCCAAGGCTACACAGAGAAATTCTGTCTCGAAAAAACAAAAACAAACAAACAAACAAGAATATCTACAAAATAGAGAGCCTTTTCTGGTAGGACTTGTCTAGTTTGTTAGAAATGTATCAAGTGTCCAGGTCTGGTAGCTCAGACCTGTAATCTTGGTTACTTGGAAGGCTAAGACAGAAGGATTGAGACTTTTAAAGCTCGTGTAAGCTAAAGTAAATTCAAAGCTGGCCTGAGTAATTTAGTGAGACTGTGTCTCAAAAGAAGGGCTAGGGCTGTAGTTGAGTGTTGAGGACTTACGTAGGAAATATGAGACTCTGAGTGTCTCCCCCACCCACCACCACAAAAGAAGGAAATGAAAGGGTGGCAGGAAAGACTTTTAAATTCCCTTTTATTTAGGACTTTGGTTTGAGGGGCAAAGGCCAACTCCATAGGGCCAGCTGTGTCCTCTTCGGTAGCATTTATTTTGATTCCTTCCCATACAGTCTCCTGCAAGCTCACTACTCAGAAACTGCTGGCTACATAACCTCTCTGCCTACATGTTGACTTCTCTCACCTTTTTAATAGTCCTTTAAGTAAAACAAAGACTAACAATGATGTGGTGTAAAATCCATTTTAGAATAGTAACTGCATTTCACTCATATTTCCCTGTCTTTTTTCTCTTGGTTTCTGTTTTGTGTATGGAGAGAAGCCAGATCTCTTGGTGCATCCTTACCTCTAAAGCTTAAGCTCTTCAGTGGGCTCCTTTCTCCTTGGCAGAACTCACAATACTTGAACATCTACTTCCAATTGTTACTCTTCTACCAATGATGTAATTTTTTATAGAGTAATTTGGTGTAAGTTGGTCTTTGTTAGCTGCTTTGCCTCACTTTTGCACTTATGTATTGATTTGAAAAAGCAGCTGGAGGTAATTTAAGAAGTCAGAATTCAGAACTGATCTTAAAAGGCCCAGAAGCCAGCTGAGTTTGGGGAGGCAGAAGCCCTCAGCCTCTCCTTCCTCAGTTGTTCTGATGTTTGTCTCTGGGTTTCTGTCTACAGGGCATTTGTATACTTGAGCAACCTGCTGTATCCAGTGCCCCTGATTCACAGGGTTGCCATCGTCAGTGAGAAGGGGGAAGTGCGGGGATTTCTTCGTGTGGCTGTGCAGGCCATTGCAGGTGAGCGACCTTTTCCTAAATGAGAACTGTGGATTCTTTTCTATAGAAAAAACAGGCTAGGGGCTGAAGAGATGGCCCAGTAGTTAAGAGCACCAGCTGCTCTTCCAGAAAACCTGGATTCAATTCCCAGCTCCCACATGGCAGCTTACAGCAGTCTGTAACTCCAGTTCCAGGGGATCCAACACCCCCATACAGAAATACATGCAGGCAAAGCACCAATGCACATAAAATAAAATTTTAAAAAGAAAGAAATCATAGAAAAAGGCTAGCTCCATGCGGGTGACATTCCAATCACATACATAAGAGGTGGTGTATTTGTTCAACTTGGGGAAAGCATCTACTAGCTTCCTTTCTATTAGCTTTACCCCCTGGCCTCCCAGGTATCATAAGTAGATTTCACTTTAGTCTGGGATATTGCTGTTGTAGGAAAAAACATGAATAACTCTCTTGGATTGACTTTGTAAAAGTGATGAACAATTTAGATTGGCATAGTAGGTTGTGTAGTTTGAAGCCAACCTGAGCTACTACATAGTAAGACATTGTCTTTTGGGGGGGGTGGGGGAAAGCCAGGCATGGTAGCACACTCCTTTGATCCCAGCATTCAAGAGGCAGAGGCAGACAGATGTTTGTGAGTTCAAGGGCAGCCTGATCTATGACAGTTAGGGCTACAGGGTAAGACTCTCTCTCCAAACAAAACAAAACAAAAACTCATAGGCTCTTTTTTGTGTGAGATAGTATCTTTCCTGTATAGCTCAGGCTGACCTCAAACTCGGCCTCCTACGTTTTGGGCTCATAGACATACACCGCAGTGCTTGGCTCAAGTGTTGGACATTTTAGTTTTGTATTTTGTTTGTAAATTAAGGTTTCACTGTGTAGTCTAAGCTATCCTGGACTTACAATAATCCTCCTGTCTTGATTTCTTGAGTAAGGGCCTCACATGTTTGAGCCACCACACTTACCTGATGGGCTTTGAACTACTACTTACTGTATCTTAACTGTTTGAGATTAACCGGATTTTAGATTGTTTTTACCTAGTTTTCTCTCAGAACATTTCTGGTAGGCATTGTTTTTTCAGCTGAGCATAGTGGTGCATACCCACTGAGAGGAGGCAGGAAGATCAGGGGTTGAAGGTCAGCCTCAGCTACATAGTGAGCTTGAGGAGGATCTGGACTGCATAAGAGACTGTCTCAGAACCAAGTGAAACAAAAAGCACTTATTTCACTGCTAATGTAATACATGCATCAAAATTCTGATATTTTCCACTTTCCCATGATCATGCCAACTTTATGAGGAAAGAATATTGCCATTTTCTGTCTTAACTCATAAATGCTGTGCTGCCTATAATAACCTTTCAGCCTTTTTCCCTTGAAAATTTCACATCGTCAACCATAGTGAGTTTTACGTAAATATAAAGTCTTCCATGAGCAGTGTACTCTTTGAGCCTTTGTTGCCTGTCCTTGAGTATAGTCTTGCCAAGATGTTGAGGGGTCAGGGTTTCTAGGTGTGACATTATAAACAAACTCAAGACTGAAACTAGTCCTTTTCCAACTATTCTCATTTATGCAGAGGAAGATGGTTCATCTACAAAAATACTTGGAAGCAACAGCTATAATTTTATTGCAATGCCATTCATTCATATACTAAAGTCTTTCCTCCTTACCTCATAACTCAATGAGAGCTGCTCCCTCCTCCCCCGTGTGCTGTCTCTCAGTCTCTGCTGCCTTTCTTTCTGTTTAGCGGACGAGGAAGCTCCTGACTATGGCTCTGGGATTCGACAGTCAGGAACAGCAAAAATATCTTTTGATAATGAATACTTTAATCAGGTAAGAAGTATTTGGTTTTTTTTTTTTTTTTTTTGGTTTTTCGAGACAGGGTTTCTCTGTGTATCCTTGGCTGTCCTGGACTCACTTTGTAGACCGGGCTGGCCTCGAACTCACAAAGATCCGCCTGCCTCTGCCTCCCAAGTGCTGGGATTAAAGGCGTGCGCCACCACCGCCCGGCTTGTAAGAAGTATTTGGGAATGAAAGAACACCTTGAGGAAAGAAAAGGAAATAAATGGATTTACAAGGAAAGGGTCCAGTGCTGGCACCAAGTTTCCTTGTCTAGAACTTTAGCAATTCTAACATTCTGGATACCCCGAGGTTAGTAAAATACCGGACATGTCTGACGGTCACAAAGATGAAATGCATTAGCTCATTGCCTTTTCTCAGATAACTCTCAGTCCATTTATTATTTTGTACAAATAAAAATAAAACAGGAAATGGGAAAATATGTCATTTACCTAGCCTTGCCTTCCTTTCAGAGTGACTTTTCTTCAGTTGCGATGACTCGTTCTGGCCTGTCTTTGGAGGAGCTGAGGATTGTGGAAGGACAGGGGCAGAGCTCTGATGTGATCAGTCCTCCAGAGGAAGTCAACCGGATGAATGACTTGGGTGCGTATTCAGATGACTGTCACTGAGGAGAGGCTCAGGGGAAAGCATTGAGTACCACAGTCAAACAACATACTTGCTTTGGACGACCTGAAACAGAAAGAATGCTCAGTTCCCCCCTCCTCGTATTACTTCAACCATCCGTGTGTCATTTAACTCTTTAGATTTGAAGTCAGGCAGTTTGCTGGATGGGAAGATGGTGATGGAAGGATTTTCGGAAGAGATTGGTAATCACCTGAAACTGGGCAGCGCCTTCACTTTCCGAGTCACCGTGCTCCAGGCCAGTGGGATCCTTCCAGAGTATGCAGACATCTTCTGTCAGTTCAAGTAAGTCACCTGTATTTGTTACTTTCTGTCATTGTGAATAGAACATTCTGACAAAAAGAAAGTTAGAGAAGAAAAAAGTTTAATTTAGGCTATGTTTCAGAGGGGTAGAGTCCATCATGGCAGACAAGAAGGCATGGCAACATGAGCAGGAAGCTCATTCAAAAAAACCATACTGCCCTTTTGCTGTGCCCATCTAGCAAACTGTTAACTGCAGACATGTCCTTGCTGTAGAGTGCTTTACACAAGTGAAAGACACTTGAAAGATAAAACATGTCTCTGAAAGAACACTTTCTTCACTCAAGATGAGAGTAAGAACCGGGCATGTGCCTTTAATCCCAGCACTCAGGAGGCAGAGACAGGTGGGTCTATGTGGGTTCCAGGTCAGCCAGAGGTACACTCTCGAAACCAACCCCTCCCCCCAAAAAAAAGAATCAAAACCCAACACGCTAATGACTCAGAGTTCCCCACGCTAGAGGACTCTGTGATGTCCCCTTATTCCAGGAACATAGTATCTGATCCAGATAAGCCTGTTAGCTTTCAGTGATTTTCATGCTGAAATACCTTCTTAAAAAAACAACAGTTAAACAAATTATCTAGCCAATAACTTTACATATTTAGTACTTTAGAAAAAGAGAATTTACATAATGTAAAGAGAAATAGCTACTGTATGAAGTGTGTGAAGGAGATGTGGGTAAGGATGCTCTGGATCATTAAAGAGAAGGTTATCAGTGCCACTGAGGTGGTACTGCTAAGATCCACTGGTGTTGATGGATGTATGACAGAAACAGTATATATGGCCAGGAGAAAGGAGAAGAAGTAGAGTGGGGATGGATGGAGCAAGAGGAGAAGGAAAGGGACAGACATAATAAAAAGAAAGAAAACAGAGCTACTGCTTAAGGAACTAGAGAGATGGCTCAGTAATTAAGAACACTAGCTGCTCTTCCAAAGGACCTGGGTCCAATGCCCAGGCCCTTACATAGAGGCACACAACAATTTATTACACAGTTCCAGGGACTCTGATGCCCAGGTACAAATGTGCATGCATGTGTTATGCCAGTACACACACAGCAAAATAACATAAAACAAAAACTTTTAAATGTGTGGGGGTTTTTTAAGGTTTTTCCAGACAGGATTTCTTTGTGTATCCTTGACTCTCCTGGATTCACTTTGTACACCAGGCAGGCCTTGAACTCACAGAGATCCACCTGCCTCTTTTTAAGTAAGAGTTCAAAAAAGATATTGCATAAGCACAGAATGCTGCAATGTCATCCTCAGACCTGATGAACTGATGTGAAAATCAAGATCATAACTACTGATATTTTTCCCACTATTTAAAATCTTCTTCCCCTTTTGGGGACTGGAGTCTGGGTCAGCGGTTAAGAGCACTTGCTGCTCTTGCAGAGGACCTAGGTTCAGATTTCAACATTCACAAAATGCTTCACAGCCATCCTTAACTCTAATCTCAGGGGTCTGACCTCCTCTGAGCACCTCAGGCACCAGACAAACATGTGGTGCACACGCACACATGCAACAAAACACACACACCTGAAACAAAATAATTTTTTTTTTTTTTTGGTTTTTCGAGACAGGGTTTCTCTGAATATCTCTGGCTGTCCTGGACTCGCTTTGTAGACCAGGCTGGCCTCGAACTCACAAAGATCCGCCTGCCTCTGCCTCCCAAGTGCTGGGATTAAAGACATGCGCCACCACCGCCCGGCAACAAAATAATTTTTGTTGTTGATGTTTTGAGACAGGGTTTCTCTGTGTAACAGAGCTGTGGCTGTCCTGGAACTCACTCTGTAGACCAGGCTGTCCTTGACTCACAGACATCCACCTGCCTCTGCCTCTTGAGTGCTGGGATTAAAAGTGGAGCCGCCATGCCTGGCAAATACAAAATTTTAAAAATATATTCATCTTTTCCCCATTTGGCCTTTTAAAGTATCATCTGCGTGTCAAGCCCTGTGGGTAAACACTTGCCATCTGCTGGGAAAACAGGCACATAAGTATATCATTGTAAACGTAACTTTTGAGAAGTAGGTCCCTTCCACATGGGAACACACAAGAACATCAGGTTTATGTCAAAGGAGACTTCCTGGAAGAGATGGCTTTTTTTTTTTTTTTTTTTGGTTTTTCGAGACAGGGTTTCTCTGTGTAACAGCCCTGGCTGTCCTGGACTTGCTTTGTAGACCAGGCTGGCCTCGAACTCACAGAGATCCACCTGCCTCTGCCTCCCAAGTGCTGGGATTAAAGGCGTGCGCCAGCCACCACGCCCGGCTTTTGAGATGGCTTTTGAGCATCTCTTGTCTAAATAGTAGACTCCTAGGCCAGTCTATGAAACTGCAACCTTGTTAACAAGGATATTTATGGTAACAATAAATTGTTATATTAGGCTTGCAGAGCAAGTGGCAGGCCAGCAGAAGACCAGCAGGCCTGACTGGCCTTAGAGGCCTGTAGGCCTGGCGGGGCAGCTGCCAGATACTTATTAATAACTATAAACTATTATATTAGGCCAGCAGAATTGCCAGGGACCTGGAGGGGCAGCTTTCGGGGCTTGGCCGGACACCGGTTGGCCTGGATTGCCTTGGCTGGCGGCCTATAGGCCACCATGGCCCTTTTCCCAGTAATTAAATACACTAGGACCTTTTAATGTTTCAACGTTGGGCAGACTCTCAACTAGCTCACTTAAATTAACCCCAGACCACCTAATCCCAAGCAGCATTGTGGCTTGTTATACCTTCAGGGCTCACAGAGCTCACTCCCAAGATGTCCTCTGCTCAGGAGACCTGGCAGGGAACTTCCTCTGTATAAAACCCAGGGTTCCTTTCGTGGCCTCAGGAAGTCCCACTTTCCTATACTCTTTCTGCCCAGCTAATTGGCCATCAGCAACTTTTATTAAGCAATCAGAGAGTGCCTCAGAAAGGGCAGCAACCTGATCTCTAGCACTAAAATAAGCCTCTAAGAGTCAACATATTAGATTTTCCTCTAACAAGTCTACTGCATGCAGTTCTTGCAGAGGCTCGATTTTGCCACATTTTCTGTATATAATATGATTTCATTTTCAGCAAAACAAACAAATGAAAAACTTCTGTAAAAGAACGGGACTTTATAGTTTGTGGATTGTTTTGGGGGGGGTTGGGGTAGGTTTGTTTGCTTGATTTCTGAGGTTTGGTGGAGTAGGAGTAGGTTTGTTCATTTGCTTTTTTAGGTTTCGGTGGGGATAGATTTGTTCATTTGTTTTTTTGGGCTGGGGTAGTTTGCTCATTTGCGTTTTGGGTTTTGGGTACTAGGTTTGCACATTTGGGTTTTGGCTTGGAAGTTAGTTTGGTTGTTTTAAGACAGGGATTCTCTGTGTATCTCTGTCTGCCTGGAACTTCTATGTAGACCTTGCTGGCCTTGAGTTCTGCAGTTCTTCCACCTCTCCTTCCTGAATGCTCAGATTACAGTCATGCACCACCACATCTGTTACACATTTGTTTTTTTTTTTTTTTTTTTGGTTTTTTGAGACAGGGTTTCTCTGTGTATCCTTGGCTGTCCTGGACTCACTTTGTAGACCAGGCTGGCCTCGAACTCACAAAGATCCGCCTACCTCTGCCTCCCAAGCGCTGGGATTAAAGGCGTGCGCCACCACCGCCCGGCCTGTTACACATTTGTTGAGTTGACTCTTTACTCTCTGTAAGTCATGCTTGTATATTTGTCCATTTATGTAAATAATCAGGGTCACTTAATTTTTCAGCAATTTTTGAATGTGAAATACTATTTGTATGATATGGAAATGCTGACATGGAAAAAAAATAATCATCATTGACTCAGTAAAAAAAAAAGTGCTTTGGGCTGGAGAGATGACTCAGCGGTTAAGAGCACTGACTGTTCTTCCAAAGGACCTGGGTTCAAATCCCAGCACCCACATGGCAGTTCACAGCTGTCTGTAATTGCCAGGCATGGTGGCACACGCCTTTAATCCTAGCACTCTGGAGGCAGAGGCAGGCGGATCTCTGTGAGTTCAAGACTAGCCCGGTCTATAAAGTGAGTCCAGGACAGCCAGGGCTACACAGAGAAACCCTGTGTCAAAAAATGAAAAAATAAAAAAGTGCTTTGTTAGCATGCTTCTAACTGTAGAATCCAAAGTGGGCTCTTGAACAGATTCTGCTAGACATAGTAGCATACACCTTGATCCTAGCACCTGGAGGTAGAAGCAGACAGATGTCTGAGTTTGAGGCCAGCTTGGGGGTTCACAGTGAGATTCTCTCAAAACAAAACAAAAATAGATTCTGATGAATTCTAATGCAGTATTCATCTGTCTCTATCTTTTTGTTAAGCTTTTTACATCGGCATGATGAAGCATTCTCCACTGAACCCCTCAAAAACAACGGAAGAGGAAGTCCCCTGGGCTTCTATCATGTACAAAATGTAAGTAACCTGAGCATTTTGCCACACATCGCCCAGGTTTATGTACCCTGATATTGTTGGCTAAGGAAGATGATCCCATGAGGTGTGAGCTGTCTTTTGTGTTTGGATGGGGGAGCTTTACAGAGAGAATGAACAGTAGAGATGGTGGCCAGGGCAGTGAGGTAGTCTTCAAGGGAGAAGCAGCCAGTCCTTTACCAAATTACAATGGCCCACTGAGTGTGTACAATCGAGTCTCCCAGTAAAATCTTCCATCAGTTTGAATGAGTTTTTTAAAATGTTGCTATCTTAGGAAAAAGCATGTTTACTATCACTTTTGATAAGTTAGCATAGTATGCTGTAAACTCTAAATACATCATTGCTTACAAGTAATCTGGAAGACATTAAATACCTCTGTAACTAAATGACCATTTAGAGGGTTTCCCTGGTAGCTGTGACTTACCTAGTCATGTCCTACACAACTCTCAACACCTGAAGCAAGGAAGTAGGCTTTCCAACTTGTACATGCAATTTCACTCAGACTCAGTTCAGAAGCCGTCTTCAGGGGAGTGGTGAGATTGCTCAGCAGCTGCCAAGAGTGACATCTTGAGTCTGATCCCTAGGACCCACGTGGTGGGGAGAGAACCGACCTGACAAGCTGCCCTCTGGCTCCCACACGTGTGCCAGAGCACAAGCGCACCTACGAATACGTTAATTAAGCATAATAAACAAACTCATCTTCATCATAATACTGTTGTTCACTAAGAATTTTTTTATATTGTCCCTATTCTGTTTTCTGTGCCATTTAATCCTCACTTGTACACCACATACATTTATAATCTCTGTGCTACAGTTGAGGAAGAAGTGTGACTGTAGCATCCAGAATCTTCATTGCCTTCACAAAACTGCCTTTCTTTTTCTTGTTTATCGAGTCTACTCTGTTAAGTGAGAAAGGGGCCCAGGCTACAGTTGTAACCCAGTTGGTAGAGTGCCCACCTCACATGGCACAAGGTACTAGATTTGAACTCCAGCACAAACAAAAAAAATTAAATATATGAAGTAAGAAAGGAAAGGACAATCAAAATAAAATTAAAAATAAAGCATGAACTATGGGGCTAGAGAGATGGTTCAGTAGTTGAGTATGTTCTGCTCTTGTGGTAGGCTTGAGATAGGTTTCCAGGCCATATCTAGTGGCTCACAGGTGCTTATAACTCCAGCTCCAAGGGATCCAAAGTCCTCTTCTGGCCCCTGAGGACATTTGTTCACATACCCAACACACACATATCCCAAACATAATTAACAATAAATGCTGATCAGCCGTCTAAGAAGCCTCTGATTCATGAAATCACAGATGTCTCCCCAAAGAACTTAGAAGTAATAAAGGAAATATAGAGTATAGGGACATATAAAAGGGAATATTTTCCACATGGAAAGATTTTAAGTTACTTTTTTGTGTGAGGGAGAATAGGTATATATAGAGAGAAGCTAGGTTTTCTGAAAGATGTAGCATAAATAAAAGGTGAGAAAAAGGAAAAGGGGTATATCAAACTTGGTGTTGCACCTTGTTCATAGTCTGAAGGGGCTGATAGATTAATATAGAGTCATTTGTGGACTACATCAAAACCATAGTCCATATCCAACACATGTTTTTCTTACCTCTTTTACTAATTCACCTGGGCTTTGGAGGGAAACCCTTCTTAGCAGAGTTGCAGCCTGGCCCATTCTCAGACACAGTAAAGGAAAAGGCAGGTAGAGAGAGCAACATGCAAGTCTAGAAGTAATGAGTGACAGCAAAGTAAGCTCAATTCTTCTACACTGTGGAGGGTCTAGAATGCTGAAGTTTGGTAACATCTCATTACAGTGAAAAGTAGAAGAAAGCCTGTCTTGTGGTGTAGGAGGCCTGTGTTGTGAAACAGCAGCACTCGCAGGATGCTCAGCAATGCTGCAATGCTGTGTGTGCTTCTTACAGTGCTCCTGCCCTAACCTCTTGACTTTCCTCTTACTAGATTGCAGTGGAGGTCACTGAGTCATTTGTGGACTACATCAAAACCAAGCCCATTGTCTTTGAGGTCTTTGGGCATTATCAGCAGCATCCACTTCATCTGCAGGGACAAGATCTTAACAGGTTTGAGTGAGATGGGCAAAGACTTTGATTGTTGTTGTTGTTTTGATTTTCAGTTCTTCATGTCCTGGAAAAGTACTCTTTTGTTGTTTTATTTTTCTTTTTTGAGACAGGGTTTCTGTGTGTAGCCCCAGCTGTCCTGGAATTCACTGTAGACTAGGCTGGCCATGAACTCAAAGATCTGCCTCCTGCCTAAGTGCTGGGATTAAAGGTGTGTGCCACCATCACCTGGCTGGGAAAAAACTCTTTTGAGGGATGCAAATAACTAAATAATAGATTTATATATTGCCTTGTTTTTACTCTTAAGAAATATCACAGCCGGGCGGTGGTGGCGCACGCCTTTAATCCCAGCACTTGGGAGGCAGAGGCAGGCGGATCTTTGTGAGTTCGAGGCCAGCCTGGTCTACAAAGCGAGTCCAGGACTGCCAGAGCTGTTACACAGAGAAACCCTGTCTCAAAAAACCAAAAACAAAAAAAAAACAAAACAAAACAAAAAAAAGAAATGTCACTACTTTTTTTGTAGCTAACCTAATCACTAAGTGATATACAGGAAGTTGAATTCTGTCCACATGACTTTGAATACCTTCTTTTTTGTTGTAAGAATATAATTTTTGGGGGTTTTGGTTTTTTGTTGTTCTTTTTTTGTTTGTTTGTTTGTTTTGTTTTTCAAGACAGGGTTTCTCTGTGTAACCCTGGCTGTCCTGGACTCACTTTGTAGCCCAGGCTGGCCTTGAACTCACAGAGATCCGCCTGCCTCTGCCTCCCAAGTGCTGGGATTAAAGGCGTGCGCCACCACGCCTGGCTTGTTGTTGTTGTTTTGTTTTTGTTTTTCGAGACAGGGTTTCTCTGTGTATCCTTGACTGTCCTGAAGTCACTTTGTAGACCATCTATCCTTGAACTCATAGAGATCTGCCTGGTTCTGCCTCCTGAGTGCTGGGATTAAAGGCCTGCGCCACCACACCTAGCATAAGAATAAATTTTTGATAGGGTAGAAAGGTGGGGCTAAGCCGGGCGGTGGTGGCGCACGCCTTTAATCCCAGCACTTGGGAGGCAGAGGCAGGCGGATCTTTGCGAGTTCGAGGCCAGCCTGGTCTACAAAGCGAGTCCAGGACAGCCAGAGCTGTTAAACAGAGAAACCCTGTCTCGAAAAACCAAAAAAAAAAAAAAAAAAAAAAGAAAGGTGGGGCAATAGAGCTAGAACATGCATCTAATTGTTTCTGACAACTTTTACTTTATGAAGTAGAAGCTCAAAGTAGGGTCAATTAATGAGATCAGTGACATGACTTTTGTTGGTTTTTGAGACAGGGTCTTGTTGTGGAATATTATTCTGGGGCTTAGCTATACCCCCTTAAAACCCTCCAGTTCCTGAGTAAATGACACAGAAACATTGTATTTTATTAATAAGCTGTAGACCTTAAGATGGGCAGGTTCTGAGCTATAAAAATCCTACCACCCTTAAAACCCAGATAAATATCCATCACTTGGCAATCTGATGACTCCTGGGCTGTTTCTCTCCCTCAGTCTGCCCTCAGGGGGCATTTCACTTTGCCACGTGTTCTTGGTTCATCACATCTAATGGAGACCTCTTGTTCTCTCTGTCTCCTTTTTCCTTCTGTCTCTCTCTATCTCTCTGTGGTCTCCTCCGAGACCCACCACCCAATTCCATGTCTCGACTTCATATTCTCTCTCTACCCAGCTACAGGATGTCAGCAACTTATACTATCCAATCAGGGATAATTGGAGGGCAAGGTTTATATAACATCATTATGTGTACTGAGGATCTGCTTGTGGGACAGTAAGCAGATCTTAGGGGTCAACTATTAGCATCTGAATACATAGCAGCTCCAGACCTCCCAACAGGGTCTCTCTATGTAGCTCTGACTGTCCTAGAACTCACTTTAGTAGATCATGCTGTCCTCAGATTTAAAGAGATCAATCTGCCTCTGCCTCTGAGTGCTGGGATTAAAGGCGTCCACTACTGTGCCTGGTAGTTACATGACTTTTTATTGGTGGTAATAGCAATGCCAGTTGAGATTTACAGGGGGATTTTTATCAAATGTGTTGGTCTCTGTGTGGGATTGTGTTGAGTATCTGTTTTCTTAAAAAGATTTTAAGCAATGGAATGCCAGAAGTGGTGACACATGCATTTAATCCCAGTGCTCAGGAGGCGGAGGCAGAGGCAGAGGCAGGCACATCTCTGTGAATTCAAAGCTACTTTAATCTACCGAATGAGTTCCAAGACTGCCATGGCTATCCACAGAAACCCTGCCTTGAAAAAATGCAAAAAAATACAAATTTTAAAAAAAGATTTAAATATGCCATTAAACAATTAACTCTTCTTACTCTTAATGAATGTTTTCCTTCTCTCTTCCTAGTCCACCTCAGCCATCTCGAAGATTCTTCCCCCCACCCATGCCACTCTCTAAACCAGGTGAGCAGCTGATATATTCTGTCTAATGTGTATACAGATATTCTGAATGGTTTTCAGACAAGAATCACACTGGAAACTTTTTGTTGTTGTTTTGGTTTTTCAAGACAGGGTTTCTCTGTGTATCCATGGCTGTCCTGAACTTACTTTGTAGACCAGGCTGGCCTTGAACTCACAGAGATCCGCCTGCCTCTGCCTCCCAAGTGCTGGGATTAAAGGCGTGTCTCACCACACTTGGCCCTCTTGTATATTTCTAACAGAAACAAGAATGCTTGTTTCCTGATCTGAGATGAGAAGTCAGAAACAATTGGGCTCTGTCTCTGGTCTTTTCATTCAGACTTTGATAATCTCCTCCTTCTTTTTTTTTTTTTTTTGTTTTTTTCGAGACAGAGTTTCTCTGTGTATTGTTGGCTGTCCTGGACTCACTTTGTAGACCAGGCTGGCCTCGAACTCACAAAGATCCGCCTGCCTCTGCCTCCCAAGCGCTGGGATTAAAGGCGTGCGCCACCACCGCCCGGCTAATCTCCTCCTTCTTAAATCTCTGTTTTATGTTAATCACTTCTGTCAGTCACAACATTTCTTTGCATCTTAAATTTATTCTGCATATTCAGCTTTGTTTTGGAGGACTTTTGTTTTTGATTGACACATAATTATACATACTTATAGTATGATGCATTCATAACTATATACTTTGAGGAACACATGTATCAGTACAATTAGCATATCCATATTGTAAACACTTCTCATTTGTTTGTAGCAAGTATATTCAAAATCGCTTCTTGTAGCATTTTGACATTAATAATAACAGATTCCCTATTATACAATAGAATACCAAAATTTGTTTCTTTTCATTTATCTCGTTTTCACTTTTCTTTATTTTTGTTCTTTCTCCTTACTGCCTACCTACCAAATTCCCACCCTTACCCTGTGCTCATCTCCTCCCTCTATATTCCACATTCCCTTTGGCCTTTAGACCATGAAAAAAAGATTAAGCTGACATGGTTTCTCATGTCTGGCTATGTGAATGTCCATGTGTTGGATACGTTTTCTGAGCACGCCAATGTGCTTGCTTCCTCTGCTGTTGCCACGTTCCAGAATGAGGCTGATTCATTGCTGCCTTTTCTCTTTCTGCCAGTTCCCAGCTTCCAGAATAAAAGGGTATCCAAACAATATGGTTAGTAGCTAAACTAGCTCTGCTGTAGATGTAGAGCCAACTTCGCCATATGTGAAACACTGATGTTTCTGTTTGTTCCCCTAGTTTACTGTAGAGCTCTGCATATTTGTCAAGATCACATCATGGTTCCTTGAGGGAGACTGTAGGGAACACCTTTTTACCTCCATCTCTTTCACATCTCTCTGAGGATGAGATGCCCTGATTTTTTTTTCCCCTTGAGACAAGCCCATGCTGGCCTTGAACTACTTATGTTGCTGAAGATGACCACCTGTCTCATCCAGAGACACACCTGCATATGTACGTACCACCATACCCAGTTTATGGGTCCTGGGTTAAACCCAGAGCCTCATCTACACTAGGCAAGGATCCTTCCTACTTAGCTATGTCTTCTCTTCACCCTCCTGATACTTTTTTGTATTTTCTATAGTAGTAATTTTGATTTTTTTTTAACTAGTAGTTGGTTTTATTTGTGTGTAGTGTTAGGAATCAAACCCTGGGCTTTGCGCCTGTTAGACAAGTATTTTACCTCTGAGCTGCATTCAAGTCTCTATCTCAACCCAGTCTGCTCCTTCCCCTCCCTCCCCTCCTCTCCTCTTCCCTCGTCTCCCTTTCCCTCTTTCTTTCCTGAGTACTTAGGGTTTGCTTACTTAGATGGTAACCAGAACAGTAACCAGTTTCCTTATTAGCATCCCTAGCATATTTGAAATGCAGTTGGGTGACTACTGCCAATTGGTTGTGCATTTGAGAAATGCTCCATGATTGATTAACCCCTGTTGTATACATTATTCTAATGGGTCTTCACAATACTTTTTTCAAAGTAGTAGACTAAATATTATGATCCAAATTTTATAAATTGAGAGACTCACAGGGTAAGCAGCTTAACCAAAGCTACATAGCATAAGTATTGTTAGGACTGTGGGATTTAAATCTGAAGAAAATGTGTAATAGAAGATTACTTACAGGTTCCTGTATTTACAAATCAGACCAGTGGTCTCAGATCCATCTGCACATTAGAATCATTGGAGGGTTTCAAACCTCCAGAGGTAGAATTGCATCCCACCCACAGACATGATTTGATTCTCTGGTTGTGACCCTGGATTTCACTGTCTTTAAAATCTTTGTGATTCTTAGGTATGAGGAGGTCTGGGAGTTGTGAATTGTTTTTGTTTTTTGTTTTTTTTTTTTAGTTTTTTTTTTTTTTTCGAGACAGGGTTTCTCTGTGTATCTCTGGCTGTTCTGGACTCGCTTTGTAGACCAGGCTGGCCTCGAACTCACAGAGATCCGCCTGCCTCTGCCTCCCAAGTGCTGGGATTAAAGGCGTGCGCCACCACTGCCCGGCGCGGAGTTGTGAATTGTTAAACAACCCTGGTGACATGCCAGGTTCACCCCTGGTGCTTCCCAAGTGTCGTCTCCCCAATGTGGTTGTGATGTGATAACCATGCCCCCAAATAGGAAACTTTAGAAAGCAAAAGGTTATTAATGATTTGTAAAGCACATTACTTTGTATGGAAGCCCGTTTTCAGATGTCTAGGAGCCGTGTTTTGGGAAGCAGAACCTTAGTGCTTGCTTTCCCGTGCTCTGGATTAGAGGCTCTGGTATACTTAGTGTTGGACTTTGTCTGGGTCTTTCACATTGAAACCTATCCTCGTAAAGACTGACATTAAGGGTGCTATGCTTTTTTAAAGTTCCAGCCACCAAGTTAAACACCATGAACAAAACCAGCCTTGGGCAGAGCATGAGCAAGTATGACCTTCTGGTTTGGTTTGAGATCAGTGAACTGGAGCCTACTGGAGAGTAAGTCCAAATGTTTTTTGTTTTTTCTTTTTTTAATTTAAAGTGTTTGAGAATTAGACAGACAGTTTTGCACCTGTTTGGGGTCATGCATCATCATCTTGTCAGATTTCTCTTCGGGATTGAATTTGGATGCCGTACTACTTATCTCTGAATGAGGTGCTTGCCACAGGCTATCCAGAGAATTGTTGTTTAGCAACAGCAATGTGATGGACACCAAATGTACTTGGTTATGAGGGAAGACTACTACATGGTGTTTTACTAAGATTGGTGGAACAGGTTGTCCAGGATATGCTTCAGGTTCAGATGGAGGTTACTAGGGCTGGTGAGATGGCTCAGCAGATATGGGCACTTGCTGCCAAGCCTAACAATCTGAGTTTGATCTCTGGGACATACTTGGTAGAAGGTGAAAACCATCTACTACAAGTTCTCCTTCTACCTCCATATGTGTGCCATGGTCATAACATACACACACAAATAAATAAATGTAACCTTTAAAAATTAGAATAGTAATCTCAGTGAGGGCAGTGGGGGCCAAATATTTCCCTGGATTAAACTTTTCCACCTTGGGCTGGAGTAATGGCTCAGAGGTTAAGAGCACTGGCTGCTTTTCCAAAGGACCCGGGTTCAATGCCACCACCCACATGACAGTTCATATTGTCCATAATTGCTGGGTGCGGTAGTTCATACCTTTAATCCCAGTGCTCAGGCAGCTAAAGCAGGTAGATCTCTGTGAGTTCAAGGCTAGCCTGGTCTGCAGAGTGAGTTCAGGGATACACAAAGAAACCCTGTCTTGAAAAACCAAAAAAAAAAAAAAAAAAGAAAAGAAAAAAAAATTTCTTCCACCTTGGCACTATTTGAGACCACTTTATTTTCCCTGTGGCATTGTAGGATGTTTTGCAGTACCTTCAGCCTGTAGCTATCAGAAGCTAATAGCAAAGAACCTCCCTTCTGCTCTGCTGACCAAATATATTCCCTAGAAAGGAGCCACTGTCCTAAGTTGACAGGACCGACATAAGCTTCTTGTCTATGAGCTGGGTTAGAGCAAAGAATTAATGCAATTATTGTTTATAGTTGCTTCTGGTATGCCTTGGGAAAAACAAACAGAATCTACTCTTGAACAAGCAAGCAGCAACGTCCATTAGCACGTTAGGGAAGAGCTGTTGTGTGGTGTTCCTCTGTGTGTAATGCAGTCAGCCACCCTCAGTGACAGTCAGCACTGGGAATGTTAGCGTCTGCTGTGCATGGGACCCTGTGTTAAATACAGCTCTGCAACTCCTCAGTTACCCTCTCTATGACTTTTCACAGACAGATCTGGAATGTTATCATAGCTTGCATTATGATGAAGTAGTTACAGTGATGGTTTCTACTGAATTAATTGCTTTCTAGAGCTTAAAATATTTAGAAATGGAAATTACCTGTTTCTTATTTCCACTCAGTTCTATAACAGTTATACATTGTTTATTGAATTATTATACAAGGTACAGAGATGGAACCAAAAAAAAAAGTCACTGCTCCTTTAGCACTCTAGTCAGGCAGAGATGACGAGAAGTAGATGTATGAGAAGGGTGACAGAGGGCTGGAGAGGTGGCTCAGAGGTTAAGAGCACTGGCTCTTCTTCCAGAGGTCCTGAGTTCAATTCCCAGCAACCACATGGTGGCTCACAGCCATCTACATTGAGCTCTGCTGCCCAGGCATATATGTAGAGCAAATACTGTATACATAATAAATAAATAAATGTTTTTTTTTTTTTTTAAAAGAGAAGGGTGACAGATGCAGGTGGCTCTGTGATCAAGGCTGGCATGGGATCAGCGTGTAGGAAAGCAACGCTCGCCAAGGCTACTGCAAGCCAGGAGACTTGGCAGGTGGAGTGGCCTGACTTCTGTCTTCTGTGTTTTATTTGCAGGTATATCCCAGCTGTGGTTGACCATGCAGCAGGACTGCCCTGCCAGGGGATGTTTTTGCTGCACCAGGTATTGAATGAAGTCTGAGAGAGAACAACAGATTTCTCCAGTTTTTCGTCTCTATTTAGAGGAGGGAATGTGGGAGGACATTTTTGTTTTGTCCTGTCCCTCTTGTTTTAGCAGAGTAGAAAATAGCTGGGAATTGAACACAAAACTTCAAATACTGTTTCTGTTTTTGTTAGTCAGGATTTTCTAGAGTAACAACTTATAGAGTGAATCTCTCTTTCTCAAGAAAAAGATGTGTGTGTGTATGTGGAGAGAGAGAGAGAGAGAGAAACATATATATTGTGGTGCACACCTTTAATCCCAGCACTTGGGAAGCAGAGGCAGGTGGATCTCTGAGTTCAAGGCCAGCCCGGTCTACAGAGTTCCGGGACAGCCAGGGCTGCACAAAGAAACCCTGTCTCCAAAAAAAGAGAAAATCTGGATTAAAGGTGTTTCTTCCCACCTCAAAGATCTAGATTGGAAGTGGATCTTCCCACCTCAAGTTACTTAAACAAAAATCCCTCACAGGTGTGCCCCATGATTTTGGGGTTTTAGTTATTTCTAGGTATAGTCAAGTTGGCAACCAAAATAGCCATTGTACCTTTTTTTTTTTTTTCTTCAAGACAGGGTTTCTCTATGTAACAAGCATTGGCTGTCTTGGACTCACTTGAACTCACAGAGATCTGCCTGCCTCTGCCTCTGCCTCCCAAGGCCTGGGATTAAAGGTGTGCAACACCATGCCAGGCCATTACAGACATTTTTGAACTACCATCTGGGTGCTGGGATTTGAACCCAGGTCCTTTGGAAGAGCAGCCAGTGTGTTCTTAACTGCTGAACCATCTCTTCAGCCCCTCAATATAGTCTGTATACATATAAATATATTTTAGAGTAGCTATTTTGAAAAAGAGTGCTGGGGAAGCCCCCCAAGGACTCATCCTTAAGAAAGTGTGTTAGTTGTGTTTACTACAGAAGCCACTTGCCTTTAGAGACATGGACACAGGTGGGTTGTGTTCCACAGATGGCCCCACGTCCACACACGTGTTCAGCACTAATAGGATGGTGGGTGTTAATAACAAGAAGAGAAGAGGTGGAGCTGGAGAGATGGCTCAGAGACTAAAAGTACTTCCACTGACTGTTCTTCCAGAGGTCCTGAGTTCAATTCCTAGCAACCGCATGGTGGCTCATAACCATCCATAATGAGATCTGGTGCCCTCTTCTGGCCTGCAGGCAGAACACTGTGTACATAATAAATAAATAAATCTTTAAAAAAAAAGACAAAACAAAACTAGGGAAGAGGATGTGAAGCTGGGAAGGTGACAAGGGGGAGCATTATGAAGAGTCGGAGGAGGTGGAGGTGGATGGCTATGGTCAAATACATTGTATCAATGTATGAAACAATTAGGTTGAATTACTACCATTTGTGTTGCTCTCTTACAATTTCATATACTTTTCATAATGTTTAGGAGCTTGTGTTTCACTGCCAATAGTCTTTTTGCTTTGTCTTATTATTTTGTTTGAGACAGGTTCTTAATCTGTCCTCCATCTGACCTCCAACTCCCAGGGTGAGCCTCCTGCCTCAGCCCCTGATGTCGGGTGAGCAGGCTGAGCCACCATAGTCTGGCAATGAGCAGTTTTTGTTTTGATTTTTCTTCTCTTGTTTTGGTTTTGGCTGTACAGGCCATAAAATCTGGAACCCTTTGCATGCTAGGCAAGTACTCTGCTACTGAGCTATCTACTTAATACTCTTTTTCTGTTTTGTTTTGGGGCTTTTTTTTTTTTTTGAAACAAGGTTTCTCTGTGTTATAGCCCTGGCTATCCTACTTTGTAGACCAGGTTAGCCTTGAACTCAACAGAGATCCCTCCCAGTGCTGGGATTAAAGGTGTGCACTAGCACACTTGGTTAAGACTGTTTTTTTTGTTTGTTTTTCAAGACAGGGTTTCTCTATGTATATCTGGATGTCCTAGACTCACTTTGTAGACCAGGCTAGCCTTTAACTCACAGAGGTTCATCTGCCTCTGCCTCCCAAGTGCTAGGATTAAAGATGTGCACCACTATACCAGGCCATTATAGATACCTGTGAACTGCCACGTGGGTGCTAGGATTTGAACCAAGGTCCTTTGGAAGAGCAGCCAGAGCTCTTAACCACTGAGCCATCTCTCCAGCCCTGTAATAGAGTCTTAATGTAATAGGTCCTTGAATTTAAGAGATCTTCCTGCCTCCATCTTCTAAGTACTAGGATTACAGGAATGGGCCACCAAGCTCAGCCAGTTCTTCATGGGGGTAGATGATGAAAGTTGGAGTGGATTAAAAATACATTCTTAAATATACACTGCTCACTTGGTAAAATAATATTCAAAGGCTAGTGTGTTACTACACTTCTATAATCTCAGCATTTAGGAGGCAGAGGCAGGAGGATTATAAATTCAAGGCCAGTCTTGGCTTCTTAGTAAATTCATGGTCAGTTTGAGCTACATAACAAGATCCTGTCTTTAAAAAAAAAAAATTCGGCTGGGCGGTGGTGGCGCACGCCTTTAATCCCAGCACTCGGGAGGCAGAGGCAGGCGGATCTTTGTGAGTTCGAGGCCAGCCTGGTCTACAAAGTGAGTCCAGGACAGCCAGAGATATTCAGAGAAACCCTGTCTCGAAAAACCAAAAAAAAAAAAAAAAAAAAAATTCGCCGGGCAGTGGTGGCGCACGCCTTTAATCCCAGCACTTGGGAGGCAGAGGCAGGCGGATCTTTGTGAGTTCGAGGCCAGCCTGGTCTACAAAGCGAGTCCAGGACAGCCAGAGATATTCAGAGAAACCCTGTCTCGAAAAACCAAAAAAAAAAAAAAAAAATTCACCCAAATACTCAAACTACCTCTTGTCCAGGTATCCATGTTACACGGGGTGTCATACCCCAGAGCATATTACAGTGTCTCAATCAGTCAGTCTGTTGTTCTGTCTCTGCCTCGTCCAAAGGACCTGGGTTCAAATCCTACCTACTTCTGTGTGTGTATCTGTTTGTCCCACCCCCATCCCTCTTTCTTTCTCTGTCTTTCTCTCAGGATGTATGAATTCATCTTGCCTCAAGCTTCATGCTTGATTACAGCTGTGAAACAATGTGTCCTACAAGGAATCTCTTAAAACCATATCAGCAATTGGCTTGTTCAATTTCTAATAGCTTCATTGAAATTGTAATCTTGTTCATTACCTAGGGCATCCAGCGACGGATCACAGTTACTATTATACACGAGAAGGGCAGTGAGCTCCACTGGAAAGACGTTCGTGAACTTGTGGTAGGTGAGTACAGCCCATCAGCTGATGTCATCATTCTATGTTGTGTGCAGGAGAGGTATGGAAAACTGGAGAACACAGAGTTGAGAAATATTTGCTCATTCTGAATGTGCAGTTAGTTAAGTGTAAAATTATTAGATGAATCTGTTCCATGGCTCAGTAGTAAAGTCCTTACATAATGTATGCAAAGCTCTGGCTTCCATCCTGGTACAGAAAAGCAGAGACAACCTTAGAAAATCATGTAGGAAAGGCTGGAGAGATGGCTCAGTGGTTAAGAGCACTGGCTGTTCTTTCAAAGGACCTGGGTTCAAATCCCAACGCCCACATGGCAGTTCAGAAAAAAAGAAAATCATGTAGGATCCTACACTTACCCAAATGATCTCTAAGCACCTAAAATAACAGAGGTTGAAAAGAGTGTGTGTGTGTGTGGTTGTAAGAGAGAGAGCATCCATGCTAGACAAATGCTCTTCCACTAAGATACAGTACTGAAGATTGTCTTGTATATGTTCTACCACTAAACTATGTGCCTTATACTTTTTTTTATCTTTATTTTTATTTATTTATTATGTGTACAGTATTTGGTCTGCATATATGCCTGAAGGCCAGAAGAGAGCACCAGATCTCAATGTAGATGGTTGTGAGTCACCATGTGGTTGCTGGGATTTGAACTCAGGACCTTTGGAAGAACAACCAGTGCTCTTAACCTCTGAGCCATCTCTCCAGCCCCTACTTTTTTTTTTTTTTTAAAGACAGTTGTCGCTAAGTTTCCCAGACTAGCCTTGAACTTGTGATCCTTCTGCTAAGTAGCTCAGATTATAGGCTTGTGCCATCAGACCTTTTGACTTGACAAAGTTATGTTTTGTTTTTAATGTGCTCATCTTCTGGTTTCTTTATCCCTTCTTTTAGGTCGGATTAGGAATAAGCCTGAGGTGGATGAAGCTGCAGTTGATGCTATCCTTTCCCTAAACATCATCTCTGCTAAGTCTCTGAAGTCATCCCACAGCTCCAGCAGGTAAGGCACCCTTAGTCACACAAGTGTCAGCCATTGTTGTTGGATGGATTCACATTAAATTCTCTATTTCTAATGACTCCTGCTGCAGATGAAAAAAGGAATTCCATTTTAGCTTAATTCCACTGCTGGGAGGCAGAGACTGGAGAATCTCTATGAATTCAAGGCTAGCCTGGTCTACAGAGCAAGCTTCTGGACAGCCAGGACTAAGGGAGACCTTGTCTTTAAATAAAATCAATCAATCAATCAATCACATTCTGTTTTCAGAGCTAGAAAGATGACCTAGTGGTTAAGAGTGCTTACTGGGTTTACAGAGGACCTAAGTTCTGTTCCCAGCACCTACATCACATGACTCAGAACACCCTGTAATTCCAGTTCCAGGGAGATCCAGTGCCTCTGGCTTCTGTGGACACTTGTACTAACAAACACACACACACACACTTTAAAGAGTAAAAAATAACTCTCAAAATAAAAATCTCTGTTTCTTCTCTTGCCCAGCCTGCTGGGATAAAGAATTGGAGAAGTTAGCCGGGCGGTGGTGGCGCACGCCTTTAATCCCAGCACTTGGGAGGCAGAGGCAGGCGGATCTTTGCGAGTTCGAGGCCAGCCTGGTCTACAAAGCGAGTCCAGGACAGCCAGAGCAGGAACTCAGCTGCTCTGCCTCAGTCCTTAAAGCCAGGCACCGTTTCCTTTAGGCCACTGTTTGGACAGATCAAACCCCTCTAGGCAAAAGCTGAGCCACAGGGTCCAGTCCTTGGCCTTTTGGTGTCTTGCTCAGGCTTTCTTTGCTCACCGGCTTCTTTCTGCTTCAGGGAGAGAGCTGGCCATCAATGGCCAGCCCTTTTTTCAGCAGGACTCTTGGAGCTCTCTAGCATCAGGGGCCTCTTCTCTTCTCGGCCCCACGCACTGTCCTCAGATAGGAGGAACTCTGTTTCAGCTTAATTTGGGCTCCGCCCACTTAGCAGCTGAAAACAATGTCAGGCCAGATACTTTGTTTTTCAGTCTATTGAGTCTTTCCTGTTTTTGCTGACTTCAAACTTGTTTTTCAGTCTATTGAGTCTTTCCTGTTTTTGTTGACTTCATGCTGATAATGCTCTTCAGGCCCCGAATTAAGAGACAGTATCAGAAACTCCTATATATTTCCTAAATCTAATTTATCTAACTCCTACAAGAGGGTTTCTCTATATAGCCCTAGCTTTCCTGGACTTGCTCTGTAGACCAGGCTGGCTTCAAACTCATAGATCCTCCTGCCTCTGCCTCTCTAGTGTTGGAATTAAAGGCATGTGGCACCACTGCCTAGCCCTAAAGTTGATAATTTAGCCTAGACTATTATTTACAATATTGGCTTCTATCAGTAATGGATTTTATTTTTAACTTTAAATTAGATTCTCTATAAATTTCCTTTTACAATTAAGTGTGACTTGCATTGCATATTAAGTACATAGACAACCTTTCCATATTAGCCTGGAGCTAAACCTCCAGGGTCCCTGACCTACCTAGGATAGGAGAAAGATTAGGTTATTGTCTCAGAGACCCCCCCCCCCCCCCTTAAATCGTGAGGGCTAGGAACCAGGAGCCCATGCACATCCAGTGTGGGCTGAGGACATTGTCTTCGAATTATGGAATTAATTCTCTGTTCTGCTTTGTGCCCTGAAAACTTGCTTATGTATGTGTTGGGAAAGGGACAGGGATAAGACAGGGGGCAGAAACAGAATGAAAAGTTTTGGGCCAGGATTAATTTTTCCCTTACACTGCAGTTTTACATAGGAAAAGGACTTTTCTTGTGCTTGCTTTTCTGCATGTAAGGAGAATTGGTAGGCCCTGTGGGAAGGGGGTGAGCATGAAGGGGTGTCATGTCTGTGGAGAGGGAAGCATCACCTCTTCCTGGGCAGACCATAAACAACACCAGGTCTCTGCAGTCCTCAGAGAAACCATGTGACTCTCTCCTGCCATTGTTTAGCTGGCATTCATATTTGCCTGCTAAGTAGATGATGTTTGATTGAAACCCTGATTGTGCCAGACATATTTACACTGATTTAACTTTGAAAGGTCATCTGGCCTGGACCAGCAGTAGATTGGGTGCTGTATGAAGTAAACTCGGCTACATTACAGCTTGTATAATAGAAATATATAAATACTTAATCAAATAAGTTGACTGAAGTAAGAATAATGAAAGATAAGCATCTTGAACTATTTTTTACATTTTGTGTGCATGTGTGAGGTGTGTACATATAAAAGTCAAAGGATAGCTTGCTGGAGTCAGGCGTAGAGGTGGCTGCTAAGCTTTGTCTCAGGGTTATCTCACCAGCCTCAACATTTCTGTATTAATTGAAGCTTTGTGTGTACACATTCATCTGTCAAGCTCCTGCAATAGGTTTAAGTCTTTTCTTTAACTATGACGTCATTTTTTTTGAGTTCTGGTTGTCTTTCTTGGAAAAAAAACCACATTTTTTTTCTAGTTTTCTAATTGCTGGGACAAGAAGTAGAAGCTGGGAGGAAGAGGGTTAAAAGATTGAAAGTCAGAAGCTGTTGTGGGCCACAGAGTGAAAGCCTGTCTCAAATTAAAAGAAAAGTCTCACTTAAATTTAACAGCTATTTTTAAACAATTCAGAATTTTCACATTAGGAAAAAGCATCTAAATTGGTCTTCACAGAAAGTTCTTTTTACATTTATATTTGATTGATATTGCTAATGTTTAGTTAGCTGTAAATGATTCTAATAATAAACATAGTTGTCATAAAAAGATTTAAGAGAGCCAGCTGGTGAAATGGCTCAGCAGATAAAAGCATTTGCGTTGCTTCCAGAGGACCCAGACCCAGTTCCCAGACCCTCATAGCAGCTCAGAACTGTCTGTAACTGCAGTTCCAGTCCCTCTTCTGTACTCCTCTGGCACCAAGCACACATGTGGTACACTCCATTCACACAGGAAGACACCACACACATTAAAACACGTTTTTTTTTTTTTTTTTTCGAGACAGGGTTTCTCTGTGTAGCCCTGGCTGTCCTGGACTCACTTTGTAGACCAGGCTGGCCTCGAACTCGCAAAGATCCGCCTGCCTCTGCCTCCCAAGTGCTGGGATTAAAGGCGTGCGCCACCACTGCCCAGCTGCTAAAACACGTTTAAGAACAGATATGCAGTACTAACACTTAAGCAAGCAGCTCAGTTTCTTGAAGTTAGTTATCTAGGCATATGAGACATCTTTCTAGTTTGGAATATTCAGATTTGGAGATGGAGAGCTGTATTGCTTACTTGTCTTGTTGCTATGACAAAATAGCTGGCAATAGCTACTTATGGGCAGAAAGGTTTATTACAGTTCAAGAAGATAGCCATTCATGGTGAGGCAGCAGGAGCCTGAGGCAGCTGGTCACATGGCATCTGCAGTTCAGAAGCAGAGTGGGATGAACCCTGGTGCTCAGCTCACTTTCTTCTTTGTATTCAGCTGGGAGGCTCATCTCACTTCAGTTTATCTAGCCTAGACCACCCTTCCCACACACACCCATAGATTTGCCTCCTAGATGATTCTAGGTCCTGCCAAGTGGACACAGTATTCACCATTGCAGGCTCCTTGGTTACTGTGATGAGTTTGACTAAGAGGGCTCACGTTCTGGTTATCTCAGGGTTAATGTTGAAGTGAATGTATGGATCTGCGTGGTTGTACCATATATGTGTCTTAGAGGATTCTTCTAACACAGTGACAGTGGAGAGTAATTGACAAGATCCTGATTCCCTTTCTTTCCACACCTGCACTTTGGTTAACCAATTGCCTTGGTTTTCTCTCAGCCAACAGCAGTTTCTTACCATGTCCAGTACTAAGTCCCCTGGGGGAGGTGTCATTAATAGACTTGATCTCTGTGTCCCTCATATTCCATCCTTTGTCTTAATGAAAGTATCTGGAGAAGGATCCATGTCACTGTTAGTCTCTTTTCAGGTTGCGTTCCAGAGTTCTCTGACGTTTGTCCACTGGAATTCAGTTTACTTGTTACCATATTTTGCCTTTTAAAAAACTATTTTCTCTATGTGTTTCTATTTATCCATATATATTTGTTTCTTTCTCTGTCTTTTGGTTGCTGGACTAACGAAAGCCTTTTCTGTTTTTGCAGGCTCTTTCTTGATAAGGATATTCCTAGGTACTTTCTGTTTGGTTTTTTGCACATAGAGATTCTAGATTACCAGAATGCTGTATGTCTTGTGTTGTTTTGGTTGCTATTTTAATTCACAGGCTTATTCCCTGGGTAAACCTAAGCTTTACCTAGAACAGAGCAAGATTTTACTTTGCAACCTAAGAATGCCCCTGGTACCTTCGGTCTGATGTGTGTACAGTTTCATGAGTAACTTCTCCAATGACTTAGTGCTCTAAATTATTTTCTCATTCCTTGTACTAAATTTTAAACGCTTCTTCAAGTTGCGCTTTTCTACATTCTAAAATAGAATATTTTACATTTCATATGAAATCTCAGGCTTTGTTTTCTGACATTCACTCTTCCAGCTCCCTCTTTTCCAACCCACCTCTCTCAAAAGCTTGAAAGGTTTGTTGTCTTGCAGATTCCACTCATTTAATTTGTTCTGTTCTGTGCCTTCCACACAGAAACAAAATTGGCTATTTGGGTAGTTGACTCTGTAAGAAGAAATGTTAGTTAAAGACAGAGTCTCACTGTATAGAACAGGCTGGCTTTGAACTCACAGAGATTCTCCTGCCTCTGTTTCCTGATAGGGTTAATGGCACATGCTACTATATCTGGCCTTGTGTTTTTTGTTTTTGAGACAGAGTTTTTTTGTGTAATAGCCCTGGCTGTCCTGGACTCAATTTGTAGACCAGGTTGGCCTCAAATTCATAGAGGTCCACCTGTCTCTGCCTCCCTAGTGCTGAAATTAAAGGCATGCGCCACCACACCCAGCTGGCCTTTTTTTTTTTTTTAACTTTTTCTTTTTCTTTTTTGCTTTTCAAGACAGGGTTTCTCTATGTATCCATCATGGGTGTCCTGGACTCACTTTGTAGACCAGGCTGGCCTTGAACTCACAGAGATCTGTCTGCCTCTGACTCCCGAGTGCTGGGATTAAAAGCATGCGCCACCATGCCCAGTCATTGCAGACAGTTTTGAACTCCCATGTAGGTGCTGGGATTTGAACCCAGGTCCTTTGGAAGAACACCCAATGCTCTTAACTGCTGAGCCATCTTTCTAGCTTCAACATTTCTTTTCTTTTTTTTTTTTTTTTTTTTTTTGGTTTTTAGAGACAGGGTTTCTCTGTGTAACCCTGGCTGTCCTGGACTCACTTTGTAGACCAGGCTGGCCTTGAACTCACAAAGATCCGCCTGCCTCTGCCTCCTGAGTGCTGGGATTAAAGACTTGCGTCACCACCGCCTGGCTCAACATTTCTTTTTTTATCTGTATGTCTTTTTTTTTTTTTTTTTTTATAAATACTTTATTTTTTTTTTCTTCAAGTTACATCTCAGTAACAAACCCCTCCCTATTCCCCCTTCCCAACCCGCCCTTCCACCCTCTTCCCTCCAGAGGTTTCCCCTTTCAGTCCAACAGCTGGTTCCTTCTCTTATAACAGTAAGTATTATACAAAACAATAGATATAATTATGCCACATTTATGAGATTAAATTGGCCCAGTATACCTTCCCAATGTTCAGTTTATACCTATTTGGCCCCTGACTTTAACATTCTACTATCTACCCAACTCCATGAGTTTAAAGGTCTATATGTGACTCAACATTCATACTATCTTTCAACACACTTTTAAGAGTATCTTCTTAGATCTATAACACCCTCTTGATTCCTAAACAGTTCAAAATTTAACTATAAGATTCTATCTGTCTATTCTTCAACCACCTCAGAGACCTGAGAGGGATATTATCTGTATGTCTTAATATGTTTTTCTTTTTTGGGATACAAAAAAAAAATTTAGGATGGAAAAAAGTCCTTTTTGGAATAGAAAAATTCCTGATAGTGAAGTGTTTTCCCATTTCTCTTACTTGATTAGGAAAGAAAACTGAAGAAAGTGATAATATACTGTTTACCACTCTAAAGGTGGCAGAACCTGGGAGATTGCAGTGGACCAAAGTCTCAGGAAGTAGTCAACTTTATTCAGAGACTCAGACAGTTTTTACTCTGAGGGTTAAGAGCAGTCACATAAGTACACATCACAAGGACAAGCTGCAAGTGGTAAAACATGATTTTTTTTTTCCATAGGGGCACATAGACAAATGACAATAGCCAGTTGTAATAAATAATCTGAAGTAAACTCACTCTTATATGCTTTACCTGTTAGGAGCATGAAAACACATTCCAAGAACACTTCCATGTTTTGGAGAAACTGAGGTCACAAGACTTTTCTTATTTTCTTAGAGTTTTCTCACCAGCACTCAGAATTCTCGCACAACTCCATTCTTTTTCTTTTTCTTTTTTTTTTTTTTTTTTAGTTTTTCATGACAGGGTTTCTCTGTGTATCCTTGGCTCTCCTGGACTTACTTGGTAGACCAGGTTGACCTTGAACTCATAGAGATCCACCTGCCTCTGCCTCCTGAGTGCTGGGATTAAAGACGTGTGCTACCATGCCCGGCCCACAACTCCATTCTTAGACTGTGTACAAACAGTACATGAAAAGGTAGTCCAAACTGTTATGTGACAGATGTATGCCTATAATAAGTTTATATCTTAGTCTATATATTACCCAGTTCACATAGAGATTCTCCCAGTGAACTCAGCAGGGTGTTGTATTGGCTGGAGAGTAGTTCTCCCACTGTCCACCCTCCATCTCTTTCTGTCTCTGTCTCTGTCTCACACACATATGTGCCCGCATGCGCGCACACAGCATGAAGTGTAACCATAATGTAAGAACTAAGTGTTGCCATGCATGGTAGCGCAGCACTGATTTGATAGAAGCAGGCAGATGTCTGAGTTTGAGGCTAGCCTGGTCTGTATGAATGTTATTTCCCATTATTAGAATTTTTTCTTAAACCTAAGTGAGGTAAAGAATTAAACAGGATTTTGGGTGTATGAAGGTTTTCTGCTCATCTCTAAACCATAAAAAAGGCTTTCCTTGTCTGGCATTTTTGTTGCACTTTGGATCACATGATGACTATCTCATTAATTGTTGCTGTCTGTATGCCTTCTGAGTCTATATAGAGAACTTTCTTGTTCCACACTACTGATTGCCTCAAAAACTTGACATTGTGAAACAATCACATTCTAGAAAAGAACTGAGTAAACTACAGAGGGGAGTGACCACACCTCATACCTGGGCGGTGCAAGATGAGGGAATTCACTTCCAGAAAGCTTTCTCTGCTCGTTTTATGGAGGAAGATTCATAGGAGTGTGCTTAGAGAGAAGCCACGCCTATTAAATGTCATTGAAAAATCTAGAAAAGCAGAACTAGTAACGTCACCATTTGGAAAGGTATAAGGAAGAATGTGATTGGCAGAGAATACTGTGCACACTCTTTCTGGATGAGCTGCATGTGCTCCTTTCTGCCTAAGAGCTAGGGTTGTGAGGGGATGGGGTTAGAAGAGGCATCTCCCCATAAGGTGTCATAATTCTAAGAAGGAAACTAGCCTACCATTGTCACCTGTCTGTCACATTTTACCAGTAAGAAAGACTAACTCCTGAAGAATTAAGCCAGTCTGCTCTATTTAGCTTATGATTATTTCTTAACTGTAAAGTGGATTTTCAGCCACGCTTAGGAATGAATACCACCTCCAGTGTTCTGAACTCCTTTCTATTGTTGACAGATCAGCTCATGTCTGTCTATTGAAATAACACTCTTCATAATTAAATTCTGCCCATTTCTACCTTTGAGCATCCCACATATAACTCTTTCCTTTTTTTTTTTTTTAATTTTTTTGGGTTTTTCAAGACAGGGTTTCTCTGTTTAAAAGAGTCCTGGCTGTCCTGGACTCGCTATGTAGACCAGGCTGGCCTCGAACTCACAGAGATCCACCTACCTCTGTGTCCCAAATGCTGGGATCAAAGGTGTGTGCCACCATGCCTGGCTGAGTCCTCCTTATCTCATTATTAAAACAGGCAGGATGGCTCACTTGAACTTTTTCTTTCAGATTCTGTCCACATTCTTCTTAATCCTTTTGAACGCTCTCACAGTTTATGTGCGGGTGGGGCTGGTTTTATTTGAGGAGTTTTGTGCTGTGCCTGACCAGTCTTTAAGTTGGTATTTACATCAAACTTGTCTCAAACTTCAGCAGCCCCCCCTGACTGCCTGAGTGTGAGGACTGCAGCCATGTGCCCGAAGTGCTGTCACTGTGTTCATGTTAACATGCAAACACTTTATCAAAAAGCAGGGTGAGGTGCACAACTAGATGTCCCCACATGATGGATGGGGCGAGTGGATGGGCACCTGCCTTTTATTCTAGGAGGCCTCCGTTGTTAGAGTGTGATAAACAGGGAGTGGGAGTGATCGGCATAGATTCCTTAGGATCCCTGCCACTAGCACTCCCTCTGCCATGGTAACATTGGGTACTTTTGGTTGACACATTATCTCTCTGACCTCAGGACCTTCTACCGTTTTGAGGCTGTATGGGACAGCTCCCTACATAACTCCCTCCTTCTGAACCGAGTGACACCCTATGGAGAAAAGATCTACATGACCTTATCTGCTTATCTGGAGGTAAGGGACCCATAACTTCAGCAGGCCCTGATAAGCAAGCAGTGACAGGGAGTGCCCACCAGACATCAACTTATTTTTTCATCCTTTACCCTCCATATCCTTTATTTGATTTTACTTTGCTAACTGTTTTGATTGTTTAGATTCTGTTCCAGTGCTCTGTTTTGTCAAAAGAGTACAACTTTTTTGAATACTTAAACTTCAGGAACCCAATCACCAGTTAAGACAGTTTTGTAGCGTGCTTTCCTGATTGTAGTAGAAACTAGTAGTTCCAGCTCTTGGGAGAAGCCTGAGTTCTTCTGTTTTGATTGTTATGTTGAGTCTCATGTGTCCAAGGCTTGCCTCAAACTTGCTATGTAGCTGAGGATGACTCGTGGCTCCCGATTCCATTTCCCTGGTACTGGGATTACAGGCATGCACCACCATGGCTGATCTGAGCCTGATTCTAATTCTTGTGCTGGCACTTACTGCCCCTGTGTCCTTAGATAAGCTGTCTGTGTGTCACACTGTCCTCCTTCTCTCTTCTTTGTTATTGTTGTTTTGTTTTCCAAGACAGAGTTTCTCTGTGTAGTCCTGACTGTCCTGAACTCACTCTGTAGACGTGGCTGGCCTTGAACTCACAGAGACCTGCCTGCCTCTGCCTCCCAAGTACTGGGATTAAAAGCATGCACCACCATGCACAACTTCTTCATTTTTAAATAGTGTGTAATGAGGCTATTTTCCCTCAAAGGAAAATAAGTGTGTTCATCATGAATGCACCTGACCTTGCTTCACTATCTGTTGAGTGGCTTTTGAAATCGCTGGTGAAGCAGAATCCTTCGTCTCTCCAAAGCTGGAACCTGCTTTCCAAATCTGCCGCTATGCATCTCTCATCACAGCTGCTCTGCCTGCATCATTCAACACTTTGTCTTGTCTGTTTGTAGTTGGATCATTGCATCCAGCCGGCTGTCATCACCAAGGATGTGTGCATGGTCTTCTATTCCCGAGATGCCAAGATCTCACCACCACGTTCTCTGCGAAGCCTCTTTGGTAGTGGCTACTCAAAGTCACCAGACTCGTAAGTTCTTAAAACAAGTTTAGCTTCAAGTTCTTTGCCCAGTCCAACAGAAAGAAACAGCAGCCGTTGGGTACCCTAGCTTCTGCTGCAAGTTAGTATATCATCTATAAACCATCTGGGTAACTGGTACCTGGGATGTGTGACTTGCATGGTGGCATTTGATACAGTGTCAATTAATGAAAGCATGAGCTAATGAAGGAAAGGAGACTTATATTGTAGATACTTCCAAAGCAGGTTTGTAAGAACTGTCACTATGATTCCTGTTTTAATAGATTCTCCTCTTTGTGAGAGTTTATTGTACATATCTAAGGCACACAAAAACATACAATTGAAAGTATATGAATGACTTAGATACTTATATTACCACCCAACTTAAGGAGTACCATAATGCAATGAAAGGTTGAGTGTCCTTTTCTGTGAACAGTGTCCAGAATTTGCTGTTGATCATTTCATTCCAGTCATTTTCCTGTCTTCTCTTATGTCAAGAAACATTTTTAGTTTTCTCATTTATGTTGTAAATTTTCTAGTTTATCCTGTTCTATTCATCGTATTGAAATAACAGTGGTCAAAATATTAAACTAAAAATAAGCTTCTCCTAAGAGAATACAAGGAAATAACCAACAGTTAATGATAAAAATAAGCAGCATCATAACTAGGGCCAGAAAGATGACTCAGGAGCGAAGGGGCCTGTCATCAAACCTGAGCCCCAGAACCCACGCGATGGCAGCACAAAACTGACTCCCCAAGCTGTCATTAAACCTCCACACATAGCCGGGTGGTGGTGGCGCACGCCTTTAGTCCCAGCACTTGGGAGGCAGAGGCAGGCGGATCTCTGTGAGTTCGAGGCCAGCCTGGTCTACAAAAGCGAGTCCAGGACAGCCAGAGCTGTTATACAGAGAAACCCTGTCTCAAAAAAAAAAAAACCAAAAAAAAAAAAAAACCTCCACACATACTAGTCTCTCTCTCTCTCACACACACGCACGCAAAGTAAATAAAAATGAAAAAAACTGGGGCTGGAGAGATGGTTCTGTGGTTAAGGGCACTGACTGCTCTTTCAGAGAACTCTGGTTGAGTTCGCAGCACACATGTGGCGGCTTATAACTGGAACTCCTGTTCAAGGGGATCCAGTGTATATAAAATTTAAAAATAATGATAAATTTTTTTAAAAAATGAAAAAAGTGTGTGTATCTGAGTGTGACATTGTAGCCCATTGAGAAGGCATGCTCTTTTTTTTTGGTTTTTCCAGACAGGGTTTCTCTGTGTAGCCCTGACTATCCTGGACTCCCTTTCTAGACCAGGCTGGCCTTGAACTCACAGAGATCTGCCTGCCTCTGCCTCCTGAGTCCTGGGATTAAAGGTGTGCGCCACTACGCCCAGTGACATGTTTTTTCTTAAGTAAACCAATGTAGGTTTTTCCTGTTTATGTGCTATAAAAAGCTCAGCAGTTGTTCTACTTTATTTTCAAATAGCAACCGAGTCACTGGAATCTATGAACTGAGTTTATGCAAAATGGCAGATACCGGTAGTCCAGGTAAGCTCTTACCACAGCATGTGCTTCAAGAGTAGCACTAAAAAATTGGAGTCTCATTCACGCTGGGAAGTAGAAAGTCTCTTAGTATTTTACAAACCAGTTTTAGTAGTGCTAGTGGTAAGATACTTTATTTGATATATGTGTATAATGTGATTATAAAAATGGTGTCTGGGCCTGGTGGCACACGCCTTTAGTCCCAGCACCTGGGAGACAGAGACAGGTGGATCTCTGTGAGTTCAAGGCCAGCCTTCTCTATAAAGTAAGTTCAGGACAGCCAGGGATACACAGAGAAACCCTGTCTTGAAAAAACAACAAAAGAAAAGAAAAAAAGGAAAAAAAAAGGTGTCCAACAAGATCCACTAGGCTGTGAAATATAAACCTGTTGAAAGAATTAGTATAAATTTAAGGCATGGTGGCCCACGCCCTTAACCCCAACACTCAGGAGGAAGAGGCAGGAGGATCTTTGTGAGTTCAAGGCCAACCTGGTTTACAAAGCAAGTTTCAGAACAGCCAGGGCTGTTACGTAGAGAAACCCTAAAAAAATAAAAACAAGAAGAATTAACTTTGGCTTAGAAAGTTTTTCTTGGGACAGGATTTTGTTCAGGCCTGCAATTTATAGCAGCCCCTGGACTTCCAAGTGTTAGGATCACAGTTTCTCAGCCACTGCATTTAGCTATTCAGAAAACCTTACAACTGCTTACCACACTGCCTTAACAAAGATTATTTATGCCGGGCGCACACCTTTAATCCCAGCACTTGGGAGGCAGAGGCAGGCGGATCTCTGTGAGTTCGAGGCCATCCTGGTCTACAAAGCGAGTCCAGGACAGCCAGGGCTAAACAGAGAAACCCTGTCTCGAAAAACAAAAACAAACAAACAAAAAAAAAACAAAGATCATTTATTAACAACATCAGCTTTACCTGCGAAGTTATCAGAAATTCATGTTTACTCTGTTATAGAGAAAAACCCTGTCTCGAAAATCCAAAAAAAATAAAAGAAGAAGAAATTCATGTTTAGGGCTAAGATACAGGTTAATAATGGTAAAGTATTTGTTTAGTATGCACAAGTCCCTAGATCTGAGCCCAGCATCTCAAATGAAAAACAAAAGTTTAGAGAATAGTTTTGGGAGAATGCCATAGATTGTCTGTCTGTCTGTCTTTTTAGTTTTTGAGACAGGCTTTCTCTGTGTAGTCCTGGCTATCCTGGAACTCGCTTTGTAGTAGACTAGGCTGGCCTAGAGTTCTGCTTGCCTCTGCCTCCCAAGTGCTGGGATTAAAGGGGTGCACCACCACTACCTGACTTTCAGTTTCTTTTTTTTTTTTTTTTTTTGGTTTTTCGAGACAGGGT
>CAJQZJ010032232.1:6908576-6927308 GCA_907164525.1 Lophiomys imhausi
CCTGCCTCTGCCTCCCAAGTGCTGGGATTAAAGGCGTGCGCCACCACCGCCCGGCAACTTTCAGTTTCTTAACACAGGGTCTCACTGTGTAACCCTGACTGGCATGGACCCAGTGTGTAGACCACGGTAGCCTCAAACTCACAGAGATTGAGCCTGCTTCTGGCTCTTCAGTGCCAGAATGGAAAGTGTGTGCCGCCATTTCTGGCATGAATTTTATTAATAAATGAAATCTCATAGATTTTAAGGCCAAATTTAGTTTTCCATTTAAAAATGTATGAGTTTGCAAAAAGTAATTTGTTTTGACCTAAATTGGAATTAGATTTTTCTCTGGGGGATAAATCAAAAAACATGTTTCCTCTTACGGTAGGCATGCAGAGGCGGAGGAGAAAAGTCTTGGACACCTCTGTGGCATATGTGCGGGGAGAGGAGAACCTAGCAGGCTGGCGCCCTCGTGGAGATAGCCTCATCCTGGAGCACCAGTGGGAGCTGGAGAAGCTGGAGCTGCTGCACGAGGTATCAAGGGCAGTCTGGGCCATGTGGCAGCAGCCACCCAGTCCTACTGCCACCTTCTCTCCATGACTTCCCAGCCTGTTAGAACACTTAATGAGCTGAGATAATGATATTCATATTCCCAGGTGGAAAAAACTCGACACTTCTTGCTGCTTCGGGAGAGACTTGGTGACAGCATACCCAAGTCTCTGAGTGACTCATTGTCGCCCAGCCTCAGCAGTGGGACCCTCAGTACCTCCACCAGCATCTCTTCTCAGATCTCAACTACCACCTTTGAAAGTGCCGTCACACCTAGCGAGAGCAGTGGCTATGACTCGGCCGACATCGAAAGCCTGGTAGACCGAGAGAAAGAGCTGGCTACTAAGGTGGGGACCCTTCTTCTTTGGGTAGAGTCCCTACCACCAGGGCTCTGAGGTAGTCTCTTGTTCCTTCATCTTTAGCAGTTTTCTTTGAAGACCCTGATGCTGACACTGAATGTAGAAACAACAAGGATCAATTCCTGCCCCAAAGCTTAAGGCTGGGTCACAAGCATATCATAGAGGTGTGTCATATAGAGCTGGTACTGTGAGCTGGCCTTGGAAGCACATGTTAGGAGGCATCTAGTAGCTTAGGGAATTCATGTGGTAGAAGTATTGGGTAATGAAGTGGGTCCTGGGAATGATGTAAATATTTTAAATGGTATTTGTGAGAGTTTTTTCGGGGGAGGGTGGTTTTTCTTTTCTTTTTTTTAAACATTTATTTATTATGTATACAGTATTTGCTCTTCATATATGCCCGGGCAGATCTCAATGTAGATAGCTGTGAGCCACCATGTGGTTGCTGGGAATTGAACTCAGGACCTTGGGAAGAACAGCCAGTGCTCTTAACCTCTGAGCCACCGCTCCAGCCCGGGAGGGTGGTTTTTCAAGACAGGGTTTTTCTGTGTAACAACAGCACTGGCTGTCCTGGACTCACTTTGTAGATCAGGCTGGCCTCAAACTCACAGGGATCCGCCTGCCTCTGCCTCCCGAGTGCTGGGATTAAAGGCATGTGCCACCATACCTGGGGCTGGTATTTGTGTTTTTAAAACAAGAATAAAAACTCTTTAGTGGGGCTTATGGTATATAGCTCAGTGCAAGAGTACTTTTGCCCAGCATGTGCAAGGCCCTGAGTTTGATCGTAAGTTCCGAAAAACATACATTAGATTAAACAACAATAAAAGTTTTCTTTAGCAGAGGAGGCTGGAGAGATGGCTCAGAGGTTAAGAGCCACTGGCTGCTCTTCCAGAGTTCCTGAGTTCAATTCCCAGCAACCACATGGTGGCTCATAACCATCTATAATAGGATCTGGTGCCCTCTTCTGGCCTGCAGGCATACATGCATATTAAATAAATAAATCTTTTAAAATTTAATGTTTAAAAAACGTTTTCTTTAGCAGAAATAAAATGGATAGCCCTGTGAGACTGAGGAAGAGAGAGCTCCTTGTTATAGTGATCCACTAGAAAAGATGAGTCCTCTTTAAAGAGGGCAAGAAGAGGTCTGAATGGACAGGAGAAGGCCAAGGGTTGTTGAGGATGGCTCCTGGGTGTGTAGTAGCCTGGAGTTGTTGACAAAGGAAATAGAAAACTGAGAGGGGTTTTTGTTGGTCTTGTTTTAGTAGTCTATGGTCTTCTAGTGTGCTTAGGAAAATGTATCCAACCAGAAGTGCTCATGTTTTTGCTTTTTGTTTTTCCAGTGTGAGGAATTGAACTTAGATCCTCATGTATGCTGAGCAAATGCTGCCATTAAGCTATATTCCCAACCCATGTCCGTGTCTTTTATTGAACTGAGTATTAGAGGGATGTCCATTCTTCTGGGTTTTCTGAAACAGTGTCTTCCTGTATTGCCTTGACTAACTGGAAAATGTTATCAAGATCAGGCTGGCCTTGAATTTGCAGCAACCCTCACAGCTCTATCTGATAAGTGCTGGAATTAGAGGCATATATTGCCATGCCTGGTTCTGTTGTTATATTCCTAAGCACTTTTTAAAAAGATTTATTTATTTAACGTGAATGAGTGTTTGTTTACATGTATCTATGTGCACTACCACATGTGTGCTTGGTGTCTGCAGAGGTCAGAAGAAGGTATCAGATTTATTGGAACTGATATTACAGATGGTAGTGAGTCACCATGTGGGTGCTGGGAACTGAACCCTGGTCCTCTGGAAGAGCAGCCAGTGCTCTTAACTGCTGAGCCATCTCACCAGCCCCCCACATTTTTTTTTTTTTTTTTGAGACAGGATGTCTCTATTATGTAACCCTTGCTGTCCTGAACCTTGTTATGTAGACCAGGCTGGCCTTAAACTCACAGAGATCTGCCTGCCCCTGCTTCTCTAGTGCTCTCATGGGCCACCATGCTCATGCTCACACCAAGCACTTGTAAGCTATGATATTTGTAGTAATTTGCTTTGGTTGTATTAAGAATGATTATTGAAATCCATTTGTTTTTTGTTGCCTTGCCTAGACATATGCTAGCTTTCCTCAATGTATTTTTAGTTATTCTTTGGCAACCTCTGAGTTCTAGCATAGGTGGTGGATATGTTAGTCTTCCTTGTAAACAGGGTTCATTGAGCCACTGGAGTTTTATGTTCACCTTAACTAACTCACTCTCTGTCTTTCTCTCATTTTTAGTGCCTGCAGCTTCTTACTCACACTTTCAACCGGGAATTCAACCAGGTACATGGCAGCATCAGTGACTGTAAGGTGAGGAGTGACTGAGGCCATTGCTTCTCACCACTGTGGTGATGACTGCTTCCTTCCTGGCTGTGCAGATTTCCTGTTGCAGCTTTTGCTGCCATAGCTTTGAGATGGGTATAAGTTGTGTTTGGATGTGTATGGCATTATGCTCTGGTGTGTCTTCTGATTTCGTAGAACACTGACTTCTGAAGATGGCAGACCCCCTATGATGCATAGGGTGGCAGTCACACAGGAAATATTTGGGTTTTTTTTTTTTTTTTTGGTACCTTAGAAGATCTTGTGATGTAGGGAAATGGCATGCTTTTGTATGACACAAAAACGTGAGACTATTGGTGGCATAAGCTTAATGCTTTCAGAAAAAGGGCTAGTACTTGAGAGTACTTCAGAGTACTTATGTGTCCTTCAGTGCCTTAGTCAGCTTGACCTCCTGCAGCACCCACAGCAGGCTAGTTACTCCCTGAAACTTTTGTTTTTCATTTTTATTTTCTTAATTTTATATGTGTGGGTATTTTCCATGCATGTAACTCTATACACCGTGTTTGTGCCTAGTGCCTGTGGAGTCAGAAGAGGGTATTGGATGCCCTGGAACTGAAGTCACATATAGTTGTGAACCACTGTGTGGGTGCCAGGAATCGAACCCAGGTCCTCTGTAAGAGCAACCAGTGTTCTTAACAGCTGAGGCATCTTTCTGGCCTCACTCTCTGGCATTTTTTATTTTATTTATTTATCCTAGTTTTTTTTTTGAGATGTGGTCTAACTATGTAGCTCTGGTTGCTCTGGAACTGTCTATGCAATTGTCTTGAACTCACAAAGATCTGCTTGCCTCTGCCTTCCAAGTACTAAGATCAAAGGCGTGGGCCACATGCCTGCCCATCTGGAACTTTTTAAAAGTCTGTCTACCTTCCTCATTAAACAGTCTGTGCTCCCTGAGAGCAGGACTTTGCTGTGTGCTTAGAACAGTGCATGCATACTCTTAGTGTTTGATGTCTATCTGCTTATGGCTATTCAATAGCACAGAGAATTAGCAACACGAAAAGTTTCTCATGCTTTCTCTCCCCAGTTCACCTCTTCTCTCTCTCCTCCTTTTTCTCCCCATTTTGGGGAGGGAACCAAGGGTCTGGTGCATTGTCACAAACAGTAATAATTATGTGTAGAGGTCTGTTTTCTTTAATGACTTTGAATGAGCTTCATGAAAATGAGGTGCTGGTTGTTTTAGAGAGCCTCTGCTGTACTCTCCGGCAGAGGCAGAGTTACAGTGCCTGTCTGCCAGCATGACAACCTGAGTTCAGAGCCAGCACCCATGGGAAAGCATCTGCACTGGAGTGTGCTGGGATCCCAGTGCTGAGGAGCCAGAGACAGGCGGATCCTGGGGGCTCACTGGCCAGCTAGTCTAGCTAACTGTTGAGCTCCATTGTTTTGCTGCTGAATCTTACTGGTAATGTCCTTGTTTTAGTTGTCTGATATGTCTCCAATTGGACGGGATCCCTCTGTGTCCAGTTTTAGCAGTTCTACCCTCACTCCTTCCTCCACATGCCCCTCTCTGGTGGATTCAAGGAGCAACTCTATGGATCAGAAGTAAGTGCTCAGGTTTCACAGGGATAAGCAAAGAAAGCGGCTTGTCTATGGTTCTGGGTCTGGCAAGGCATCGCTGTCCTCCTCTGGACCACTCTGAAATGTGTGGGCACTTTTCATTAAATCTTAGTAAATTTAGGATATTATTAACATCCTATGTGTGAAATTGTTATGTGTGCTATTAAGAAAGGAAAGGCAGGGGGAGGAGGGTGGTAGGGTGGGACTGGAGGGGGGAGTAGGGAGGGGATTGTGATTGAGATGTAACTTGAAGAAATAAAAAATAAATTATTAAAAAAAATGTTTAGATAAAAAAAAAAGAAAGGAAAGGCTAATTAAACACACCAATCAAATGTAAGTTGCATCCCAGTTCAAGAAATGATAAAGCACGGAGGACCTGGGTAACAGCTTGGATATAAAGTCCTCGCTATGCCAGCATGAAAACCAGAGTCCAGAGCCTACCATCATGGGAGAGCATGTTCAGTGGAGCATGCTGTGCTCCAGATAAGAGACCATATCTCAAAAATACCATACTCAAGACTCAGGGGACATCACAGAAGAAGGAACGGAAGGAATTTAAGGGAGGGGGTGAGCCGGGCATGGTAGTGCACAGCTTTAATACCAGCACTTGGAAGGCACAGGCAGGCAGATCTCTAAGTTCAAAACCAGCTTGGTCTGCAGAGCAAGTTCAAGGACAGCCAGGGCTACACTCAGAAACCCTGTCTTGAAAAACAAACAGAAAACAAGCCAACAAAAAAGCTGGAGGATGGGAAGGAGTGCTGTGAAAGGCCATTGCACTCATGAACTCAACAGCAGCCCTGGTTGCCTGCCTGAGATCTGCACAAGATGAAGCCAGTCAGAGTTGTACCATGGATGGGGGAGAGCTCACAAGGCCCCATTCCTAGCTGAGGACCTATGGCAACTAATGGCTGCTGGGAAAGAATCATTTGTCTTTGGGACATAGCTACTCATGTAGGCTGTCCATGCCCTAGTAGGCGTCCCCATGCTGTGTGAACACAGCCAACACTGCTGCACTAAGTGGGTTATGAACGTGAAGTTAGAAGGGCACATGCTGTGAACCATAGGGAGATGGGGACCAGCAAAATACCCTGTATACAGCTGTGAAGCTCTGATTCCAGCACTCAGGATGGGAGGCAGGCAGATCTCTGGGAGTTCAAGACCAGCCTCATCTATGAAGTGAGTCCAGGACAGCCAGGGCTACACAGAGAAACCCTGTCTCTAAAAACAAACAAACAGAACAACAAAATACAGGTATACAACTCTCAAAGAATAAGTAGCCACTACATAAAAGGTAAAACTTTTAAAAGTTAAGTGGAGAATGATAGAGGAAGGTACCCAGTGTTGACCTGTGCTTACATACACATGAGCTCATGCATGTAAACACACAAGAAATAGCAAAGTTTACAAAAGGAGCTTTTAGAGTCAGAACATACAGAGTGATCAGGCTAAGCTGTTCTAGGTAGGAGTCCCTAACACACTAGTACAGAGACCTGAGGAATGGTAGACCACTGCTCTGCTCCCGCAGACTTAGGAACCTTCTCATCTAGGGCTAGGTACTTCTCATTGTTTGCTTTCTCTGCTATCTCCTAAGATGGTGAACTTGTTAGAGATCCTTGGAAGCTTGCTACAGAACAATGGCCAAGTATCTCCTGAGTTTCTGATTGTGAAGTTTAGCAGTCTCAGAGAATGCAGCTGCTTTTGGTCAGAGGCCACACTTTGAGAACCACTGCTCAGGTCTGCCCGTGAGACCACTAGGAAACTCACAAGGGAACAAAGCCAAAGTTCAGATGCTTCTGCTCTTAGAGTAGCAGGAGACACTGTGGCTTGGTGGCCCCCAGCGTCCTTCTCCAAGGAAAACACAAGGTGGAATTTAGAATTACTTTCTGACAGCAGCTTGTCTTAGCTCAACTCTGAAGCTGATGTTTGCCTCTAGTACTCAGATAGGGGCACTGTGCCCTGGTGAGGTCATGTAAACAGGTGCCCTGACCTTATTGAAATGCATGTTTCTTCCTCTGTAAGGACCCCAGAAGCCAACTCCCGTGCCTCTAGTCCCTGCCAAGAATTTGAACAGTTTCAGATCATCCCAACCGTGGAGACACCCTATTTGGCCCGAGCAGGAAAAAATGAATTTCTCAATCTTGTTCCAGACATTGAAGAAGTTAGAGCAGGGTAAGTAGTGTGACCCGCAACCTTGCCAGATGTGAGAGACAAGCAGCAGGGATGGATTTTCTAACTCTTCATGCAAGGTTGTTCCAGCCCAGAGCAACTGGCTGTCCTTGCTGTATGCATCAGGTTTCTGCGCCTGGCACGCTATTGTTGTGGCATTTGCTCTTTCTCTGCTGCTTTGGCCAGTGGTAATCTAGGCCAAATAGATTATTTACTTGTCTCGTTGCATCTGAGGGCTTATCATTTCCTGCAGGAGAAACTGACTTCTTTTGCCATGTCCTTTTAGCTCTGTGGTATCTAAGAAGGGGTACCTGCACTTCAAGGAGCCACTTTCCAGTAACTGGGCTAAACATTTTGTTGTGGTTCGTCGCCCTTACGTCTTCATCTACAACAGTGACAAAGACCCAGTAGAGCGCGGCATCATTAACCTGTCAACAGCACAGGTGGAGTACAGTGAGGATCAGCAGGCCATGGTGAAGGTCAGTCTGTCCTGACTTTGCTTTCTGTTGCTACCTGTGTCCTTTGTTCCCTTTCGAGTTTGGAGTTCTGGTCTGTGGCATGGATCCTACTTTATATCTGAGCTGCTTGAATTTCAGTGTGAAGTGCTAATGCACCCTGTGAATATGGCAAGATGGCCCCGGTTGGTTGCTCATTCTCTACATGAACTTTCTCATTTTCTTTTTTTTTTGTTTTTTTCAAGACAGGGTTTCTCTGAATATCTCTGGCTGTCCTGGACTCGCTTTGTAGACCAGGCGGGCCTCGAACTCACAAAGATCCGCCTGCCTCTGCCTCCCAAGTGCTGGGATTAAAGGCATGCGCCACCACCACCCGGCTTACTTTCTCATTTTCTTAATGTTTCCTTCCAGACACCTAATACCTTTGCTGTATGCACAAAGCACCGTGGGGTCCTTCTGCAAGCTCTCAATGACAAGGACATGAATGACTGGTTATATGCCTTTAACCCACTTCTGGCTGGCACAATAAGGTAAGATGCTGCTCTTTCGTTTCATTTTGTCTTGTTGAGACAGGCATACTGTATAGCCCAAGCTAATTCTGAGTTCTCCCCTCTTCCTAAGTCATGTCTGGCTCTAGAAAGCTGTTTGCTTTCTCTACTTGGCTTTCAGCCTCAGAGATACCAGCATACATGGGAAATTTTAACTGGGTTGAAAATAGAAAGAAGACAAGAGTATAATGAAGTTATAGGGTGAGAATGAGTCCCCTGCTTCTACTAAGGTGCCATCTGTGTCCTCAGCTGTAAGGACATTGATCACATCCTCACCACTTAATCTCCTTTCGCTCTTAGTTTTCAAGAGCTTTGCAGGTGGTGTCCAGGGCCCCTGAGTAAAGGAAAGATGGGAGGGAGTGCTTTAATGGACTCCCACAGTGCAGCCCTCTGTTTCTGAGGGGCTTACCTCACAGACTTCCCAGAGAAGGCCATAGTCTATCCCAGTGGCTCTCAGCTTTCCTAATGCTGCCCCATGTAATACAGTTCTTCATGTTGTGGTGACCCCCAACCATAACATTACTTCCATTGCTACTTCATAACTATAATTTTGCTACTGTATTATGAGTCATAAGCAGGATATCTGATATGTGACCCCTGTGAAAAGTTCATTCGATCCCCAAAGGCGTCCGAACCCACAAGTTGAAAGCCACTGTTCTAGCCATTTGTTTAAGAGCATAGAGCCCTGGGCCTGTAGCATCCCTGTGAAGAGACCTACACCTGCTTTTCTAACCCTGCCTCCCATTTTTCTCACAGGTCAAAACTCTCTCGCAGATGTCCCAGCCAGCTGAAGTACTAAGCAATTCTGCTGAGCCTTGCTCGCCTAGGACAGATAAAGAAAGTGTTAACTTCTCATTCTGTTTGTGGTTCTTGATGGTTATTCTTACATGTAATCCTGTGGCTTAACTACTTCCCCTTGTCACCCAGCACTTCTCTAGTTCTCCTGTCCCTACCTCTAAGGTTCTGTACTCTTCTTTTTCTTGTGCTGAGACTTGTAGCATGTGGCCTAACAAAAAAGGGGGAAACCACTACACACTCACATACACTCACACACAACCTGAGGGCGTCCAGCAAATCTCCAAATGATTTTTCCATGTACTTCAGCTTCCTTTTGGATGATAGGTCCCCTTCATGGTCACTGTCTGGCTGTTGTCTCTGTGTATCTCTGATTTTCAGGGTAACTTCTCTCTCTTTTCCCCCCTCTGTTTATGATATTGCTACTTTTTCCTGGGTGGCTTAGAGACATCTGGTATTGTCAGCCCTGAGGGGAAAAAAACTTGCTTTTCCCTCCTTCTGTTTCTCTCTCTCTCTCTCTCTCTCTCTCTCTCTCTCTCTCTTTCTCTCTCTCGGTGGCTAATCCCTGCACTTCCATTCCGGGAAAGTACTGTGGGAAACTCTGAAAAGGGATTTATATTCTCTGTCCAAATCAGGGCTTAGAGCGTTGGTCTATAGAGTGAAAGATACAGAGGGGCCTTTGTGATAGGCCTGGAACAGCAGCTGCTGCTGGCCCTTTAAGGCCCAGGCTGCTGCAGTAGATTGGGCAGTGAGTAGTGAGGGTGATAGTTGGAGGCTGACTAGCTCCTCACAGCAGGAACCTGTGTGGGAAGGAAGCTTTTGTCTAGTCTTTTCCCAACTCTGTCCTCAGCGTGATTGATGCTTGTGGCACTGTTTGGAATTATGTGATGTCATGAACACATCTCCCACAAGGGGGAGTGGGAGAGTGGAGGAGTGTTTGGCCTTCTGGTGATAAACTGGATCTTTGTTGCTTTGAGTGCAATTTGTGATTGTTGTAGCTCCCTTCATCAAAGAATTGCAGCTTCAGCGTAAACTCTGAAGTCGCCATCTGAACCCAGTGGCCATTTCTAGTAATACTTGTCTCCATATAAGCAAACATAGCAGGCTTTGTTTTCTATATGCCAGAACTGACCAGTCCCTTACCACTACTCCAAACAAATCAGAAGACATTTAGGTTCAAAAAAGAGTGGCCCCCAACTGCCATATGGTTTGCTATTGGATCCTGACATGTCCCCTTACCCCCATCACCACCACCACTGTCCCCATGTGGTTTAGAAATATTCCCTTGGGAGGAAAAGTTCACTGCCAGTTTCTGTGGCTTCTGCCAAGCCAGGTCTCTGGGTTCAGGAGGTTATCATAGAAAATAATGTTCTTCCTCTACCTGCCAGTAAGTGTTCAGGGACCAAGCAGGGCACAGAATGCCCTGGTTTGGTTACTTCGGATTGGTTGCCAGTGATTAGGTCATTCATGCTGCTGGTTACTGCTCTTGCCAGTCTGTTCTGCCATCACCCAGGCACTCAGGAAAGCGCCTGCTCACCCCCTCTCTAGGAAGGTTCCTGACCATCTGAGGGTAGTGAAGACATGGATTTCTTTCTGGTCAGGAGCTCACTCACTGCAGAGCAGCCACCAGGGAGACATGCAAGCAGACCACTGCTTCTGACTTCTCAGCAGGGCTTCTTTCTGAAAAACAGGACTCCCAGCTCCTTTTGGTACATTTGCCTTGCAAAGAAAAAGGAAAAGAGGATCATGGAGAAAAGAAAGGACAGAAATCAGACTGTTATTATCTTAAAAATGATCAACTCTTCGGTGAATTTTTAAAACTTTCTTTCATAGGTCACTAACTGTAATGTTACTTGTCTTCTAAGCATATATATGAGATTTTTAATGTAGTTAGAAGTCTCTGTTGTTTATACTCAAATTCAGCAGGTTCTGTCTGTGCTTGGAGACAGCTTCCTGGACCAGAACTAAATCTAATTTCAGGGAAATGAAGATGAAAGGTCACTTTTAAATTGAATCACTGATGTTGCTGCTGTTATGAGGTTAGATGGAAGGGTCCGTGTCTGTGACAAGAGGTGTGAAGCCTGAGGGAGAGTGAGAGTGTGTGGTACAGTGACCTGCAATGACTTGTGTTTTCTTTTAACCCAGACAAAATTGGTTTAGAAAGTCTTTGCTTTGCAAATATAAAATGTTAGCATGAGCCAAACTGGACAGCCCCTTCATAAGATGCCCCATGAGGAGGTTTCATTAGGAAACCAGGGAAGGTAGGGTTGGACCTTGGGCATGTGTGCTTCTACCTGGCCCTCTTTCTGTAGGGCCATTGTTCAGATCACAATCTGAGCATTTTGGGGATTTGTGTCCTGTTTCCAGACAAGGTCACCTCTGCTTTGAAGCTCTGAAAGAGAAAGCATTTTATGGCAGGACCTGACCATGAGATTTTTATGGTTTCCATGGTAGCAGGAAAGTGAAGACAACTAACCTTTAAGGAAACTACCTTTTAAGGTAATTAAAATTTTTTTTTCAAAGCACTCCTTAAAAAAAACAAACAAACCCCCTCAAAACCTAGAATGAAAACATACAAATTACAGATGAATGAGTGCTAGTTAGAACTAATTATCCCCCCTTCCTTTACGTCTTCATCCTCCTTTCTCCAAAGCGAATATGGCGTCCTAAGTGCCCCCCTGACCAGTGCTCATGCCTTAGCCTGCTTCTGTCAGGCTACCCTGGGAGTCAGTCAGCTCTCAGGCCCAGACTGTGTGGGGGCCAGGCAGTCCCTGCACAAGACAAGGCTAGGCAGGAGCACAGGCCAGGCTGCTTCCGAGCAGGCCCCTGAACTCTGTCCATAAAGAGAAACTTGATGAGGCAAGTGCTGACGGTTCCTCAACTAAGAAATCTTTATCTTTTTCCCTTTAGCTATGTGGAATTTATACTTTAATTTTTCCATTTTTTTCATGTTGTTTAGATGAAGGAGTGAATGATGACTGTGAGAGGTCTCAGGGTCTGAGAACAGATGACGCCCTGGCACATATTAAAAAGCATAGACTTTGTTACCTGCTGGTTCTTGTCTAATTCACAGGGATGTTTAACTTCGTAAGGTATTTGTCTATTTATACAGCTGTAATGAGTTGCACATTGGACTGAAGGGGATGCCCGGCCCTGTGTGGCTCCTGAAGGGACTCTTGCATGTCCTCTTGGCTGCTGTGCTCTGGTTCTTCTCAGTGATACCCGGGATGGGTGGCTTGTGGGCATAGGTCCTTCACTTTTCATTTGGGTTCCTTTTTGAAATTGTAATCTTCAACTTGCTCTATGAGAAGAAAAGAGTAATTCTGTTGCTTCTCTTAGAAGGTCTGCTGAATGCATTTGAATAAAACTCTGGTGCTGTGCATGGCAGCCATCCATCCTGACCAGTGATCTGCCAAGAGTAAGACCACGACTGTGGAGCAAGTCAGAGATGATCGGCTGAGAGGTTATTGTTGTTCACTGTTCAAAAGGCCATTTATGAAGCAGGCATTTGAGCTCTAAAAAAAATCTTGAGAGCCCCTAGTTGCTAAGAAAAAGAAATTAAGAAATTTTTTTTCTTAAGAAAGAAATCAAGAGTTGATACAGAACTGGTGTTTAAAACTCACAGCCAGAGGCTGGGGGTGTAGCTTAGTGGTAGAGCATGTGGCAATTACATGTGATGTTTGGTTCACTCCCCAGTACTGCAGATCAGACAGAGAGTCCAGGCAGAAGTTGGTCTCATACAAAATCCTGGACGCTATCTGTTGTTTGTCATGTCTTTAATTTTTTTTTTCATGCTGTGTATTCTGGAATCAGTTCACCTAAGGGATCCATCCACCAGCCTTCTCGTGTTTAAGCATTGTCTTAGAGTTTGTGTCCCTAATGTACTTGTCTGTTGAGAGTCAAGTCTCTTGTCACCGTCCCCATGCTGTGTACCAGAATCCATGAAGCATAAGTGGCCTTTCTGAACCAGGACTTTGCAAACTGATCTCCCCAGTGAAGGAGTTGAGCACAAGCAACAATGTACATTATCAATTTGGGATTTCATCTTCATGTTTTATTTTGTAAATATCTGATGTTTGGAGCTTGAGTATACAAAATGTAAATACAGTTCTTGTATTTGTACTAATCCTCATTCTTTTGCTGTATAGCCTTAGATGTGTAATGCAGACATTATCTAACTGTGTATGGTAACCTCGCATCAGAACTGCTCGAGAACGAGGTAAAAATAATAAAGGTACAGCCGGTGCATCAGTGACTTGTGTCTTATTCTGTTTGTTTGTTTGTGTTTTTTCAGACAGTTTCTCTGGCCATCCTGAAATACACTCTGTAGACCAGGCTGGCCTGGAGCTCAGAGATCTGTCTCCCTCTGCCTCCCGAGTGCTGGGATTAAAGGTGTGTGCCACCACTGCCTGACTTATATATTTTATTCTTGTGCCCTTTGGAAAGCCATTGCATACTAATTTTGCTTCTTACAGTGATATTATTTATTTATTTTTGTTTTTCAAGACAGGGTTTCTCTGTGTAGTCCTGGCTGTCCTGGAAATCACTTTGTAAACCAGGCTGGCTTTGAACTCAGAGTTTTGCCTACCTCTGTCCCTCCCTGCCCCAAGCACTGAGATTAAAGGAGCGCACTACCACTGCCCAGCTTACTTTTTTGTTTTTTTGAGACAAGGTTTCACAGTGTGTTCTGGTTCACCTGGACTTACTATATAGACCAGGCTGGCCTTGAACTCACAGAGATCTGCCTGTTTCTGCCTTCTGAGTACTGCTTTTAAAGGTGTATGCCACCTTGCCCGGTAATAATTCTTATATAAAATAAAAACCATGGTGTGACCTAAAGATTCCTTTCTGGTATAACTAGAGAAGTATATATATGGTGGTGTTTGGAAGAGTTTCCTGCCAAATGTGTAAGCAACTATTTTGTCTAAAAAATGTGGCTTCTCCAGAAGCCCCTCTTTGTAGAACTACCCATGATAAGTTGTGTTGTCTGGGGAAGAGTGCTGCGGGAGGGCAGTAGTTTGAAATTTGCTATGAGCTTCCCCTTGTAAGCAGAGCACAGGGAAGGGGTCATGGACATGAAGTCTGTACCTCGGCAACAGCAATGATGTGGTCAGCTGTGGCAGTGAACACCTATCATCTCAGTACTCAGGAGGATCAAGAGTTCCAGGCCAGTGCTGGGAGTTTAGCTCAGTTGATAAGACTGTTGACTTAGCATGCACAAAGCCTCCGGCAACACATAAACTAGGTATGGTGGCACACACCTGTACTCTCAGCCCTCAGGAAGTATAAAGACAGAACGATTAAGAGTTCTTGCATGTCAAATTCCAAGCCAGCCTACCTACCAAAAACAAAACAAAAAACAGCAGTGTGTTCATTGGCCCATCCAACAGCTTGTGTGCTGTCTGAGTGCAGTGTTTCCATCACAGACAGCAAGCAAATACACCTATGACCTTCACTGCAATGAGAGGTATTCAAATATATGACACTAAGTGGGAAATGTTAAATATATTAATGCAGTGATCACTTCAAGAAAGGAAGCTGGTAATGTATGGAGAGAAAATGGGAACTGTCCAGGCAGCCACTGGTATGTCATTTCTTTGTTTTGGAAGCTGCAGGCCCTGTACTTCTTATAAAATCAGATATATTTATCCCTTTCAGGTCTCTGAGGTGGTTGAAGAACAGATAGCTAGAGTCTCATAATTAAATTTTGAGTTGTTCAGGAGTCAAGAGAGTGTTATAGATCTAAGAAGATACTTTTAAAATTGTGTTGCAAGTTAGTATGAATGTTGAGTTAGATATAGAACTTTAAACTCATGGAGATGGTTAGATAGTAGAATGTTAAAGTCAGGTGCCAAATACATACATATGGACTGGACATTGGGAATGTACGCTAAGCCCTATAACCCTCATAACTGTGGCCTAATTACCTCTGTTGTTCTGTATTGCATTTATTATTATAAGAGAAAGAGCCATTTGTTGGACTGAAAGGGGAAACTGTAGGGGGAAATAAGATATACCTTAAACTTAAAAAGGGAAGAGGATGGGTTGATGGTGGGAGGGGGGACTGGAGGGGAAATAGGGAGGGGACTGCGATTGAGATGTAACTTGAAGAAATAAAAAAGGAAAAAAAAAAGAAAGGAAGCTGACAGACAGCATTTACCCTTCAGAAATGAGGTTGATCAAGAGAGAAGTTCTTAAGACCATGATCAGGCCATGAAGCGGGAGGGAAACCATTAGAAATGGTGTGTGTGTGTGTGTGTTTAGTCATGCCCTCACATGTGTGCGTAAATGAAGCAAATGTAAAAGGGCCCTTAAAAACCTACAGAGGAAACCAGGGTGGTGGTACACACCTTTAATCCCAGCACAAGGGAGGCAGAGGCAATCGGATCTCTGCAAGTTTGAGGCCAGCCTGGTCTACAGGCTGAGTTCCAAGATAGCCAGGGCTACACAGAGAAACCCTGTCTGGAAAAACAAAAAAACAAACAAAAATGGTGGCACACCTTTAATCTGAGCATAGCGAGTTCCAGTACAGTCAGGACTACATAGAGACCTTGTCTCCAAAACACAAAAGCAAAAATAAGGGCTAAGGGGTGCAGAGAAACATCTTTCAGAGAAAATCCCTAGAGCAATCCCCGGAACTAAGAGTGTTTGTTAGATGCAAGCTTTTAGGGGATGGTGCAAAGTTTAACACCACATGATTTAGTTCAACACAGCACATAGAGGAGTCAGGGACTTCTTAATACCATGAGTTATGAGCTCCTGGTAGATTGCAGCACCGACGACAATGTTTTAACTGTCCCGAGGAGGCATGGACTGATCTGGTCAGGCTGTTGGATCTGGCCAGAGCCATGTTCTAACAGTAAACGTCATTGTAGGAAACAAAGCTAAATGAAAGATTAGAGGGTTGGTTAGACAGGAGGCATCTAGTAAGACTAGAGAAGGAAAGGCCCTCTTAGGAGATAGCACTCAGGGGGCTCAAGTCCTGCATCACAAGGGTAGGCCAGGTAAATCCTGTTAGGGAAGTCTCAAAGCAAAGAAATCAAGTTCTTTGGACAAGGCTGCCAGTGTGACGCCAATAAAGGGGAAAGTGCTAGGAGTTACCAGGAAGTTGCTTAGACTTGGTGAGATAGGACTAAGAAGGGACTTAGAGTTCCACTGGAGTGAAACAGGAAGCTACGGAAGGCATCTGAGAGGCCCGTGACATGTTCTTAAATAGTCTGGGATTCACAGAGGCAAAAGGAGGAAGTGGGCCTGTATTCCAGAGATACTGTGGCATGGAAGGGGCAGGATATGCAGAGAAGTGAAGTTAGACTCAGTGCATGTTAAAGACAGAACTGACATATATTTAAAGCTGAGTGTGTTGAGCGATCAAGACCTAGCCAGAAAAGGTACTTGGCACCAAGCCTGATGACGTGGGGTTCTAGCCTCATTTTTCCACATAGTGGAAGAAGAGAATTAACTTCTACAAGCTGTCGTTTGACCTCTATGTGCACATCCTGGCACCCATGTCCGCACACACACATCCATATAAAACCATATAAAATAAATTAAATTTTAAAAAAAGGCTGAGTACGGTGGTTCATGCTGTAATCCCAGCATTTATGGAGACTGGCACAGGAAGATTTTGAACTCAAGACCTGTCTGGGTTACATAGTGAAATTTTATCACAAAACAAGAAAAAGAACTAACACGTTTGCTGAAAATCTAAATGGAGTTGGAGAGAAAAAAGGAGAGTAGCTCACTGGGTACATGCTTCAGCAAAACAACAGTGTTGCAGCTTCCTGGAGTGTTAAAGATGGTAGACTTACTGGTTCCAGACAGGCAAGGAGGCCTAGGACTGAGCTTCAGAGCACTTCCATATACAGAGGTCAGGAAGAGGACTTTGATACAGAAAGGTCCTACGAAGAGGAAGAGGAATGGCTTTGGAGGTCTCTGAAGTGACATGTGGCCACCAGAGTAAGGAAGCATTAAAGAGGAAGGGCTCAGTTGCCACATCCTGTAAGGCTGATGAGCTAAGAACAAGGACTGGACAATGAGCACAGGCTTGGGCAATAGGAGATGGTCAGGAGTTTGAGGGGGCCACTCACGACCATCACCATGAATTTCAGAATCAACTGAGAAAAAGGTAGATGGGGACCACATCATCCCTACTTCTTAAATCATGTTTATCGTGTGTGTGTTCACATGCTATGGTTCTGTGTGGAGTTATTAAGACAGTTGGCAGGAGTCCATTCTCTGCTACCATTTGGGTCATAGGCATCAAATTCCAGGTTTTCAAGTTAGGCAGCAAGTGTCTTAACCCACTGAGCCATTCTGCTGGTGCCAGTCATTGATAAATAATAAAACTGCTACTAGCGGATGCAGATTAGGTTTGAGGCAAATATAGTCCATCTGAATCTGAACCTCAATAGCTGAAGTGTTGAGGGTTTGGAGTAGCTCTGCTTTGTATTTGAAACAGGGTCTCCTGTAGCCCAGGCTGGCCTTCAACTTGCTGTGGAGCTAAAGATGACCTGATCCTTCACCTCCCAAGTGCTAAGACTTCAGCACTACACTACTTTGCCCCATCTATATGGTGTGGGGCTAACCCCTGGGCTGTGTATACCAGGCAAATACTCTTACCAACTGTGCAATGTCCTGTGTACTCAGCCAGCCTCTCCCCCCTGTTAAAGTATAGATTGGAGGAAGAGGTGCATGCATGTGTTAGTTTGATTGTTTCTTGTACCATGTGCACGCCTGGTCCTGAGAAAGTCAAAAGGGGGGGGGCAATAGATCCCTTAGAACTGGAACTGTTAAGCCTGTTTGTGGGTTCTGGAATCTTCCCAAGTCCTCTGGAAGAACAATAAGTGCTCTTAACCCCAGAGGCATCTCTCCAGCCCAAGGATGACTCCTGATACTCCTTCATGTACTTCCTGAGTGCTAGGGTTATGAGTGTGAGTGCTACCATATCTGGCTTCATGTAGTGCTGGGAAATGAACCAGGGTCCTCTGGAAAAGCAGCCAGTGCTCTTATGGTGAGCCATCTCCCTAGTTCCCTGGCCTACAAGTATTTATCTTCCAGCCTCAGCTTCCCAAGTGCAGGGGTGCAAGTGTATGCCACCATGCTCAGGTTTATTGATAATTCCTGCAAAGATTTTATGGCTAGAGGGAGAAAGGGAATAGTGTAACTAGAAAGGGATAATGGAGGGAAAATTTTTTTTTTTTTTTTTTGGTTTTTCGAGACAGGGTTTCTCTGTGTATCCTTGGCTGTCCTGGACTCACTTTGTAGACCAGGCTGGCCTCGAACTCACAAAGATCCGCCTGCCTCTGCCTCCCAAGTGCTGGGATTAAAGGCGTGCGCCACCACCGCCCGGCTTGGAGGGAAAATTTTAATCACAGTCTGTCTTATGCTCTAGGTATGTCAGGCCATGTCTTCTTAACCTCTGCTAGACTTCGGTTTGAACTGAACCACCTTTGAGTTTGTTTTCACAAAGGTAGTTACCTACACTTCAGTCTTGTCTAGGGCTGCCCTGTCTCCAGCCTGAGAGTGGGAGAGCCAGGCAGTCTCATGGTACTGTACATTTGTTGTTGGTATTTCTTTACTTTTCTGACCTTTTATTTTGGTGTGTATCCCCACTCCTGCATCATTTCTCAGAAACGTTTTTAGCTTGCTTATTTATTCATTCATTCATTTGTGGCAGGATCTCTCATGGGCCTGGAGCTCACTGCGTAGGCTAAGCTGACTGACCACCGCCCATCCCCACCACCCCAGCACAGCACTAGGATTACAAGAGTCACTATGCTTGGTTGGGGCTCAGGTCCTCATACCCACTCGTTCAGCAGACACTTCACCAACTAAGCCACACCCCAGCCCAGTTTTCTGTTTTTTGTTTTTTTTTTTTTTTTGGCTTTTCGAGACAGGGTTTCTCTGTATAGCCCTGGCTGTCCTGGACTCAATTTGTAGACCAGGCTGGCCTCGA
>CAJQZJ010032232.1:6927708-6969927 GCA_907164525.1 Lophiomys imhausi
TCGAGGCCAGCCTGGTCTACAAATTGAGTCCAGGACAGCCAGGGCTACACAGAGAAACCCTGTCTCGAAAAACAAAAAAAAAACAAAAAAAAAAAAAAACTGGACAACCCAAGTAAGGGTTTGACAATATCAAATTAAGAAAACAGCTATTTGATACCTAAATATGTGTGCATAAAGTAATATCTATTCAATGGTGACTTAAGGAAGCCCAGATGTCTAGTCACACTGACTCAGCATAATTCCTCCCTTGTTAAATCTCAGACTAGAGCAATCAATCTGTTTCTGCAACAAAATCTGTTGGAAGTAAGCCCACAGAAGGAGGAAGGAGTTGCTGTGAAGTTGAAAGTATGCCTGTCACCACAGCGCTCTTTTTTTTTTTTTTTCAAGACAGGGTTTCTCTGTGTAACAGCCCTGGCTGTCCTAGACTCACTTTGTAGACCAGGCTGGCCTCGAACTCACAGTGATCCGCCTGCCTCTGCCTCCCAAGTGCTGGGAGGCAGAGGCAGGCGCCCGGCTACAGCGCTCTTAAAAGGGCCATGCTTCCTTCAAATGGCTGTTCTCCTATACTCCTCATTGAGAAATTCAGTGCAGCCTTCTAAACCCTCTAATACACAGATGTAACCAGTTTCACAAGTTGTAAGGAGGTATGATTGTGCCTGGCTGATCCAGTTAAGAGTCTAGGACTTGATCCCAGTTGGGCCCAGGGTTAAAGTTCAGTTCTGCCACTAACTGGCTGGGAAAGCCAGTTCCCTCAGCACCTCACCCAAGATGGAGAATGATTTGGTTTGGTTTAAGTTAGTTTCCCTAACTTAAAAATATGTATTTTGTCTGTACTTAAATGTATAGATGTTTTGCCTGCATATATGTGTGTGCACCATGTGTATGCAGTGCCCACAGAGGCCAGAGAAAGGCACCAGGTCCTCTGGAATTGGAGTTGCAGATGGTTGTTAAGAGCTACAATGTAGTGCTCTTAGCCACTGAGACAGCACTCAAGCCACAGTTACGGTTTCTTGGTCAGGGGATGTAGGGTGGTAGAATGCCTGCCTAGTATACATAAAGCCCTCGGGTATGTATCTCCAGCACTTTGTGAAATGAGATATGGTAACACATGTCTGTAATCCCAGCACTTGGGAGGGAAGGACAGGAGGGTCAGAACTGAGTTAGTTCCAGGCCAGCCAGGATATATCATATCATATATCCATATCATATCATATATTCATATGCATACATATTTGTTATAGAACAGTGTAAGAAAGTTTTTTGGTTTTGGTTTGGTTTGGTTTGGTTTTTCGAGACAGGGTTTCTCTGTGTATCCTTGGCTGTCCTGATCTCAGTTTGTAGACCAGGCTGGCCTTGAACTCACCACCATTTGTGCCGCCACACCCGGCAAGAAAGATTTTAAGGCAGACTCAGCCAGGTGGTGGTGGTGCTGACCAGCACTCAATCCCAGCACTCAGGAGGCAGAGGCAGATGGATCACTGAGTTAGAGACCAGCCTGGTCTATAGAGTGAGTTCCAGGACAGCCAGAGCTACAGAGAATCCCTGTCTTTTAAAATAAACAAAAGACAGTCCCAATGACCTTGAACATTCAACAGTCCTCCTGCCCCTGCTGGAATTACAGGAGCCACCACATCCAACTCTGAAGAGTGCTCATAGATGCGGCTCATTTCCCTTTGTGTGTGTGTGTGTGCTTTGGCAATATGGGATACTGAACCTGGGCTTTGCACCCATCGCTGTGTTATACAAGACTCTCTGAGCTTATCGCCTTTCCTAGGAAGGCGGCAAGATAGGCAGGAGCCCACAGTCACAGCCTGAGGACTACTGTAAAACCTAGATTTTCTGAGCCAGGGTGTATCCTTAGTTGCTATAAGGCTAAGGAGACAAGTCCAGCATATGACAGAGAGATGCCTGTGTTGGTGGCATCCAGCACAAGATTAATTGCAAAAGTGTTCCGGTCCTCCAGGGAAAGTTAGCCAACCCAGCTCCTCCCTGGTGGGCCCACTCCGTCCCATTGGACTTAAGAAGAAAGCCTTAGAGCTGGGTGTTGTGGCACAAGCTTGTAACTCCAGGAGGTGGAGTTGAGAGTTGCAAATTTGAGGCCAGTGTGAGCTATACAGGAAGATACTGCCCCCCAAAAACTAGTAACTGTGGCTGGAGAGATGGTCCACCAGCCAAGAGCATGTGCTGCTCTCTTCCATAGAACAGGAGTTTAGATCCCAGCACCCGGGCTGGAGAGATGGCTCAGCTGTTAAAGGCTAGGCTCACAACCAAAAATATAAGATCCCAGCACCCATGTTAGGCAGCTCACAACAGCTAACAACCCCTGATCTGGGCTTTCTCAGGAACCTGCACACACTTGCCTATACACACACACACACAAATTAGATAAACAAAACAAAACCACAACAGCCAATGAGAAAACTCAGCAGGTAAAAGTGCCTGATGACCAAAAGCTGCCAAGCCTGATGACCTGAGTTTGGTCCCCAGCACAAGAGAGGACAACTGATTTCCATATGTGTGACCAAACACAAATACATTTGAGCACACAAATAAACAGATGGGGGCCACACATAGCCAGGGCCTGGAGATGTATGTAGTTCAAATGATAAAGCCCTTACATAGCCTTTGCAAGGCCCTGGATTGGGGAGGCCCCCACTGCAGACTTACAGAGACAAGATTGGGGCATATTCTGCCAAAACATAAGTCTGGGTCTCTCCCTCCCTCTCCCTCCCTCTCCCGCTCTGCTTGTGCACGCTGTTTCTCTTTCCCTCTCCGTATCCAATAAACCCGCCTGCCTTTATATATCTTAATTTGGCCTAGATTGGGTCATTTCACAGACACAGAAAGCACCTTTTTAAAAAACAGACATCTGGTGCCCATGACTCAAGGGAAGTTGTCCCCTCCACCAAGCCCGGCAGGCCAGGATACACTCGGGGCGCTCCCTTGCCACCACCTGATGCAACTTTGGACTTAACTTCTAATCAATTAAAGATTGCAGACTGCTCCAAATGCGGGCTTCATGTCCCCAGCCCCAGATAGTCATGCAGAACCTGGACAGCAAGTAAAACTGCCTGCTTTTCCCAGACTTGACCAATATTCCAGCTTTTTGCTCTCCTCATACCCTCAATACCAAGCCTCACAATGTCAGGAGAAAGTAGCCAGACATTTCTTCACCCCTTATTCACTTATTATCAACAGAAGGCTGGGATATTAGGACTTCAGACTCGGGACTATCTCCAGGTTCTCCCAGCATGTCCCACCCCTAGAAGCCCTTTCCTATATAATCAGAACATTTTGGGTTCTCTCCCCCTTTCTTTCCCGGTCTCTATCTCTCTTTCTCTGTGTGTGTGTGCACACTGTTTCTTTTTCCCTCTCATATCCAATAAACCTACCTTTATATATCTTTAAAAACAAAACAAAACAACAAAAAGCATAAGGCTGGACTTTATGGTACATGTCTGCTGTCTCAGCACTAGCAAGCACTGGCTGAGGACTGCTGGCAGTCTGAAGCCACCCTAGGCTACAAAGTGAGACCTCATCCACCCAAAATGAAAATAGTTCAAGCTCCAACAACACACACACAATTAAAAGCCTGGAAGTCAGGGCTATGTACTGACACCCTGTGATGGGGTGGTGTTAAGCATTCTAAATGTTAACTGGTCCTGATTGCTGTCTGTTAGTTAATTGACTCTGATTGGTTAAATAAATGCTGAGGCCTGGAGACTGGGCAAAAACAGAGATAGGTGGGACTAAGGTTCGTGGGCTTTTTGATAGAGAGCATCTTGGGAAGAAGAAGGAGGAGGCTGGAGAGAAGCCAGAGGTAGATTAAAGAAGATCCTTCCATGATGCCTGGAACATTGGCTTAGCGTGGAGAATAATAGTCCAAAGGGACGTATGTATATATGGGGTCACATTTGGGTAATAGAATTATGAGCTAGCTTAGATGGGCTAGGATTACACAACCTAGGCCTAGGCTTGTTAAGATCCACCCAGTGTCTGTGTGTATTCATTTATAATGGTGGGTTAAGAATTAAAACCGCCAACCAATTAAAGATAATATAAATACTGGGTAAATAGTTTAATTAGCCATATTTTTTTCAACAACCCTGTCTCAAAAAAGTTAATTAAAGCCAAAGCATGAACTTGGAAACTTGACCTTTTTTTTTCTTTTGCCCTCAGGGCCCTCTACAAGAGAATCTTCCTGGAATAGCTCCTACCTAGTAATCCCCGTCCCACCCTTGCCTTAGAAATAATATCTAACCAGCTCAGAGTTGAAGCAAATTTGACTGTGTTGGTACTTACAGGGGACTGGAGGAGTGCAGACAGCAGGCACCTGTCAGAGAGACACACAAACAGACAAGAGATGTGGCTCAGTGGCAAAACACTTGCCTACAATGCTCAAAGCCTGTGGTTTGAACTCTAGACCTGGAGTGAGAAAAAAAAATTCAAGCATTTGTGCCTAGGTAGTGTGTGAAAAACTTATGAAAGATGAATTCGTTGTCGGACATGATAGACACTCCTGGAGAGAGATGGGACAGCAGCAGGCAGCGGAGACCACTACACTAACACCCAAGTGCAATGGGAAAGTAAGTTGAGATTAAAAGGTGGCAGGATCCAGTAGGCGAGACAGCACCCCAGACCTTACTCCAGAGCCAGAAACCCAGAATCTGCAATGTAGCAGGGCTGAGGAAACAGGGTGGAGATGTTGTGTTCCACTGCATGCACAGTGAAGAAGAGCTTCAGTCTTGTCACCAGGGCGTCATCCTCTGGGGATCCAGTTGAGGAAGGGTTGCTCTTTCAAAATCCAGGCTGAAAGGCAGGTGGCTCCTGGAGACCTAAACTCAGGCTGAGCGAGGCAATCACAGACACTGCACTGGTTTTTGCTCTAGAAAAAGATAAGTAAGGGAGGTACACTTTTCACAAGTTGAGACAGGAGAATTGCTGGAGCCCAGGAACTCCAGGCTAGCCTGGGCAACAAGGTAAATGAGACATATCCCAAACCAAAGTAGGGCTTGAGGGTGTAGCTCAGTTGGTAGAGTGCTTGCCTGGCATGCACTATGCCCTGGGTTTAATCATCAGCGTGGCATAAAACAGGACTCATGGCTGTGAAGACTTGGGTTCAGATCCCCAGTACCCATGGAAAGCCGGAGCATGAGCAAGACTGCAACCCCAGTGTTCTTAAAGGGAGAAGGTAGGCATAGACAAAGACAAAGGAAAGACAGCAAAGAAAGCGGAGTTATGGGTGTCCACCATACCTGGGACTAGGCTTGTGTGCATGGTAGGGAAAGCACTCTGCAAAAGGAACAATATGCCATGACCTCTGAGTTTGGATTAAACAGCATAGGCTGAGCCGGGTGTGGTGGCACACTCCTTTAACCACAGCAGATTAAAGCAGATTAAACTCTGGAAGCAGATGCAGGCGAATCTCTGTGAGTTCGAGACCAGCCTGATCTACTGAGTCCAGGACAATATAATGAGGCCCTGTTTCAAAAACAAAAACAAAAACAGGTTCCTCTTCCAGAGAACCCAGGTCCGAGTCCCCATGGTGGCTAACAACTGTTTGTAAATCCCGGTACAGGGAACCTGACCCCCTCTTCTTGGGCTCCCTGTGCACCAGGCATTCATGCGGTACGGTACACGGACATACATGCAGGCAAAACCCATACACACAAAATACAACAACAATAACGAAAACAAAACTCAAAAACCGCTCAAGTCTTTCCATGCCCCTCTTTTCTATCCGTGCGTGTGGGCGCACGCGCAGCTGCTGCCCGAGGAGGTCAGAAGCCAACTGCCGACCAACTCGCCCCGGTGTACCCCGCTGTTTCTTGACCTGCCAAAATGATACACGCTGACCACGTTGGGTTCCCACAGGAAGGACAGACTTGATTTCGGCCAAACATACGGGGCATACGATGAAGGGAGGCAGAAGCCGTGGATAAAGCGCGCCTGTGGGCTTGGTAAATTGTAATGTGTGATCTAGGCAAGGTTGCATCATCCGGGCTGCACCAAGTGCAGGGACTTCTCTTTGACGCCGAGCCGCAGACCCGAGCCCCAGTGCAGGCGGGCAGCCCGCTGTACCGCGGACGCAAACCCTTCACCCTTCCTCCAGCGCCCAGGCTGCCATCGACTGCTCGGCGCTCTGCAGAGCTGGCTCCGGGTGTGGGCGGGCCCATTTGGCCTTAGGGGATATGACAGGCGCCGGAGAGAACTAATAGCGTGGGGCATCGCCCTGCTCCTGCCTTCCGATTGGCCGGTGTCGCGGTAAGTCTCCGGAGGCGCCGGGAGCCGGACCTCACCGCACTTACCACGGGAACGCTCAGTTCTTCGTGCTTCTTCTTCCATCGCCTCTGCTGTGCGTGCCGCTGCCGCCGCCATGGCCCAGTGAGTGACCGGCACGCGCAGCCGGACCCGGGAGGGTTCCATGACCGAGGGTGGTGATGGCTGGTCTCTGCTTAGTGGTCTCCCTGCTCCTCTCAGCCCTGGGGGTCGCCGGTCCCTCCTCGCGCAGCCCGGACTCCTGTAGCTCAGGGTCCCCCGCCGTCGGCGCCGGAAGCTCGGCCGCCCCCTCCTGGGAGCTCGCGCCTGCGACGGGCTCGCGGGGAAGTGAGGCCGTAGGGGTGGGGGACGGCCCACACCCCTTCTGCGTGCCAGGCCAGCAGGAGTGATGGCCAGGGGCCGGGCACTAGAAGCTTCGTGTGCCCAGACGCCCATTAGAAGGAACTTGAGGGTCCGCGGGACAGCAAGGGTGTGGGTACGGGCGTTCCCAGGTGCCTGCTGTGCGAGCGGGGCTACCTATCCTATTGAAAGCGATCAAGTGGCACTAACAGCCTTTCTTTGTTATTTTTCCTGCATTTCAGAGCTGACATTGCACTGATTGGACTGGCTGTCATGGGTCAGAACTTAATTTTGAACATGAATGACCATGGATTTGTGGTAAGTGCTGGGGACCGTTTGCCTTCCCACAATGAGCATTGGCTCGTTTTTTCACGGATCCTAAGGCGTCCATATTGTGCTTCTCACTCAGTAAGCCCTGTTGTTGCTTGTCTTTGTAAAGAATTTCTGCTTAGCTCTGTTATCCTTGTTTAAGAAAGGACCTCCTTGGATAGAGATGAATATAAAGTGGTTGTTCTCAGCCTGAGGATCGTGGCCCCCTTGGCAAACCTCTATCTCCAAAAATATTTACATTATGATCCATAACAGTAGTAAGATTACAGTTATGAAGTATTTATGAAAACAGTTTTGAAAGTAGTTTTATGGTTGGGGGGTCACCACACCATGAGGGACTGTATTAAAGGGTTGCAGCATTAGGAAGGTTGAGAGCCACAGATGTAAAAGGAGCCACATCTTGGAGTGTATAGAGCTGTAGCTCAGCCGACTAGTGAGACTTGGAGATTAGGATTTCTTTTTCTTTGTAGACAGTGTCCCACGATGTTGTCACACTGGAATCTCAGGTTTGGGGCTCAAGGGATCCTCTCATCTTAGCCTTCTGAGTTGCCAGGGCTATAGGATCCTCCCACCTGTGGGCCCTGAATGTTCTTTCTAAATAGTGACATGGCTTACATACCAGGATTACCAGGGACAATGAACCAGGCAGTAGTGACAGGCTCAACCTGATATGCAATAAGTGGCCATTGGCCTTTGCCTTGGTTCCCTGCTGTTTCACTCTACTGTGATCGAACTTCCCAGGCACCTAGAAAGAGAAGACAGCTTAGCTGCTCTCTTTAGACCTTGGGCAGAACAGACATTTCTCTGTTGCTGGATCCATACCTGAGGGTCATGTGGGTCCCAGATCCTCCTAACAGGCCTTTTGTCCTTCCAGGTCTGTGCTTTCAACAGGACTGTCTCCAAGGTTGATGCCTTCTTGGCCAATGAGGCAAAGGGAACCAAAGTGGTCGGTGCACAGTCCTTGAAGGACATGGTCTCCAAGCTGAAGAAGCCTCGCCGGATCATAATTCTTGTAAAGGCTGGGCAAGCTGTGGATGATTTCATCGAGAAGCTGGTAAGGCCAGCTCTGTTCTCAGACTGCTGCAACTCAGCTTTTATCTGTTCCTCCTCTGTCTTACTTCACAGATGTGTCTATTTTCAGTTTCTGGATACAAATTGATCAGTTCTGATGAAAAGGTTGCTTAAATGTTTGGTCTTGGTTGGCCTGACTGGCACTTACGTAATAACAATTTTTTTTTTTTTTTTTTTTTTTTGGTTTTTTGAGACAGGGTTTCTCTGTCACTTTGTAGACCAGGCTGGCCTTGACACAGAGATCCGCCTGCCTCTGCCTCCCAAGTGCTGGGATTGAAAGTATGTGCCACCACACCAGGCTAATAGTAATTCTTTCTATTTGTTTGTTTGTTTTTTTGAGACAGGGTTTCTCTGTGTAATAGCTCTGGCTATCCTGGACTCACTTTGTAGATCAGGCTGGCCTTGAACTCACAGAGATCCGCCTGCCTCTGTCTCCCGAGTGCTAGGATTTACCACCTGGCTATATTTTTTTTTTCCTAAAAAAATTTTTTTTTCATTTTATTTTATGTATATGAGTGTTTTGCCTGCATGTGTAACTGTACCACATGCATGAAGTGCCTAAGGAGGCCAGGAGAGAGAGTGAGATTGCTTAGGATTGGAGTTAGTAGGCAGTTGTGAGCTGCCATCATGTGGATGCTGGGAATTGAACCCAGGTCTTCTGGAAGAGCAGCCAGTGCTCCAAACCCTTAAGCCATCTCTCCAGCCCCTATTTAAAAACAAACAAGGGCTGGAGAGATGACTCAGAGGTTAAGAGCACTGACTGCTCTTCCAGAGGTCCTGAGTTCAATTCCCAGCAACTACATGGTGGCTCACAACCATCCATAATGGGGTCTGCTGCCTTCTTCTGGCCTGCAGGCATATATGCAGGCAGAACACTGTATACATAATAAATAAAATCTTAAAGAAAAAATAAATAAACAAAAAAGCAAAACAAAAACAAGTCCTTTTATTTAGTATTTGTGTGGGTGTGACACATTGAATATGAAGTCAGGAACTTTTTTTTTTTTAACTTTTATTTATTTACTTTTATTTTATATTGGTGTTTGACCGCATGTATATCTGTGTGAGGATGTCACATTCCCTGGAACAGGAGTTGCAGACAGGTGTAAGCTGCCATGTGGGTGCTGGGAATTGAACCCGGGTCCTCTGGAAGAGCAGCCAGTGTGCTCTTGAACCATCTCTCCAGCCCCTAGTTAGGAGCTTTTTGTGGGAGTTGGTTCTCTTCCTCCACCACGTGTTTTCTGGAAAGAACTCAGGCTCTCGGTCAATGCAGGTGCCTTTACCTGCTGAGCCTTGTCACTGGCCGAAGATTTTATTTTTATTTATTATTATTACAGTATGGGGGCATGGGAGCGTGCAGATGGAGGTCAGAGGACAACTTAGCAGAGTCAGCTTTCTCTTTCCACCCTTGTTTGGTTCCCAGGATCAAGCTTGGTTATCAGGCTTATTCACCAATTACTTTTACCCACTGAACCATCTTGCTGGCCTGTAGTGATATATTCTGGGGTAGTCATAATTCTGGGACATTAAGGATATTTCAGTTAGAGTTTGTGAAGACTAAATAGCATTTGAACAATAGTCATCTATTAATGTCTTCTATGACAGTCTTGTGTTCCTGTTGTATTCCTCTGGCTCCAATGCTAGAGACCTATTTGGGGCCTCATGCATGCTAGGTAAACACATGCTCCCTACCCCTAAGCCACACCCTAGCTCTTTTTCTGTTTTATTTTTTCTTTGTATTTTGAGACAGGGTATAACTATATCTTTTTTTTGGGGGGGGGGGGGGGAGTTCAAGACAGGGTTTCTCTGTGTAGTCCTGACTGTGCTAGAATTGCTCTGTAGATCAGGCTGGCCTTGAACTCACAGAGATCCTCTTACCTTGTGTCTCTGTTTCTAGCTGGCCTGGGGCTACTTTGTAACAGCCAAAGCTGGCCTTGATCTTGACAATTATCCTGCCTCAGTCTGCTTAGCGCTAGGGTTACAAGTACCATCTACCACACCTGTCTGTATATTCTGCTTTTATTTCAGTCCTGAGGAATAGAGTCCAGGGGCTTTCACCTTCTGAGCACATACCACTGAGATGTATCCCTAGCTCTGCTATTTTGCAATGTTGACTGTGATACTTATGTTTAGGGCTACTTGGTAGTAAACTATACTGTCCAAAATGGGTTTTATTTATACATGAGTTTTTTTTTTTCTTCAGTACTCCTATAGAACAATTCTCATAAATAGTTGTTTTCCTTAGCATACTTGTATCAGTTTGTGGGCTCTAACAAGAGCATCTTTGGAGATACTGGAGAGATAGCTCAGTAGAATGAAATGAAATTGAAGAGAATATCTTCAGAGAGAAAAAAATATGCTTATGAATGAAGGGGATCAGGTAGAAAGAATTTATTTAGGTAGTCAGAAATAACTGTAGTAACTACTGGGAAAACAAGGTTTTGACTTAGAAATGATGTGACCACAGAGGGAGGGTGAAGTGTCTGCGGAAGAGTGTTGTTACTGGGGGTTTGTTTCCAAGAGAGAAAAACTGTAACCAGTACGCCACCTTTTAAGCAAGTGGCTCAGAAAGGAAGGACACAAAGATAAGGACATACTAAAGCCTCCTGTGCAGCAAGAGGTGAAAGTGCCCATTAGCTCCCAAACACTGGGCTGAAAGCTGGTTGGTTTTTCTTCAGCATAGGAAAGTACTCAAGTGGTCCCAAGGGGTGCTTTGGAAGGGTGCTGAGCAGTAAAGAATGACCTCAGCCAGCGTGGAGGTGCCTGTCGTAACCCTAACTCTCTAGAGGCAGGGACCCCAGCCAGCGTGGAGGTGCCTGTCGTAACCCTAACTCTCTAGAGGCAGGGACCCCAGCCAGCGTGGAGGTGCCTGTCGTAACCCTAACTCTCTAGAGGCAGAGGCAGGCGGGTCTCTGTGAGTGAGGCTACCCAGGGCTGCACAGTGAGACTCTGCCTCAGGAGAGAAGGGACACGGGAGGGAGAGAAGGAGAGAAAGAGTGCTATGTAGAGGTCTGACTGGGTTAGGTAGCCACAAACTTAAAAGTGCAGTTATAGCCGAAGAAGATTATTGGAGTTTACATAGTGAATTCTTTTCCACTGTTTGTTCAGGATAAATTTTTTGTTTTTTGTTTTTTTTTTTTTTTTTTTTGGTTTTTCGAGACAGGGTTTCTCTGTATAACAACAGGTCTGGCTGTCCTGGACTCACTTTGAAGACCAGGGTGGCCTGGAACTCACAAAGATCCGCCTGCCTTTGCCTCCCAAGTGCTGGGATTAAAGGCGTGCGCCACCACACCCGGCATAAATTTTTGTTTTTAATAGCCAAGGAATGTTTTATTTTTGTCTTTGGTCCACCCTAAACTAGTGTTTGTTTACAGGTACCCTTGTTGGACACTGGAGACATCATCATTGATGGAGGAAATTCTGAATACCGGGATACAACAGTAAGTGTTCTTCAGTTCAGATGCTTTCAGGTCTTGAGAACATTGTAGAAAGAAATAGTGACATTGTACATGTGGCAAAAAGGGACTGTCTTGTGATTCTTTGGGGATTGGTATTGGCATGCTAGACCTCAGCCTTTTTCTGTTAAGACACTTGATGGGTGACACCCTCAGTTGCATGTGTGTAACTGCTTAGACACAGCAGGCTGAGAGCTTCTTCACAATCTCCGCCCTCCAATGCATGACAAACTGCTGCTGTGCAGCTTGAGAGCCACTGCCAAGACAAGGCGTGGTGTGAAGTGTGAAGTGGCAGAAAGTCACCCCGGCCTCTCCATGCCTTCTACCCTGCCAGGTCTTTTCTATTAAAATGGGGATGTGTGTTCAGACATTCCTTTTCAGGATGGTGTAGATATCTCAAAAGTCAGGTTCTTCCTTTAAATTTTTTTACAGGGCCTCAAACTTGTAACCCTCCTGTCTTAGCTGCCTGCGTGCTTGACTATAGAAGTCTGTTAAGCACTGAATTTAAAAACTGTCTTAAATGTTGGCTGCTTCTAGGCCCTTGGGTCATTTACCTGGAACGCCTTTGATCCCATCAATGGGGGGGGGGGGGGGGCAGGGGCAGGGGGGTCTCTGTGAGTTTGAGACCAGCCTGGTCTACAGAGTGAGTCCAGGACAGCCAGGGCTACACAGAGAAACCCTGTCTCAAAAAAAAAAAAAAAAAAAAATGTGAGCTCTCTACTGGCCTTATATACCTCCTCTCATTCATCAGAAGGAATTTATTTTGTGAGAAAGCCCTGAAATTCTTTTTCTGTCTTTTAGAGAAGATGTCAGCACCTCAAGACCAGAGGGATCTTGTTTGTAGGGAGTGGAGTCAGTGGTGGTGAGGACGGGGCTCGACACGGGCCATCACTCATGCCAGGAGGAAACAAAGACGCCTGGTGAGTGCATTTCAGCCCAGGGCGGTCCTGGTGTGAGGTGGAGGGCTAGAGCGGGGCACTGGGCACATTTCTGTCATGAGACATCTTGCTCTTGCATCATGTGTCTGCATGTCTCTAACCTCTGTCCTGTCAGAGACAGGTCACTGGCCTTTGGAAGCTTAAGGTGTAGCCACCATAGTCCAGTCCTAAGCAATGACTTTTCGGGTGTCAAGTTTTGGGTCTATACCAAAAACTTTTGAGAAGACATACCTTTCTTTGGTATAAATAGTGAGGAGAAGGGTTAGGAGGTCATTATGAGCTAATGGTGAGGGTGAGGTGAAACGAAGAGTTGTTTTCGCTCCAGGTTAAGAGCATCCTTAGAGTACTGCACAGTCCTAGGTGAGAAAGAGCATCCTTAGAGTGCTGCACGTTCCTGGCCTGTCTCTGATCCAGATGTGCAGAATCGGATTGTACCTGGTAGCAGACATGCAGATGGTGAGAGTGTCTATGAGCATGCCCTTGTCAGGCTTGGTTTGCAGTCAGATTCTGATGAAGTAGTGGAAGATTCTTGTGGTGCTCTGTGGGGGTCAGGATAGTGAGATGCTGCAGTGGAACGCAAAGCCTCGTTTATGAGTGTGCACTTCACCACTGAGCAACATCCCTCTTCCTCCATGGTGCTTCTGCCTTGCTTTCCTGTGTGTTGACTCGGATGTCCTACAGCCTCCACTCTGCAGCTCACACAGGGTGTGGATGGGCACACTTGTCAGCACTTGGACTGGAGTTTGTCTGGAAAGTTTGGCACATCCATTACTCTGAGAGCAGTGTCCCTGAGCATTGAACTGAAAGCCCAGGCCTTTCTCGTTGGCTAAACTCTACTTCCCCTTTCCACAGGCCCCACATCAAAACGATCTTCCAAGCCATCGCTGCAAAAGTAGACAGTGGAGAACCCTGCTGTGATTGGGCAAGTTCTGGGCTACCCTTTGACAAAGTGCACAGCTGAAGAAAGACTGCTTGCTCTGTGCTATAAGCTGCTCAGTTGACTAAGTCACTGTCCCAGCTGGTGCCTGGAGTACATACTTGTCTGTCTTAACCTCCTTGTGCCTTAACTAACCCTTCAGGTCCTGGAGGTTACTGTGTTAAAAGCAGCTTCCTTTATCCTTCTAAAAAGAGGATTTCATAAATAGGAACAGGAAAGATGAGGGAAGTGAAGGGTCTTTGTAGCTATTTATTTCATAGCTAAAGAATGCCAAAATTAAAGTGGGTTTGCTGCCTTGTCACATTCGATGTCTCAGGCTGTGAGGATGGAATAATCTCTTTGCATAGCCTGAGTTTTGGGATTTCTGTACTTGGATGTTCACCAAACTCTGTAATCTGGCAAAAAACACTTTCCCTCATGTTTGGTATTGCTGTGAGAATAAACATTATCCCATCCTGTGATTTCAGCCAGTACCATGGATGGAAAAAACACGTCAGCCTAGGGAGGCAAGAGTCGCCGTTGGGATTCTTTGTTAACTAATTGTATGATGGGGACAGATCACTACTGGAAGGCTTGTCAGAGAAGTACCCAGTTGCGCTAGATAATGTCTATGCTCACTAGCTTCTCTTCCTCTTTCTTTCATTAGTTTTACTTTCTTTTCTTCCTCTTCCCCTTCCTTTGTCTCCTGTCTGTCTGTCTGTCTGTCTGTCTGTCTCTTGATTTATATTTATCTGGTGCATATGCATGACAGAGCATGACTGCTGCATGTGGCAGTCTAAGGACAGTTTGTGGTAGTCAGTCCTCTCCTTCCACCATGTGGGTGCTGGGACCTAACTCAGGTCTTCAGGCTTGGCCACAGGCGTCTTTATCTTCTGAACCATCTTAACCATCCCCAACGCCCAGTGTCTCCTCGCTGTGTAGCCCAAGCAGGCTTCAAGCCTGTGTCTCCTGAGTTAGAGAGCCGTGCACCACCACACCTAGCTCCCTTTGTATACCTGTTACTTTACGTGGCCACTTTATTATTTTAGTAATGTGTGTGATAAAGTATAGGGATAACAGAAGGACCCAGTCATGTGGGCATGAGGGAAACCTTCCCACTGACCTGCCAGCTTTGGTGGCTACCTTTCCCCAGGGGCCATTGTCAAATTCCTTAACCTCTGCTAAGGGTGGTCAGAGGCTATAATGTGAAAAGCTGCTCGAGCTTTCCAATCTTCTTAGTGTATGTAAGGGACTCCTCCCTTGGTGACAGAGCACTACTGTTCGAAGTGCAGTGACAGTGACGTCCTTTAACTCCCTGTAGGACAAAGACAAAAGGAAAAGCAGCTTGCACTTGCTGATCTTGACTCAGCCAGAGTCCACTCCTGTGGCCTGCCAGCTTAGGTTCAGGTCATAAGAATGAACGGCATAGCCGGGCGGTGGTGGCGCACACCTTTAATCCCAGCACTTGGGAGGCAGAGGCAGGCGGATCTTTGTGAGTTCGAGGCCAGCCTGGTCTACAAAGCGAGTCCAGGACAGCCAGAGCTGTTATACAGAGAAACCCTGTCTCGAAAAACCAAAAAAAAAAAAAAAAAGAATGAACGGCATAGAGACTGGAGGTGGGAGATCCTGGGCTCACACGCTCTGGAGCAACAGGAAGGGTGGAGTAAGATGTTCTCATACAGCGCAGTTAGTGACTAAATCGGAAGGGGCAGGCAGCAGTAAAGGTAGATAGGAAGCCTGGTAGTGTCCACATGAGCAGTGACTGCTAGGACAGACTGTCCTAGCTGCCCTGCTGCGGAGGAAGCTGCACGTGGCCTGGAGCCCTGGAGGACTGTTTCCATTCCCTCTCCATTGTATAGTTCCAGGGTAACACTCACTGAAAGACCCTTCCTGCATTCCCCATGATAAACTGACACACTGAACACATTCTACCAGCTTAGTAAGTACCTTACCAATGATGGGACCACCAGAGAATGCACTTCTGGACTTAAAAGGCAAAGGCCAGACCCTGGTATAAAGTCATTTTACCATTGGTAGCTGTTTGGAAAAATTGTATTACATTTGTATCTAGGAAAAATACAAGTAATTTATTTTGACCAATAGTTGCCAGAAAAGTAGTAACTTCAAGACCATGGAGAGTAACCTGTGACTAGAGCTGGGGAGGAGGGAGTTGCTTTTAATAGTGGGGAGCACAGTCTGAGGGCTTTGGATGTGTTGGGAGGTTCCTATGTAAATGAGAGGGAGCCTTTCCGCAGTCTTTTGGTTCACTGAGACTTTTCTTTAGTAGTCTGTTGCCCTGAAGGCATCGTGGTGTTTGTCGCCCTGACAGGTGGGAGAGGACGGGGCAGGCCACTTTGTGAAGATGGTGCATAACGGCATAGAGTATGGTGACATGCAGCTGATCTGCGAGGCTTACCACTTGATGAAGGATGTTTTGTGCATGCCGCACGAGGAGATGGCCCAGGTGAGTCCCAGGCACTGCCTCCACCTGGGTCGTCAGGTCCAGTGAGAGAGAACTTGCCACTGACAATTAACCCTTCCTCCTTCCTGTCTGGCTGGTGGCCCACATGGACTCGGCTTAATGTGAGGGAAGCCACGGCAATGGCATCATAAAATATGATAGCCAGCCATGAAGCAGTAGTTATTGTCAGCAATTAGTGAGCCATGCTTCGTCAGGCACTGTGTGTGACCCCCATGTACATCCCTCCCCATGGAATGGGGGCCTGGCCTGGTCTTAGGTGTGGTAGGCAAGTGCTCTCCACAGAGCCCACCCAGTCCTTGCTCCCTTACTCCTACCTTTGCTCCATTAGGGACGTGAATAGCTGTTTTTGTTGATCAAGGTAGGGTTGGAGCTGTGGAAGTTACTCATAAAAGTTCATCCCAGGGTCCAAAGGGATAGTCCCCTGGCTGAGAGCACTTGGTAGAAGACCGGGCAGGGTTTGGTTTCCAGAACCCATGTGGAAGGCTGCTCACAGTCATCCATAACATTTGTTCAGGGTATCTGACTTCTGTGGGCCTTGCATTCAGCTGGTGCATATGAATACATGCAGGTAAAATACCCAAACACACCCAAAAGGGGGATAATAATAAACAGTAATAAATCTCTTAAAAAATTTAAGTTCTTCCCAATGGGGAAGCACAAGCATTTTCCCAACATTTTGTTATGAAAATATTAAAACACAGAAGAACCTCATGGTCTACCACTGAGCTATACCCAGGCCTCAGGTGCATTTTGGATAGGGCAAGAAGGTGATGATGTGTATGGACCCAAATGCAGTGAGGAGCTTGGCTCCAAGGAGACGGGACCGTTCCAGTGTGGGAAATTGGACAGCCAGGCCAACACTTAACATAGCCACCCAACCTGATAAGTTCGACTCAGTGGGCAGGAGTAGGAGTCTACCAGACACCAGGAGGAGGGTCTGCTGGCCCTGTGTGCTCAACAGTGCGACCACCAGCTACATACAGCAGGGATATGGCAGATAAGCCAGGGTGCCACAGAACCCTCTCACCCAGCTTTCTCTTCTGCGTGTAGGCATTTGAAAAATGGAACAAGACAGAGCTGGACTCATTCCTCATTGAGATCACCGCTGATATTCTCAAGTTCCGGGACACTGATGGCAAAGAGCTGTTGCCAAAGATCCTGGACAGCGCCGGGCAGAAGGGCACTGGGAAGTGGACCGCCATCTCAGCTCTGGAGTACGGTGTGCCCGTCACCCTCATTGGTAATGGTGCACCTTTCACATGTGCCTTTGTCCCACTGTCCTGTTTCTGGTGTCCTTCTGGAATCCGACTCTAGATGCATGTTGGGGACAATCTTTTGGCCCCATTCAGGTTTCAGTGCACCCTTTCCTCTGTCTGCACGTGGGAAACTGTCTTCTTCCAGGCTCCTAGGTAAATGCGTAAGTCACTGTCCTTTCTGTGCGGTTTCAACTTTGGGATATTTTGGCATTTTATCTATACTTACGTATGCCCAGTAACCTAAGACCTTTTGTCTAGTCAGTTCTTGAGACAGTCTTGATAAGTAGCCCAGGCTAGCCTGCAGCGTACATCTTGCCTTAGCCCTGAGTGCCAGGAGTGCAGCCATGCCTGACTTTTTGGCTCCTTTGTTGTTTTTCTAAGATTTCCTTAATAGGTTCAGCAAGAGAAGTTCACAAACTAACATATTTTGTTTATGTAGTCAATATTTATTAATACTTTACAGGTTCTGCCCACAGATACTGGAAAAATAATGCATAACGTAGGTCCCTTCTCACTGAGAAGAAAACTACTATCCACGTTACTTTCTATTAATGAACTATACTTTTAACTCAAAGAGATAGACAGCAGAGGTATGGCTTGATTGGCAGAGTGTTTGCCTATCATGCACGAAGCTCTGGGCTTGATCCCTGGTGCTGCAAAAAAACCGATAGAGTAAGAAACCAAAAACCAGCCGGGCGGTGGTGGCGCACGCCTTTAATCCCAGCACTTGGGAGGCAGAGGCAGGCGGATCTTTGCGAGTTCGAGGCCAGCCTGGTCTACAAAGCGATTCCAGGACAGCCAGAGCTGTTAAACAGAGAAACCCTGTCTCGAAAAACCAAAAAAAAAAAAAAAAGAAACCAAAAACCTGTTGTGGTTGGGTGTCACCATGTCTTTATGTCCCTGTAGCCCTGGTTGGCCTAGAACTTGTGGAGAGCTGCCTCTCGAGTGGAAAATCTGGTTCTTTAAGAATAAAATAAAAGACTCAGTGGTGGTGGTGCACACCTTTGAGAGGTAGAGGCAGGTGGATCTCTGAGTTCCAGGACAGCCAGGGTTGCCACACAGGGATACCCTGTCTCAAAAAAGCTGAATGACTGAATGAAAGAAAAGGAGCTGGTACTGGTGAGACAGCTTAGCAGGTAAAGGCTGTTGCCACTAAACCTGATGACCTGAGTTCAAGTCCGAGACCCACATAGTGGAAGGAGAAAACCAGCTCCTACAAGTCATCTTCTGGGCTCCATATGAATGCCACAGCATTCACAGGTCTGCATATACACAGAAATAATGTAATAATTTTTTTTTTTCAAGACAGGGTTTCTCTGTGTATCCTTGGACTTTGTAGACCAGGCTGGTCTTGAACTCACAGAGATCCACCTGCATCTGCCTCCCGAGTGCTGGGATTAAAGGCGTGCGCCACCACGCCCAGCTGTAATAAAAATTTTTAAAGGATAAAATAAAAGCCAGGTGTGGTTAGCTCCTGTAGCCATAGTTACTCAGGAAGTTATGACAGGAAAACACTTGAGCCTAGGAGCTCAAGATCACCTTGTCATGTGTGTATGTGGTATACATGTGTGTACATATCTTTGTGGGTGTGGGGGACATTCCCATACAGACAGATGTATAGGTCAGAGGTCAGCATCAGCTGTCTTCCTCAGTAACTCTACCTTTACTTTTTTACTTCTTTATTTTTGAGACAAAGTTTCTTCATTGTTTGGCTAGAGTAGCTGGGACCGCTGGTCTCTGACATCACTGGGCTGTGGTCATAGATTATGTGTGGCCACATCTGGCTTTTTTACACAAGTGTTGGTCCGAACTCAGACCTCATGCTTATGTGACAACTACTCTACTGACCCTGTCTTTTTTTCTTAGGGATGGAAAGCCCTTATCAAGGTTGGAAAAAGAGTGAGAGCCAGGTGCTGGCAGGAGTCCTTGCTCCTGGTGGAATGTCCTTCTGTAATAGATTGGGCACTTTTCTGCTTCCTCTTCCAGATAGGGATGTCTCTCCCCCTTTCTCCTTTATGACTGGGCATGCTGCACCCTGTGTAAGACAGGTGGAGTCAGTGAGTCCTGCACAGGCAGGAGGAAGTTGGCTGCATTTTGACCAATCCCAGTGGCCTCCCTCACTCAGCTATATATAACAATGTTACTGTCTTCAAAAGTACCTTCCTGGATTTGAGAGGCTGGCCTCCCTTCCACTGAACAGGTTGGACGTGGTCCTTTCCTACCTAATGAAGTAAGAGGAAGCCAGTTCAGTCCAGCTCATGTGTGTGACTAGGAGGGTTTGCCACACTTGCTGTTGCATAATTGTCTTACAGTGTTTCCTTCCACAAATGTCAAGTCATGCAGGAGGGAAGGAAAGTGGTTGGGTAAGGGCAAGAAGACATTTCTCTAGCACCTTGTTGCTGGTTCCCTTTCCCCAAACTGAAATGCTGTGTTAGTTCCCAGAGATTCAACCCATTTTGTTTGGAAGAAAAGAAATTTCATTCATCTTAAATAAATTGAGCAAGTAGTCTGTTGCAAGGGGTGGCTTGTGAAAGTATATAATGTCTTAATGGACTGTATTGAAGGATACTGTGAAACCAATGGTTATGGGTTTTAAAAGAAGTCTAGGGGCTGAAGCTCTAGGTGGTTCAGCAGTCAAGAGCACGTACTCTTCTAGATATTGGGTTCCTAGCACCCATGTCAGGCTGATCACAGCCCCCTGTAACTCCAGCGACAGGGAGACCTGACTCTTGGCCTCTGAAGGCATCTGCACTCATGTGTACATATCTACACACAGACACACATACACATAATTAAAAAGTAATCTTAGAGAAGAAAAAAGGGCCAGGCGTGGTGGCGCACGCCTTTAATCCCAGCACTCGGGAGGTAGAGGCAGGCTGATCTCTGTGAGTTCAAGGCCAGCCTGGTCTACAGAGTGAATCCAGGACAGCTGGGGCTTGGTACACAGAGAAACCCTGTGTCGAAAAAACTAAAAAGAGAGAAAAAAAAAAAGAAACCAAGCCTGGGGACCAGTGACTCAGCCTTAAGAGCACTTGTTGCCCCTGCAGACAATCTGATTTGGTTCCCAGCACCCACATGATTGCACTGGTTGTCTGAAACTCCATTTCCAAGGGATCTGATGCCCTCTTTTGACCTGTGAAGATACTGCCTGCAGGTGGTGCTCAGACACATGAAGGCAAAACACCCACACACATAGAAATAATTAAGATCATTTTTTTAAAGCCAAGCATGGGGATACACACACTTATTCCCAGAACTTGGGAGGCAGAGGCTGGAGAATCTCTGAATTCAAGCCCTACATAGTGAGCTTCAGAACAGCCAGGACTGTGTAGAGAGGCCGTGCTGTCTCAAATAAATAAAAAATTTTTTTAAAAAAATATTTATTTATTCATTCATTTATTTATAGTTGGTGAGCACTTAAAACTTAACTTTCTAAAGTCAAGTGTGTGATGCCCGTACTTGTGGTAGTTGGGAGATAGAGGCAGGAGGACCAGGTGATCAAAGCCGGCCTCGGCTGTATAGTGAGTGTGAGGGCAGCTTGTACGTCCTAAAATCCTGCTTTGCAGCAAAATTAATTTCTTCTAAATAGAAGCCGAAGTTTGGCTTTTGGGCTAATATTGAGTAATTATGGATAATCACTGCCTTACCTCTTTCACCTCAAAACTTCCCTTTGAATTTCAAATTGATCTTTGTAGTTGAATGCCTGCGTCTGTGTGGGGAGGCTAACATAGAGTTTTGATTGTGGAGTTAACTGTTGAGAGCTTTCATGGCCGTCCTAACCCACGTTAGGACTCTCAGCTCTTGCTGCAGGTTGGATCTTTGGCTCCTGCTCTGGCTGTCTGTACCCCTTTCCTCTGGCCTCGGTGTTGGATCTGACTGGTCCTCTCTCCCTCACTAGGAGAAGCTGTCTTTGCTCGGTGCTTGTCTTCTCTGAAGGAGGAGCGAGTTGAGGCCAGCAGAAAGCTGCAGGGCCCCCAGGAGGCCCAGCTGGAAGGCAGTAAGGAGTCATTCCTGGAGGACATTCGTAAGGTGGGCTGCTGCTAGCCTCATGGTAGGGTTTATAGAGATCCTCCACCATGTTCTCATTTCTAGCCTTTCCCTGTACTGTCACCTCTGGGGTCTCCGCTGAGGTGAGAGTGAAACTAGGAGCTGGGTGTGGTGGCTACTCCACTAACCACAGCTCTAAGTGGGGTCGGCTTTCTAGGCCCTGTATGCTTCCAAGATCATCTCCTACACGCAAGGCTTCATGCTGCTAAGACAGGCAGCCGCCGAGTTCGGCTGGACCCTCGACTATGGTGCCATTGCTCTGATGTGGAGAGGGGGCTGCATCATCAGAAGGTAAGTGAGAGGGGACTCGGGGCTGCTGGCACAGGCCTGGCAGTCCTTGCATTTCTCTATAACTGGAACAGCCACCCTGTCACTCGACACTGGAAACAGTGTGGGTTACTCTGTCACAGCTCACTTTTCTCTATAGGAGTCCACACCTTAAAACAATTGTAGTTCAAAAGTATTAAAAAAAAATGAGTGGTGAGTAGTGGTGCATACCTTTAATCCCAGCACTCGGAGGCAGAAGTAGTCAGGTCTCTGAGTTCGAGGCCAGCCTGGTCTATTTGGTGAGTTCCAGGACAGCCAGGGATACACAGAAAACCCTGTCTCGAAAAACAAGTAAAGAGACAGTGTGTGGAGCACTTGCTAGGTCCCGGATTCCAGCCCCAGAAAAGGTTCTGAACAGTTAGACACTGCTTGGCTCCCTGGGCAGTACAGTGAACCTGTTCTGCAGTTTATACATCATGTGAGTATTGTGAGCCAGCTAGAGGTGATTTAGACCGCACAGCTTGTGTGGGTGCAAAGCACATTAATCTCGGGGGAGGCACTGCAGGTTTCAGGCACATACTGGAGCTCAACAAAGCTTGTAGGAATTCTGCCAACTTGTAAGTATATGGATCCCAATTGTACATTCTGGCTTTGGGGAAATAACCACAGGGTGAGTTTAGGGAGCCAGTGGGCCTTCTGTGAGTTGTACTGCAGACAGAACTCCACTAAACCTGACCTTCACAAGCCCCTACTTTAGCTGGAGGCCATGGTGCTTGCTGGGATCTAGAATTAATGTCAGCTCACTCAAAACCAGTATTCAGTAGCCTCCAGAAAGTCTGATTCTCCCCACTCCCACAGTACACTTACCCTTGTAAAAGGCTGTAGGTCCCCCTTTATTCAAGGGGTTCTGGGTCTGAAAATTTGCTCATGAGCTGAGAGATTCCATCTTGTTAAGATCCAGTGTATCGCCGGGCGGTGGTGGCGCACGCCTTTAATCCCAGCACTTGGGAGGCAGAGGCAGGCAGATCTCTGTGAGTTCGAGGCCAGCCTGGTCTACAAAGTGAGACCAGGACAGCCAGAGCTGTTACACAGAGAAACCCTGTCTCGAAAAACCAAAAAAAAAAAAAAAAAAAAAAAAGATCCAGTGTATCCTTTCTTTCACTTGTCTGTTTTTCTGCTTATTTGTTTCTTCCCTGGAAAAAAACCATGACTGATGAGCCAGTACCAAAGGTCCATACAAGTCAGGCCACCATAAGGCCACTTTAATGTGCTTGCCCACTACTATTCAAGTCGTTGTGGACATTGCTTTGCCTTGCTGTCCGTTACAATACCTACACTCACCTTTGGTTCTTCCTTTCTACCTTGTGGGTCCTGGGGATATAGGGTTGGCAGTAGGCCCCTTTACCCACTGAGCCATATCACTGGCTCATTAAGTACTAGGGTGTTTTATGAGGGGCTTGAGCACCCAGGAATTTTGACTGAACTCATCCGCTGTCCACACTTGAGGGACAACTCAGTCCCTCCGACTGGATTGTCTATACTACACCCTCCAAGTAGCTCTGTGAGAAGTGTCATGTCCCTAGACTTGTCCCCTGCCCCTCCCTTTTTTTTTAAATATTTAATTTATTTACTATGTATACAGTGTTCTGCCTGCATGCCTACAGGCCAGAAGAGGGCACCAGATCTCAATATAGATGGTTATGAGCCACCATGTGGTTGCTGGGACTTGAACTCAGGACCTCTGGAAGAGCAGCCAGTGCTCTTGACCTCTGAGCCATCTCTCCAGCCCCCTCTCCCTTTTTTTGAAGGAAGTCTTGCATAGCCCAGGCTCACCTTGAGCCACTGATTCTTCTGTCTCCATTTCACTCTCTGTAGTTTAAAAAAAATTCTTTAAAATAAGTCTTATGGGGCTGGAGAGATGGCTCAGCTGGTAAGAGCACTGGCTGCTCTTCCAGAGGACCCAGTTTCAATTTCCAACAACCACATAGTAGGTCACAATCATTTGTAACTCCAATACCAAGGGGTACAATGCCCCTTCTGGCCTCCCTGGGCACTGTAGACACTTGGTGCACAGATGTGCAAAACATAGATTCTGTCTTTCCCTCTCCCCTCCTCCCTCCTCCCTCTGACTCTCTCACTGCATCCCTGCCACAGTTGTGTGTAGAGCTCAGAAGACCATTTGTGGGGTTGATTTTCTCCTTCCACCCTGTGGGACCAGGAATGAATTCAGATTGTCAGACTTGGCGGCAAACACCTTCATGTGCAGAGCCACCTCATTGACCTCTGCACTTATAAAGGTCATTCTGCTACTCTGGAGCATAAGAACTGTGACTTTGAGCCAGGCGGTGGTGGCGCACGCCTTTAATCCCAGCACTTGGGAGGCAGAGGCAGGCGGATCTTTGTGAGTTCGAGGCCAGCCTGGTCTACAAAGCGAGTCCAGGACAGCCAGAGATATTCAGAGAAACCCTGTCTCGAAAAAAACAACAAAAAAAAAAAACTGTGACTTTGTACCTCTGTGGGGTATACAGGACCTTATTATTCCCAGACGTTCTGCCTGCTACTATTTTAACATTGATTTCTTAAAAACTATTTCAGTGTATTCCTGGGAAAAATTAAAGAAGCATTTGAGCGAAACCCAAAGCTTCAGAACCTGCTGTTGGATGATTTCTTTAAGTCAGCAGTTGACAACTGCCAGGTACATAGCGCGCGCGGTGGGGCGCTGGGCTCTCTGGGTCTCACTTAGCAGCATGGATGTCTCTGGGGCAAGCCCATCCACTGATCTTCTGCTCTCTGTGCTCAGGACTCCTGGCGGCGGGTGGTATGCACTGGGGTGCGGGCAGGCATCCCCATGCCCTGCTTCACTACCGCCCTCTCTTTCTACGATGGGTACAGACATGAAGTGCTGCCAGCCAACCTCATCCAGGTGAGCTTGGGAGCGGGTGGCACCTTACCTTGGCTGCTTCCCAGGGACTGTGTGCCTACACATCAACCTGACCGACTGCATTTCTCTCTTAGGCTCAACGGGATTACTTTGGGGCTCACACCTATGAACTCTTAGCCAAACCAGGAGAATTTATCCACACCAACTGGACAGGCCATGGTGGCAGTGTCTCATCCTCTTCATACAATGCCTAGTGGCTTCGCCCTCCCTCCCACTGACAGGACAGCCCTGTGGCACACAGCACTCCTCCTTGTCCTACTTCCTGCTCAGATCTTTTAGCCAAGTGTTGGCTGTGATTGCTGGAGGAGTCACCAAGCTCTGCTGGCCAGTAGTTTCTGAACCACCATCTGTTCCGCCTCGACCTTTTGCTCTGCCCAGGCACTGACCTTGTGTGCCGCCATGTGACCACTGTCTGGCTGAGCTGTGCCATGTGGGTCAGACAGGCTGCAGCTCTTAGCACACAGGACTGCTGTGTGGGATTGCACTAGCTAGACCATAATCATGTGTGTGATACGCAGTACAAGCTGTACATGATTACACTGAGTTCACTGTATGAGGACTGGCTTGTTTTCCTTTAGCCATGTTCATTTTTTACTCTGGATTTTTTTAGACTCCGAATAAAACAGGACACATTAAGTTGAAGGTAGTGATTATGTCTGGAGGGAGGTGGGAGGCACCAAGAAGTAGGTGGACAGGGGCTCGCTCTCAAGTCTTTTCTTTTTTTTTTTTTTTAGTTTTTCGAGACAGGGTTTCTCTGTGTATCTCTGGCTGTTCTGGACTCGCTTTGTAGACCAGGCTGGCCTCGAACTCACAGAGATCCGCCTGCCTCTGCCTCCCAAGTGCTGGGATTAAAGGCGTGCGCCACCACCGCCCGGCTTCAAGTCTTTTCTTACTGGGCACAGCAGGTACCTGGATGTTCATGGAATATCCACCCCTATCACACTCTTGGAATAAACTTTTTAGACTGGCTTGGTCCTCTTTGTGTCTTCTACACCAAATCTGTCTAGGTCCCACCCTGTCCTGCGGTGGGATTTTTAGTACCCTCAGTCTGTTCCTGAACCAGTCTTTCATTTGTCTTGTTTACTGATGGCATTACCTGGCCTGGACACCTGACTGTGTCAGGCCAGCAGTGAACTTGCTCTGGGATGCTTTTTCCGAACTGCTTCAGAGTTGTTGGTCCCAAGAGTGGCCTCAGAGCAGAGCAGACAGCCCCTGTTTGGACAGCTGCTGTCTCATCTGTCTCTGGCGTTAGCCTCAGAGGCCTGTGAGGCAGGCGAGCCAACTTGGGAAAGTAGCTTTTCATCAAATCCTCCTTGTGTTTTATTACTTGAGGTGATGGCTGCCAGCTCATAATTCTCCTGCTTCAAGCTTCCTGAGTAGAGGGTGCGTCCCCACACCCATCCGAATTCACTTTTAAGCCTCTTCCCAGACTCACCCTCCACCTCCCCTTGTTTCTCCTCAGAATTTGCTCAATTCTCTCAAGTATCCATCTACCTCAAGGACAATCAGCAAAGGAGCCTGTAAGTGGGGGCTGTGGGCAGGTGAGTCTGATGGCCTCAAATGAAATACTGAGGGTTAGCAAGGACCAACTCCAGCCCTTTCTAATTGACCCTCTGAGAAACTGGAGGCAGGATCAGGTTTCTAACCCAACCCCATTTCTTATTAGGCAGGATCAGGTTTCTAACCCAACCCCATTTCTTATTAGCTGTATAACTGGGGAAAATCACTTCCTGCCCATGGTCTGTTTTCTCTTGGTAAGAGATGGCCAATCTCTACAGTGAGACTAACAGCAGCTGGTACTCAGCACCTGCGCGAGCAGCAGCAGCTGCCGTGTGGGAGGTGGCCTGCTCGGACCAGGGATATGTTGTACTGGTGGGTAATTCACTTTGTGCTAATGTCCAGAAGGCCTCTGGCCAGTGTCCTGAGTGTAGCACACAGTAGGTGTACTAGTTAGGAACAGATTGGGCCTTTGCATACTCCACCAGCGTGATGTCCCCTTGGAGAGTGTGAAGAAGTGCTGATTGGGATTGATCCCCACATTCCCAATTTCAGTCAAGCTCTCAGTTGGTGTCCATGCTTCTGGGCACACATGCAAATGAACAGAAATCCACACAAAAGAAACGAAGAAGCAAAACTGCAGGGACCAATGTACCATCTTATCAAGGCCTTGTGGTTCGGGTTTAGATTCAGAGCTGTCCTCATGCAGCCAAGCGCTTTGCAGTGTGTGTGTGTTTATACATGTGGAGGCCCACTAGTGTTGTTTTCAAGACAGGGTCTCAGCCGGGCGGTGGTGGCACACGCCTTTAATCCCAGCACTTGGGAGGCAGAGTCAGGCGGATCTTTGCGAGTTCGAGGCCAGCCTGGTCTACAAAGCGATTCCAGGACAGCCAGAGCTGTTAAACAGAGAAACCCTGTCTTGAAAAACCAAAAAAAAAAAAAAAAAAAAAGACAGGGTCTCTCTGTGTAACAGCTATGGCTGTCCTGGACTCGCTTTGTAGACCAGAGTGGCCTCAAACTCAAAAGAAATCCACCTGCTTCTGCCTCCTGAGTCTTTAAAGGCGTGTGCCACCACACCCAGCTGCCCATTGGTTTTTAGAGATGAGGTCTCTCACCAGGGCTAGCTAGCCAGTGAGCCTCAGATTCCCCTGCCTCTGCCTCTCTCCACGGCACTGAGATTGCAATCACAGGCCTGGTGCTTGATGATCTTTGAGTCCAGCCCCATCTTTTACTAGGTTTTCTTACAGCACTTGCTTAGCATAGCAAAGCCCTTCAATCATCCAGACCCAACACTGCCAGCAGGAGGATGGCTCAGCAGGGAAAGGCTAAACCTCACCACCTCAGTTCACTTTATGGGGCCCAAAAGGAAGAAGCCAGGAAAGCGACTCCCGAAAGCTGTCCTCCATGTAGAGTGTGTAGTGGGCTGGGCATGATGAAACACTTCCTCCCGAGTACTGGGATTAAAGGTGTGCACCACCACGACCAGCTGGAAATTAAATCTTAAAAAAAAGTTTAAGATCACCCTGAGCCAGTTTGAGGTGCAGGAGATAGCCCTGACTCAAAAAAGCAACTGAGGAAGAGAGAAAGGGAGGGGGGAGGTGATAACCAGACCGGTCTCTGGACCACAAGAAGTATCTGTCACTGCAGACTTCAGAAAATACCGCTTGCCAACGGTAGGTGGTGGTGTGCTTGCTTTGATCCCAGTACTGGGGAGGCAGAGGCAGACAGATCTCCAGGTTTGAGGCCAGCTTGGTCTACAGAGTGAGTTCCAGGACAGTCAGGGCTACAGAGAGTTCTGCCTCGAAACAAAGAAAGACCACTTGCTACTCACACCTCTCCTAGAGAGGAAACAGTAGAAATGGGACGTCTGTGCCCGTTTGCGGTTTCTTGAGGGTACATGTGTAAGACAGTGTGTGTCAAGGCTAAGTATTCTACATGAAGTGACTTCTTAGACCTCTACTCTCTCTGAACAGCAGCAACATCTCAAACTGCCAGATGAATCACAGGAGTTTAAGTTGTTCAAAATAGAGCAAGAACTTGAACCCTAGTGTTCTGATGCCAGGGGCCAGGCAATGAGACTACCTTAACCTCTCCTTATGTACAAACCAGATATTTGTACATAAATATATGTCAGCTGGGGGCTGGAGAGATGGCTCAGAGGTTAAGAGCGCCGTCCTGAGTTCATTTCCCAGCACGCACATGGTGGTTCCTAACCATCTATAATGAGATCTGCTGCTCCTTTCTGGCCTGCAGGCATACATTCAGGCAGAACACTATACCTAATAAAGAAATCTTTTTAAAAAACCTCTCAGTCATTCATCATATTACCCGCACACCTACTATGTGCCAGGTGCCATTTCCCTACTGGTGAGAGAAGCAGAAAATCCTGACATGTGCTATTCATTAGTGGAGACTGCTTTCCAAATCTGCACTTTACATTTCAATGTCAGGGGAAGCTAATGAGATATGCTATTGAGCTTGTGATGACTTGCTCAATGCAGCTGAAAAGGCTTAAGGAGTTTTAAATGCCTTATTTGCTAAGGATGATGGGAAGCGAGCAGAGGACGTGCGTGTGGACACGTGTTCAGGAACAGATCCGGCCTCTTAATCCCGTGACAAACTCTTTTGTCCTTGTAGCTATTCCTACTTGTGAAGGGGACCTCACATGGGTAGATGTGAGATACGGGCAGAGAGACAGAAAGCACCTAAGACCATGAGAGGAATAAGGCTAGTTGACTACAATTTTACAACCAGGCAGCCCTGACCTTGATCGCAGTGGGACAATGGTGACATCTAGTGGCCATTCGAGGCACCTGCACCATCAGCGAGCATCCTGCCCTATGCTGCCTGAGACCCAGCCTGTTTCTAGACTCTCAAGTTCCATAGATCACTACGGTGATGTTCACCAGCCCAGGGAACAGGCTGCTACAAAACGAGATAGCATGTGTCGGGGACAAAGAGTGAGGACTGACTGAGAAGTAATTGCCATCTGTTTTGTCTTTCCGGGACGGTTTTGCTCAGTAGCCCAAGCTGGCCTTGAGATCACTATCCCCCTGCCTCAGCTGAAGGTGTCCATCACCTTCCTGGCAATGTACATGATTTTCATAGGGAGAAACTGCTGTGAAAATCAGGGAGACTAGGTTGACCTAAAACCTTCAGAGCCTAAAAAGAAAAAAAAAAAGAATAGGGCTGGAGAGGTGGCTCAGCGGTTAAGAGCACTGGCTGCTCTTCCAGAGGACCCGAGTTCAGTTCCCAGCAACCACATGGTGGTTCACAACCATCTACAATGAGACCTGGTGCTCTCTTCTGGCCTGCAGGTATACATGCAGACAGAACACTGTATACATTAATAGATTAAAAAGATCTAAAAAAGAAAAAAAAAGCAATAAAAATTCAATGATTTGTGATCCTATTGCTGTAAAGAAGGGAATCTAGAGCCGGGCATGGTGGCACACGCCTTTAATCCCAGCATTCAGGAGGCAGAGGCAGGCAGATCTCTGTGAATTCGAGGCCAGCCTGGTCTACAGAGTGAGTTCCAGGACAGCCAGCGCTACATAGTGAGACCCTATCCTGAAAAGCTGCAAAAGGTGCTGGAGAGATGGCTCAGTGGTTAAGACCACTGGCTGCTCTTCCAAAGGACCAGGGTTCAAATCCCAGCACCCACATGGCAGTTCAGAGCTATCTGTAATTGCCAGGCATGGTGGGACACACCTTTTTTTTTTTTTTTTTTTTTTTGGTTTTTCGAGACAGGGTTTCTCTGAATATCTCTGGCTGTCCTGGACTCGCTTTGTAGACCAGGCTGGCCTCGAACTCACAAAGATCCACCTGCCTCTGCCTCCCGAGTGCTGGGATTAAAGGCGTGCGCCACCACCGCCCGGCTGGTGGGACACACCTTTAATCCCAGCACTTCAGAGGCAGAGGCAGGTGGATCTCTGTGAGTTCAAGGCCAGCCTGGTCTACAGAGTGAGTCCAGGACAGCCAGAGATACACAGAGAAACTCTGTCTTGAACAACAACAACAAAAACAAACAAAAAACTGCAAGAAAGAAAGAACAAACCCCAAGTGGGAGCCTGATTTCCCTAGTAACATTTAACTTCTCTGCCAGGACTCAGGACTCCCCAAGACTTCTCTCCTGCCTCTCTCTTTCTTTCTTTCTTTCTTTCTTTCTCTCTCTCTCTTTTTCTGACAGTCTCACTATGTAGATCATTGGCCTTGAACTCAGAAAGATCCATCTACCTCTGGGATTCTACACCTGGCATTGCCTTTTAATTCTTTAATTGGTGGGGGGGGATGCCCTCCTAGGTGCCCTCACTTCCATCTTTGTACCTGTCTGTGTTCCTGATGTTTATGGCATCTGTGTGGCATCCCTACCCAATCCTGTCTTCAGTGATCTCAGCTGGATCCTGAAGTAGATGACGCTGGGGACCCAGGACCATGGGAAGGGCAGGTTCTCTCACCATGGTTGGGTGTTGAGTGTCTCAGCCATGGAGGTGATGCTAAGGACAGAAGGAAGATTCGAGAGTCCACCATCTGTCTGTTTACTCTGTGACTAGCACAGAAATTGAGAACTCTCCAAGCACTGAATACTCAAAGCAGCAAAGGAGCCCTTTGTTGTTTTATTAAACTAAACTGTCCCAGTCATTTGATTTTACCAATGAAGACTCAGGAGTCAGATGCTGTGTTGAAAGCCTCCTAGCTCAGAGAGACAGAGAAAGCACCCAGCTGATCTTCCTATTCGGCTGAAAACCCTAGAGAAAAAACAGCCCAGAGCTAAAAAGCTTGGGAGCTCACCCAACTGACTTTCTTACTGCAATGGCATCTCAGAAGGAAAAAAAAAGCCCTTTCTCCTTTTCCACGCTGTCTTAAACACCCTCAGCCCAATGTCCCTCCTTTCTGTTTAATCCCTGTTAGCTGGTTTCTTGCTCTGGCTCTTGACCTAGGGTTAACTTTAATTAATCCTGTGAACAGAAAGCTCGTGGATTAAAGGTGACTGCTAGGGCAAGTCCACACCACAAGTACTTGTTTACATTAGACAGAAAGCTCTAGGATTAAAGGCTGAGCCATCCCAGAACAGAAACAGATTTTTCAGTTCACAGTCTCAGGGTTTACAATGTGATCAAATATCTTGCAACAGCCCTTTGTGCATGGAACTGAGGTATGAATGAATGATGGCCTGAAAGAGTGAAGTTTCAGGTGATGGAGAGATGTCCCAGCAGTTAAGAGCACCAGCAGCTCTTCCAAAGGCTCCGGGTTCAATTCCCAGCACCCACATGGCAGCTCACAACTGTCTGTAACTCCATTGGTTCCGACAACATCACATTTACATACCAGCAGCAGAACACCAATGTACATTGTTGAAACCTACTTAAGTTTTTAACATAACTGAGGCTTCTCTGCTGAGGCCTGCTTCAGCTTTTAGCATACCTGCAGCCATTTTTTTTTTTTTTTTTTTTGGTTTTTCGAGACAGGGTTTCTCTGTTTAACAGCTCTGGCTGTCCTGGACTCGCTTTGTAGACCAGGCTGGCCTCGAACTCGCAAAGATCCGCCTGCCTCTGCCTCCCAAGTGCTGGGATTAAAGGCGTGCGCCACCACCGCCCGGCTCCCAGCCATTTTTTTTTAAAGATTTATTTTATTTATTTTATGCATATGTGTGCTCTATCTGCATGTACACCTGCATTCCAGAAGAGGGCACCAGATCACATTGTGGATGGTTGTGAGCCACCATGTGGTTGCTGGGAATTGAACTCAGGACCTTTGGAAGAGCACTAGGCAGTGCTCTTAACCACTGAGCCGTCTCTCCAGCCCCAACCTGCAGCCATTTTTGTCTTTAGTCTCCATCTTAATCATAAAGTAAAATTAAGTTCAAGTTCTCAGGTTGTGCTTGCCTGACATAAAAAATTAGTTTTTGTTAGCTGGTCTGCTTGGATTAATGACATATTCACTGCTTATACAAAACCATGGTACCCTGCCATGTTCCACTCCCTGCAATGATGAGAAACTGGAAAGCCCCTAAGTTCCCTCCTGCTCCAAATACCAGTCAATCAGCTTAAAATGTTTTGTTTAGTTGCTTAGGCATGATGTATATGGTATACAATTAATGCTTCTTGTTTGGTTGAACACAATGTACCTGGAATAGAGTTGATTGTTTTGATTTTTTTCCAAGAGAAGGTTTTTTTTTTGTGTATCCGTGACTGTCCTGGACTCACTTTGTAGACCAGGCTAGCCTTGAACTCACAGAGATCTGCCTGCCTCTGCCTCCCAAGTGCTGGGACTAAAAGCATGCGCCAACACGCACGGCCTTGTTTTGGTTTTATTTTTTCCTGCTTATGATTTTTTTTCCTCTAAAAACTCACTCTGGAAACAGCTCAGGGACTCAGTCCTGGTTCCTGAATCCAGGACTGGGGTCCCTGACAGGTCTGTCTTGGTTCAGCATTCAATAAACTTCCATCAATCTGAGCCTGGTGTTCCAGTGGTCAGTGTGCAGCTATTCCTGAATCCGTGACATACATGAAATAAAATAATTTTTTAAAAAAGAGTGAAGTTTGGAAGGAGGAAAACAACTAGAGGCAGGAAGAAAGGGAGGGAAGATCCACACTGGGTTCATTGCTTCCACCCTCACAAGCTGGGGATCAAACCTAGGGCCTCTTAAGCATAGTAGGCAGGAGTTCCACCATTGACTGACACCCGGCTCTGTCTTTTTGTTTTTGTTTTTTGAGACAGGGTTTCTCTGTGTAATAGCCCTGGCTGTCCTGAACTCACTCTGTAGACCAGGCTGGCCTCGAACTCACAGAGATCCAGCTGCCTCTGCCTCCCGAGTGCTGGGATTAAAGGGCTTGCGCCACCACTCCTGGCTGGGTCTGTCTTTTTTGTTTTGTTTTTTCCAGACCGGGTTTCTCTGTGTCGCCCTGGCTGCCCTGGAAACACTCTGTAGACCAGACTAGCCTCAAATTCACAGAAATCCACCTGCCTCTGCCTCCCAAGTGCTGGGATTAAAGGTGTGGGACACCACTGCCCAGCGATTTATCTTTATTTTATGTGTATGAGTGTTTTTGCCTGCATGCATGTGTATACACTGTGTGTGTGCCTGGTGCCTTTGGAGGTCAGAAGAGGGCATCAAACCCCCTGAAACGGTAATCACAGATAGATGGTGAGCCACCACATGGGTGCCATGAACCAAATCCAGGTTCTCTGCAAGAGCAGCAAGAGTTATTAATTGCTGAGCCATCCCACTACCCTCTCATCATATATCTTAACGTAATGGAGACTCAACCACCCTTCATGTCAGCCTCTCTCCCTTGTCCCTGGTAATATGAGCTATTCATTCTGAATGGATAGTATCTCAGCAATGTGCTGTCTGACTTGGCGTTAGTGAAAGAAACATAAAAATTCATGGCTCAGGCTGGAGAGACGGCTCAGAGGTTAAGAGCACCGACTGCTCTTCCAGAGGTCATGAGTTCAATTCCCAGCAACCACATGGTGGCTCATAACCATCTGTATTGAGATCTGGTGCCCTCTTCTGGCCTGCATGCATAACTGCAGACAGAATACATAATAAATCTTTTTTTTAAATGCTGCAAAAAAAAAAAAAAAAAAACAAATTCATGGCTCTTTGCAAGGTCCCTGAGGTTGTATGCGTAGGCTTCGCCATAGAAAGTACTGCACTTAATAATTTGCACTAATTAGCTATTGTGTGTATGGTTTGTGTGAGTGTGAGCACACGGTGGAGGTCAGAAGACAACTTTCTGGAGTCAGTTCTCTGTAGGTTCTGCGGATCAAACTCGGGGCCGGAGCTTGGAGGGCAGGTGGGGCCTTTCCCGCTCCCAGGAGCTCGACCTCCGCCCTTGCTGGGATCCCTTTTATTTTGTACCTGCGGGTGAGAGAACTGCTGCTCCTCAGCCTCCACCTCCTCCATCACTGCGGACAGCCCCGGGCGCAGCGCCACCGCCGGGTCAGAATTTCCCGCTCTACCCCTGCGACGGGCCGCGCAGAGGGTCAAAGCGCGAAGCGCCTCCTTCCTTCCCCGCTGAGCCATCTTGCCAACCCAGTAGTTTATCATTTGTTATTTGTGGGCCATACACGCTTGGGTCTTTGTTTTGTTTTGTTTGCTTTTCCTTTCTTTTTATTTTGAGGCAGGGCCTCACTACGTAGCCCTGGCTGGTCTTGAACTCACAGGGATCTACCTGCCTGTGACTCCCGAGTGGTGGGATTAAAGGGATGCACCACCATGCCCGGCACATACAGATTCTTTTTAAAAAATTTAAAACGTTAATATTTATGTGTCTGTCTGTATGTGTGTGTGTGTGTGTGTGTGTGTGTGTGTGTGTGTGTGTATACGTGCGTGCATGTATGGTGTATGTGCATGCTGGTGCCGATGGAGACCCAAAGAGGACGTTGTGTCCCCTAGAGCCGGAATTACAGGTGCTTTGTGAGTCGCCTTTCCAGCCACCAGAGGGACCTGGAAAATGCTTTGTGTTGGTCCTCCGTAGAAAGACAGGTGCCCTCAGCTGCTGCTAACCACTGAGCCTTCTCGGGCGTGTTCCTGAGCCAGGGGCAGCCTTCGCGACGGCAGCGTCTCGGGTGCTGCTGCCCGGAGGCGCGCCCACGGCGGCAAGGCCCTCCCGCCAGCCGCCAGGAGGCGCGCGCGGGGCCGGAAGGAGGCGCTTCGCGCTTTGACCCTCTGCGCGGCCCGTCGCAGGGGTAGCGCGGGAAAATCTGACCCGGCGGAGGGGCTGCGCCCGGGGTTGTCCGCAGTGATGGAGGAGGTGGAGGCTGAGGAGCAGCAGCAGTTCTCTCACCGGCAGGTACAAAAGAAAAGGGATCCCAGCAAGGGCGGGAGGTCCTGTTCCTGGGAGCGGGAAAGGCCCCGAGACCCTAGACGGCCTCTGCGTGTACGCATGCGTCACTCGGCTGCAAGGCCCGGGTGGGGTTCGCCCGGAGCCAGCTTCCCGCTGGCCGGTGTTCCCCCTCTTTTCCAGGGCTGTGAGGGCCGGACGTGGGTGCTATAGGGAGAAGGGGGGGCCTTAGTTAGCAGAGTGTTTGCCCAGCATGCGGGAATCCATGGGCCCGAGTACAGCACCGCACAGTCGGAGCTTGGTGGTGAACGACTGTGATCCCATCGCGCGGGGGTGGGGGTGAAGTCAGAAGCAAGTTTAGGGTCATCTTCGGCGACATACCGAGTTCGAGGCCAACCTGGAGTACAGGAGGCTCTGTTTCAAAAGGGGACTGGGTGGCGGTGGCGCACGCCTTTAATCCCAGCACCCGGGAGGCAGAGGCAGGCCGATCTCTGAGTTCGAGGCCAGCCTGGTCTATCCAGGCCAGCCTGGGCTACCCAGAGAAACCCTGTCTCGAAAAAGCAAAAAAGAAAAAGAGAGAGATTGGGGATGGGGTAGGTGACGGAGAGAGAGACAGACTGATTCAGAGGCTGAGGCAGGAGGATAACAAGTTTCAGATCAGTTAGCTACCTAGAGAGACCCCGTCTCTAAAACCAGAGACAGCAGTGCGTGAGGGCTCAGGCCTTTAATTCTGGACTCAGGAGTCAGAACAAGCCCATGTCTGCGAGCTTAAGGCTAGCCTAGGCTGCATAGTGAGCAAGAGGGGATCTGAGCAGTTCGCTAGGCCCCCGAGGGACCTGGAAAATGCTGCCTATCCTCTGCGGAGAGATTGGTGCCGCAGAACAGAGATTCAGCCCCTGGCAGGCCGGCCGCCCTGGAATACGCCCTCTGGCATGTGTTGTATTTTCGGGGCTTCTGGCTTCAGTTCGCCGTGGCCCAGATGCAGTTTTCTCCTTTGCAAAGTTGGAATAGGAATAACTACCGCTCGGGGCGGTGTCAGAGTCAATATTCAGCTTCCTGAACCAGAGCTGTGGTCTCAGCTGGGAATAATTCGAGCTAAGGGTTGGAGATTTCTTCCTCAGGTAGTTCTGAGTTCCAGGCGCTTTCTGCCCTGCCCTCTTATTTTAAGAAATCCAGACATTTAGAACCATTGCTAGAGTCGAGCCATGAACACCCAAGTGCCCAACATCTGTTTTCACTTGTTGGCATCTTGCTTTATTTCTGCAGTTCTCAACCTGTGGGTTGTGCCACCCTAGATATCCCACATATTCCATATTTACATCACGATTCATAACAGTAACAGAATTACAGTTATGAAGTAGCAATGAAATTATTTTATGGTTTATGTATTAAAATTAAATAAAAATTAAAGTAATTTTAATACACGAGGAACTGTATTAAAGTGTCTCAGCATTAGGAAGATTGAGGACCCCTGCTTATTTGTTCTCTTGTAGCAAGCGCTATTATCAGGCTGTTATTTAAGTCTTATCCCCGACCCTGGTTAGGGATCAGCTGAGTGTCATTTTAGCCTGCTGGAGGCTCTAGGTTCAGGTGACATTTGGCATGGTGGTGCACACCTTTGACCCCAGCCCCGGGGAGGCAGAGCCAGGTGGATCTTGAGTTCCAGGCCAGCCTGGTCTACGTGGTGAGTTCCAGGCCAGCCAGTGTTACAGGGAGACCCTGCCTAAAAAAAAATAAAATAAAAATCAGATGAGAATACAGGTCAAGTTCATGGCGGCATACTTCAACTTTCATCTCCTGCAGAAAAGGAAGATGTTTTATTCTCTTATGTCCTGATGGTCTGTCGTATTTCAGAAGTTTGTTTAGTTGTTTTGAGACGGGGTCTCCCATAGCTCATGCTGACCCTGATCTTCTGATCTTCTCTGTACACCTCCCAAACTGGGGAATTACAGGCATGTGCTGCCAGGCATGGAAGAGCTCGGAAGTTTAACTTGGATAGAATTCCAATGTTGAATGTACAGTCTGGAGTCACATGTCTCCATTTGTCCGGAAGAGTTAGTTGCCTTTTCTCCTTCATCTAGTATCAGATCAAAGATTTGGTTACTTTTGTCTCCTTGGTCTTCATTTTCATTTTGTTGGTTTTTTGTTTTTTTTTGTTTTTGTCTTTTCAAGACAGAGTTTCTCTGTGCAACCTTTGTTGTCCTGGAACTCACTGTAGACCAGGCTGGCCTCCTGAGTGCTGGAATTAAAGGCGTGCATCACCATCAGTGGGCTCATTTTGTTTCCTTTGACACTGACAGTTTTGAGGAGTCCATTAATAGCAAAGGTGCAATGAGAGAGCATAGACTATGATTAAATAGTAATATTCATTTAAATGGGGGTGCTGTGGACAACTTGATGGACAAGTTTCAGGAGTCAGGTTGTCAGGCGTGGCAGCAAGCACCTTTATCTGTAATCCATCATCACACACACCCTTTTTTGTTTTTGCTTTTGTTTTTTGACAGAGTCTTACTATGTAGCCCCTGCTAACCTAGAAATCGCAGAGATCCACCTGCCTCTGCCTCCCAAGTTCTGGGATTAAAGGTGTGCACGCCACCATATATGGAAATCTTGTTTTTATTTTTCTTAAAGATTTATTTATTTTGCATATATGAATGCTCTATCTGCATGTGCACCTGCATGCCACAAGAGGGCATCAGATCACGTTATAGATGGTTGTGAGCCACCATGTGGTTGCTGGAAATTGAACTCAGGTCCTCTGGAAGAGCAGCCAGTGCTCTTAACTGCTGAGCCATCTCTTCCACCCTTGTTTTTATTTTTTATTTAATTTTATTATTATTTCTTTTTTTGTGGTGCTAGGGATGGAAATGAGGGCAAGCATGCGAGGCAAGCACTCTGCCACTGAACTACATTGCTGGTAGTACAATTTTAGTACAATGGTGGCTTCATTTTTGTTTCTGTATTCTCAGCTCTTAGAGCAGAGCCTGGCTCTAGGTAGACAGTAAATGCTTACTGACAAAGGGGTTTAAAGAGAAGTTTGAATCCCAGCTCAGCTCTGCCTGCAGAGGACCCCAGCACCCACTGTGGACAGCATCGAACGAGGTGGACAGGGTCCTGCCCTTGTGTGTAAGGTATGGTGATTTAGCCTCCAAGGATGCATCTTGGAAGGAAGGAAGGAAGGCAGCCCAGCCCGCAGGGACAGACAGATAAAACTTCCTGGACCAGATGCATTCAGATAGATCCATGTCCTGTTGCCAGCCTCCACCCTACCTGAAGGAGGACCTCAAGGGTCTTCTCCCTTCTGCATTGATGATTCTTTTGTCTCTTCCGCTAAAGGAGTGGGTTTACCTTGCCTGATGTCTAGGCAGATGAGGGGTCAGGGGACAGGTCCCTAGCTCATCTGCTTGGCCTCCACCAAATGTGGCGGCTACTTCTGCAGTTGACCCTCATCTTGCCTATGCAGCGGATACTGTCTGGTGTCCTGGATTCAGGTGTCACCACACCTGCCTCAGCTCTCTCCAGATGTCATATAGTGCCATCTTCCAAACAGAGCAGCCAAGAGACCCTCACAGTCAGGCCTGTTGACTCTCCCTCACAGGAGGGACCTCACAGGAGGGAGTAGGGCCACGAGACCCTCACCTGATCCCAGTCACCCCATCTGCACCTCCCAGCCAGCTGCATATAATTCTGCCCTAATGACACATGGCCTCAGGGTCCCAGGAGGCTCTAGGGAATAGACAGTGGCAGGAGGCACTCAGTCTGTGCCATCCTCCATGCTGGGGTGAGACTTTGCAGTCTTGTGGCTACTTTGGGCACACCTGTGCTCTAAGTATGCTCGAGGAGCAAATACATTGCTTCCCCAAGTGAGACTTGAGTGGAGTGGCTCTCAGTTTTGTTGGTGCCCTGAAAGGAGGGGTTGTTTGTTTACATCCCCCAGGTAAGGAGCTGTCATCGGTGTGAGACAAGCAAGGCAGCATGCTGGGAGCCTCTTCTTTCTTGGTAGTCTCTGCCTAGGGAAGAGCTAGAGTTTACAGTATTTAAAGGGTTTCTGAGGACTGGGGATGTGACTCAGTGGAAGTGTTTGCCTAGCGTGTGAGGCTCTGGTTTGATCCCCAGCACTTGCCAAAAATGGAGCGGGTGGATTCCTGAGGGACAGGAAGGCATTGAGGTGGCTTGTGACCCTCCAGATCAAAGGATGGTCAGGTGTGTGGTCATCAGCCTTTTCTGGTAGTGTCCTGTCGTCTGCACATGGAGGGCAGAGACTTCTAGGGACTTGGAACAGTGGGGCAGGTGCTTTCTTTGGTTAGCCACTTTAGGCTGCAAACTGGTTCTCACAGTACTCCCCACTCCCCAGATGGGCCCTTAATGAGCAGGGCTGGATGGTAGCTGGTAAGTGCTGGTGTCACAGCTCCTTGCTGACTACCATAGATTGTTATCTTTATGTGACCTAAATCATAACTGAAAGTCATGTTTCCCCAAGTCACACTCCAGAGAGTGTCACTGACTGATTAGTACACTTAGGCGTCACTCAGACACACTGGGAAGCGCTGCAGGCATTAGGCAGAGCAGCCCCCTCCTTGGTCTCAGTGTTCAACATGTGCTAGCTCTTATCTGCAGCCCCTGAGGACTTTGGTTTCCCCGCAGAGGCTGAAGGCAGCACTTCACTACACAGTTGGCTGTCTCTGCCAGGAAGTTGCGTTGGACAAACAGGTGCAGTTCAGCAAACAGACCATTGCAGCCATCTCGGAGGTGACTTTTCGACAGTGCGGTATGAGGCCACTGCCTTTTTACGGGATTTGCCTGGGAGCCAGTGTGGTGGAAGCTGTGGCATATCTCACCCTGACACACACCACCTGACCACAGTATGACTGATCACTTCATGGTTGTAGGATTCGGGTGCTGTGTGGAAAGGACTGTTAGGTTGTCCTGTTGTGCCAACACCAGACATCAGCACCTTGTTTAAACTGCCCTGGTGGCTGGAACATTGGACACTGTTCCCATTTCAGCACTATGTAACACTTCCTGCTTTCCATAGTGTGTGTGACACCTGGAGCAGTTGCATTGACACCTACCTGACTTGAGAGGAAAGTAGTGTCCTCACAAGCTATAACTTGGAGCACAATTTAAAGGATGGTCTCTAGGGATCAATGGTGTCATCAACAGTTAGGACAAGGCTTGTAAGAAGAGTGGAGGGTCAGGCATGATGGCGCACACCTTTAGTCCCAGCGCTCAGGAGGTAGAGGCAGGCGGATCTCTGTGAGTTCCAGGTCAGCCTGGTCTACAAAGTGAGTCCAGAACAGCCAGGGATCCACAGAGAAACCCTGTCTCAAAAACCAACAAGCAAGAGAGAGAGAGAGAGAGAGGAGGGTGCTGGGAAGGACAGGGAGGGGACAGTGATTTTAAAAAGCTGTGGCTGTGCTGACTAGAAACCAAGGCTTCGCTTCTGAAGGTGGAGATAAGCCAGCTAAAATCTATTTTTTTCCTTCTCTTTCAGAAAATTTTGCCAAAGACCTTGAAATGTTTGCCAGGTGGGTAGAGAAAGCTAGTTGTGTAATTTGAGGTCCATTGACATCATTATCATTATCCCCCATCTGGTGGTGTATTTCAGGAGTTCTTGTTTCCTGGGGTTTGTGACTGATCATGATGCTGCAGGGAACTAACATTCGCTCTGGCACATCAGTTCGGACTGTCTTGGTATTTCGAGGGTTTTGACGGTCTCCAAGTTCCCAACTCCCGCTGACAAAGGTCTGAACCCATCCCCAGACTCTGCTCTCGTTGGGTTGCCTGTTTTGAGAACTGTGTCTTGGGGATGGTGTGATGCTCAGGGTCTGGGAACTTGGGGGTTGGCTCCTCTATGGAGAGGGTGGCATCGTGCCGCAGCCCCGTACAGAGAATGGCAGTCAGGGGCTTTTCATTCTGTATTTGCTATGAGAAGATGTGGTCATCCTGAGAAGTGGGGGGCGGGGGGATGATTTCAGCTGGAGGACCCCGAGCCTTTATAGGTGATTCATGTTCCCTCTTCAATTAGCTCCTCTGGTAATTGGAAAGCTTTGCTTTTATGCAGCCGTTGGAATGCTGAGGCCTCTGCTTGCCTCAGCTTCTTAGCCACGCTCCTCACCTTGCTCCTCTGCACTCCGTTTCTGGGAGGAATATTTTCAGTGAATTACAGCAGCAGGTTCCCAGGGGGCTCTAAATCTTCCCCTTTCCTGTATATATTATCAGTTCCATAAAAACTGCTTAGCATCATCAGCCTAACCAACAGGGAGAGGGTAGTATTATGGGATGCTGATCGCTCATTCAGCTGCTGCTTGTTCCTGCCCACCCCTCAGCCCCATGACGTGTTTATTGCCTTTGAGTTGTCCTCTTTCTGTGTTAGCTGTGGCAGTCAGTGAAATCTTTAAAAATATTTTTGTGTAGTTCCAGAAACAAAGCCAGGCATGATGGGATCATGACTGTAATCCTGGTGCCTGCAAAGGTAAAGCAGGAGGATCACAGGTCAAGATTGGTCTGGGCTACACAGGGAGGCTTTGTCAGCAAATCCAGAAACTTGGGGTGGAGAGCTGGCTCGGGGGTTAAGAATACTTGTTCTTGCAGAGGACCTAAGTTCAATGTCCAGACCCATATGGCAGTGCCCAGCTGCCCATGACTCCAGTTCCAGGGGCTCCAACCCCCTCTTCTGACCTCCTCAGGCACCAGGTGCAGATGTGGTACAGAGACAGACATACATGCATACCAGACACACACACTAAAATGAAATTTTTTGAAAAATTCAGAAACTAAGAGTTAGTGTGACAAACATGGTTGGCAAGAAAGATGTGATGGCCTTGGGTTAAATCCCCAGCATTCCAAAATAAATAAACAGTGAGGAAGATAGTAGAAGTATTTACTGTAGTAATGTGAAACTTTTGGATAGTCTAGGTTGTTGCTTTTTTGGGGGTGGGCATATGGGGATTGAACCTGGGCCTTGTGCCTGGCAGTCACGTGTCCCACCATTGAGATACAGAACCTGTGTCATTCTGGCTCTCTTCTTCCCTTTAGACTCTGAAAACCAGCTCTCACTAAGATGCCCAGACTGGACTGGGCTGGTGATGCATGCCTTTAATCCCAGCACGTGGGAAACAGAATCAGGTGCATATCTGTGAGTTCAAGCCCAGCCTGGTCTACAGGGTTCCAGGACAGCCAGGTTTACACAGAGAAACCCTGTCTCGAAAAACCTAAAAAAAAAAAAAAAAAAAAAAAGCCCAGCTGGTCTTGAATTTGTGATCCTCTTGCCTTAGCTTCCCAAGTAGCTGTTTTCCAAACCTAGCAGAGTCGTCTTCACTGTAAAGGAGCCTTGCTGCCTTCTGCATGTGGTGCCATATGCCTGAGCCTCCTGAGAGCCTTTGCTTGGTGGTGGGGGTGTGAGGAGGCCCAGGGAGCACTACAGTGCTCTTGAGACTTCTCATTAGATAGTTCCCGTTTTTTTTTTTTTTTTTTTTTTTTTTGGTTTTTTCGAGACAGTTTCTCTGAATATCTCTGGCTGTCCTGGACTCGCTTTGTAGACCAGGCTGGCCTCGAACTCACAAAGATCCGCCTGCCTCTGCCTCCCAAGTGCTGGGATTAAAGGCGT
>CAJQZJ010032232.1:6973955-6998663 GCA_907164525.1 Lophiomys imhausi
GTGTGTGTGAGTGATGTGCGATTGATTGTGTGGTGGGGTGTAGGTGTTCCAGGAGAAGTTGCATGTGCTTAACTCATGTCTGTACTTCAGTCCTTGGAGAACAGCTTCAGAAGCCAGCACTGTGGATGTTTTCTTGCTCATATTCAGCTATTTAATGTCTACTCAGGCAGAGGCAGTCTTGTATCTTATAATGTACTTTTTTCTTTACCAACGTTGTATACTCACCTTGTGCAGTCTGTGGTTGCACTGCCTAGCAAGACAAAAAGGATGGGTTTAGAAGGCTTCTGCCCCATAGCCTCCTTCTCTGCTCTCCAGCACACTTGGTCCTCAGACCCAGTGGGCAGAGGGGCTTCGGTGCTCTCTGAGGAGTTGGTACTGTGGGTAGTAATTTCACTCATTTTGTGTCATTATCGCCTGCTGGCTTCAGTCTGAAGAAGGGTGCCACTTGGGCACCCTTGCTCATGGGAAGTTTGACCATGGACTTTTACATTTCATCAAAACACTTCGTGACTTGCTTCTGCCCTTTCTGCAGACACGCAAAAAGAAGCACAATTACCACTGAAGACGTGAAGCTCTTAGCCCGGCGGAGTAATTCATTGGTGAGAGATGAATTTCTTTCCTCACTCCCCTTCCCCATGGAATACATTATTCCCAATTAATCACTTGAAGGCGTTAGTTATTCCTCAGGGCACCTTGCATTAAAAACTAGAGATGGTTGAACCATTCAGACCTGCCTGTAATTTATAGTCCTCCTTTCACTATGATGGATCTTGCAAAGCCAATTTCAAATTTTCTAATCAGCTCTCTCTGGATTCCATAATTTACCATTTTTGTAATATCTCAAAACTCTGGTCCCATGTTTCATTTACAACATGATGTCATAGACTGGTTATGGGTTAGTTTATGGGGGTGGTTTCCTTGTGGTACCCACCCTACCTCCACCCTAGTACTAGAGATTGAAGCTAGGGCCTTATACATGCCAGACAAGTGGCATACTACTACGCTGTAGATCCAGCCCCCTTTTGCTTCCTGTTTGTAAACTTTATTATTTTATGTATATGGCTGTTCAGCCTGCATGTATGCCATATGCTTGCCTGGTACCCTTGGAGGTCAGAAGATGGTCTCAGATACCCTGGAACTGGAGTTAATAGGTGGTTGTGAGCCATAGTATGGGTACTGGGAACCAAACCTGGGTCTTCAAGAGCAACAAGTGCTGTTAACCAGTAATCCGTCTTGTGCTGAATTATACAGGCTAGTCTTGAACTTGACGGTTAGCCCAGGGAGGCTCTGACCATGAGACCCTCCCTCCTGAATCAGCAGCCACATAGCCTGGATTACAGGTGTGCACTCAGGCAAGCCATACCCAAAGTTCTGATGGGCCAGGGACGGAGGAAGTCTGAAGGGCTAGTTATGCAGAAGAGAGCACAAGTTCTATTTTTTCACATCTAAAGAATCATTTTGACCAAGCTGTCATTTTCTAGGTGAAGACATTTGACACTTAGAGGAGCCAGGGTCACCTGGGTATGACTGATGGCAACTCCAGAACACGTGATCCTGCCTGGTCACAGCCCTTCCTATGGTCTCCTCACCACAAGAACGGGGATTTGACTCCGTACTGTGTTATCTCCATTTCTGGGATAGTCTCAGTGCTCATTAAATAGTTTAGTCAATGAATTTCCACTCAGGTCTTTTGGAATATTGGAGAATGTATAAGTTGTAATTGTTTTTAGATTTTTTTTAAAATGATTTACAGACCAGGTGTGGTAACACACACCCTTAATCCCATCCCTTGGGAGGCAGATGCAGGGGGATCTCTATGAGTTCAAGGCCAACCGGGTCTACAAAGCAAGTCTAGGATAGCCAGGGCTACACAGAGAAACCCTGGCTCGAAAAACCAAAAAGAAAAAATATTTACAGATAGATTTAAAGACTTAAATATAATTTTGCTACATATCTATATCTATATACACACACAGCTGAAATACATCACAGAGAAGAATGAAGAGATCCTAGAACAAAAGGCCAAGAAGAAAAGGAAGCCGGACGATGATGAAAGCAGGAACTCTAGGGAGCCGGATGCTGAAGTGGTGAACAGTTAAGTCCTGGCCACTTGGAAAAGGAAGCCTTCAGCTGGAAGAAATGTGCATACCACCAAGGGCAGTCTGAAGGGACCAGTAGAGACATTTCAAAGACACATATGAAGTGGCTGGGCAGCTTTCTGGGCAGCTTGTTTCAGGTTTTCTTTGCAGAAGCTGAAAAGAGCTGGGAATTCCCACAAAGCAGTCCTCACGCTTTACCCGGCTTGGGAAAGTCTTCTGTGGCTGATGAAGTGTGTTAGCAGTCAGACATGCTGGATGTTTTGGGGATAAGCACTGTCCTTTGCTGTTTGTTTTCCAGGCCAAATGACATCTCCGCAAGGAGAATAAAGAAAGCTGTTAACTTAGCTCTGGCTGCTGAGGCCCCACGGCCTGAGATCACTAGTGAAGGGCGGTGCTAGGAATGGAATTTCTTACTCTTTAGTAACATGGTTTTATGTGACTTCTCTAGCAACTTTTGTAATTAAGCCTTGGCTCTCTTGAGCACAGCTTTGCTTGAGGGGAAAGATGGTAGCTACGAGAATCTCAAGGGCCCTGGTCCATGTGTCCCAAGGACTGTATAGATGTTCAGGGCCTGCTCTCTCTTTGGAGTCGCAGGGGTATAGAGGGGTGTCTGGGTCCAGCTAGATAGCTCGTTAGGTAAAGGGTCTTACCAAGCCTGATGACCTGAGGTCTCGCTGTGGGAGGAAAGAACCGACTCCTGGAAATTGACAAGGGGTGAGATCTTACTTGGAAGGAGCCAAGTTCAATTGCTTTGTTTCTGTTGTGAGCCTTCCTTGGATTTTGGTGGTGTCTAGTGGTCTGAGATAGGCTTTTTAGGTCTGTCTGGCAATTTGGGGTCTGCATTTGTCCCCACAATTCTGAACCTAGGACCTGTGAGGAGCAGGGAGGTGGCCCAGGACTTTGTCACTGTCTTGGAAGGTAGGCTGTCAGCTGGCCAAGTACAGGTTTCTCGGGCTGACTGTAACATACACAAAGAAGGCATATTACACTTGGCCCATCTATCCTCTTGCACTCTTGAATTTTTTAAAAAGGTGTCTGCAACTGGAGCAGGGACACGTGCTCCAGCAAGAGTGTGCAGGGCAGAAGGCAAGTTTGCTGAAGAACCAGCATGTTCTCCCAGTTGTCAGGTTTTGCTGCTCCTGTTGTACTCAGTGAAATATCTTCACTCTATGAACACAGTAATTCTGTTTCTTTTTTCTTTTTTAAGACTGGGTCTCACTATATAGCCCTGGCTGTCATGGAACTCGATATATAAGCCAAGCTAGATATTGAACTCACAGAGATCCATCCACCCCTGTCTCCTTTAGTCCTCGGCATTCCTTGTTTTGGACCAAAATAATAAATACGACCAGTCTTAGAATAAGATGTCTATTTCTATTTTTTTTTTTTTTTTTTTGTTTTTCGAGACAGGGTTTCTCTGTGTAACAGCCCTGGCTGCCCTGGACTTGCTTTGTAGACCAGGCTGGCCTCGAACTCACAGAGATCCGCCTGCCTCTGCCTCCCGAGTGCTGGGACTAAAGGCGTGCGCCACCACCGCCCGGCTAAGATGTCTATTTCTAAGGTGTTTGTTCTTGCTTTTGATCAGGTGGGACACCAGAGCTGTCCTTTGTCCTGAGTCTTCACTGAATCTGAATTGTAGCAGGTTCAGACATATTTGTTCCTGGTGTTGGGTACGGAACCCAGAGCCTCACACACGACAAGCACGTGCTGTGCTGAGCTGAGCTGCACCCCAGGCCCTCAGACTTCCTTTCATATGGGTAAAATCCCACATTTTAAGCTCTTTATCCAAGCCTAATTTCATATTCTGTTAAATCACTCGGCTTTGTTCTAATGGCTTCCTGCTTGCTATAGGCACAATTATAAGGAAGCAAAACTTCCTCATAGCAAGTGCGCATGTGTTCTAAAATAAGAGCACATTTACTCTAAACATAGGAAAAGTCCTGAGTCTTTAATTAAGGGGCTAAGTCCAACCCCACAAATGTTGTGAGAATTGATTGCCCTGGTTAGTGCGTCACTGCATGAGTGTGGAGAGGCGTGCAAGTTTTCAGTGGACGTGTGCAGACCCCAAAGCAGCTGACTTAATACCAAAGAAGAGACCCCTTATCCACAAACTGCAGACTTCAGGGCTGCCAAAGAGGATGGGTGGCCACAGCGCCAGAAGCAAGTGGCTGTCCGCATTCTGTCTGCTGCTACTGCTGCTCTGGGGAACTGTAGCCACTGCCCTTCCCCTGGAGAGTGGTCCCACTGGCCAGGACAGTGTGGTGAGTACAGTCCCCACTCTTCCACAGCCTAGGTTGTCTCTGGGCATTCTGACCCCTCAGTGAGTTGCTTGCTCTCTCTCTCTCTCTCACAGCCTAGGTTGTCTCTGGGCAGTGAGTTGCTTGCTCTCTCTCTCTCTCTCTCTCTCTCTCTCTCTCTCTCTGTGTGTGTGTGTATGACCCCAGGGTACTGCGATGTTCCATTCAGACTACTGGTCTCCATCTGCCCTCCTGTCCTAGCCTGTGTTTGAGGGGCTCCCTTCTGCTGCTGTCTGCTTTGGCTAGCCAGTGATTGCTTCTGACTCTCACAGTACACTTGTGGATCAGCTCCTACCAGTATTGGTCACACAGACTCTGGGAGCTTTAATTTATATACACAGCTACGTTCTTACTCAAATTAATTCCTATCATCTCATTCTCCATGGTGTAAATTTATAATTTCATCAAATGATTCACTTTCTCTTTTTTCCATTTTGAAAAAGTTCCAAGAAAGAGTACATAAAGTTGACCATTAAAAATGGATTTTTTTTTCTCTGAGATTACCAGATGAATTTCAGATGGGTCATTCATCATCAGAATACTCCCAGAAACTTCCCAAGGAGTCTGAAAGACCAGAGAGTAGTATCTCGGTCTGTTCTGATTTCTGAGCATCCAGGAGGATGTCGAGATGGAAGCAAGCTAAAGGAGTCTGTCTGCCCAGGACTTCTCAGCTGTCAGTCATTTTGACAGATTTCCTAGTCTTTTAGCCAAGGACCTCAGCAAGGATTATAAAGTGGAAATAACAATTCATTAATATTTATTTTGAGACAGGGTCTCACTGTGTAGTCCAGGCTAGCCTCAGACTCAGTAGTCCACCTGCCTTTGCCTCCCAAGGGCTGAGGCAAAGGCCTGTGCAATCACACTTGGCAAAATTAGCAATTTCTTTCTTTTTTTTTTTTTTTTACTTGACTGTTTCCCTCTGAAAGAGCAGTTTCTCTAGGGTTCTTCCGACTCAGCCTCTGAGGGGAATGTGGTTTGTTAAGACGCTTGCTTTCTGTGAGGGAGGTGCGAGCATCTCCTAATGCTCAGTGAGTCCAGTGGTTGCATTTCTCTCCTTTGTCATCTGCTTCTCTAAAAAAACACAGCAGGACGCCACAGAAGGGAGGAGAAACGGCCTCCTGACCTTCCTTGCCTGGTGGCATGAGTGGGCTTCCCAAGCCAGCTCCAGCGCCCTCATCGCAAGGGATGCCCCCCAGGTGTCTAAGCAACAGGAAAGCCGACCCCTCCAGCAGCCCCCACACCGGGATAAAAAACCCTGCAAGAACTTCTTCTGGAAAACCTTTTCCTCCTGCAAGTAACCCCACTCTGTGAAATGTACCCATGGCCTGAATAAAGAGTGTCAAGGAGCACAGAGCCTTCTTCTTTACTTTCGTTTTATTTTCTCAAGACAGGGTTTCTCTGTGCAGCCCTGGCTGTCCTGGAACTCTTTCTATAGACCAGGCTGTCCTCAAACTTGCAGAGATCCACCTGTCTCTGCCTCCTGAGTGCTGGGTTGTGCACCACCACACCTGGCCAGAACTTTCTTCTTAAATCAACCTTTCTTCCTATGCCATGTGAAAATTATTAAGTTTCAGGAATGGCCACCACCAACAATAGGTCAACTAAGGAATTGTTGACCTATTCAAAGAGAACCCTCCAAATAAACATTTTGGTGGTGTACTCAGCAGAACCGTTGGGCTTCCTTGTCCTTCTTGGTGCTGGGAGGTGAGGGCCTTGTCCTGTCTCAGTTGAAAACAGCTAAAGGCTGTGTATGTGTACAAAACACATAATTTTTGAGACAAGGTTAATTTAAGCTCAGACTGTCCTCAAATTTAAGAGTTCAAAATAGAACCTTCAGTTTATTTTTAGTTTTTGGAGATAGGGTCGTACATGTAGCCCAGTTGGTCTAGAACTCACAACCTGTCTTCCATCTCTTGAGTGCTGGGATTATAGCTGTGAACCGCTACATCTGGCTGTATTCCAGCCTGTTTTTAATATGAATTGTCCAATTTAAAAAGTCTGTTCAGGCCTGAGGTCAGCTGAGTGCACGCCTAGCAGCCACAGGCCTGGATCTGATGCTCAGCACTGTGAACTTCACAAGCAAGTTAGCAACGCTCTGCTCGAAGAACACAGTGGTTATTCCCCATTAGCTAAAGCTAATTTTAAAACTAATGTTATGTTATTAAGCCGACACCATGCTGACATGCTTATAAAAGTTATATTCAAATTCACTATACAGTTTTAATTAGTAATATTAATTTGTTACAATTCTTTTCCCTGGTTGTAGTAGCTTCAGTTGTACTTGATGAGGAAAAACATCTAACAAAAGGATCATACTGGGCAGCACAGCTCCCATTCAGCCTGTGGCTACTCCACTTGCTTTTGGGGACAGGGAGTCACTGTTTAGCCTTGGCTGGCCTCCAGTTCACATTGATCCACTTAGTATGTCTTGTGTATGTTTAGACTTGGGGTGTACCACCATGCCTGGCTTACCATAACTTCTGAGACAGGTACTCCCAAAATCCAGTATTCACACTTCATCCAGGGAAATACATTAAGCACAATTGGCACACTAGCTTTTCCATTCAATTTCCAGTTAGCATCTAGGCCTGCAGTTCCTCAGATGGGAAGGTATCCTGAGGCTTGGGAGCCCAGGAACCACACAGCTCTTTTAGATGGGACAGTGTCCCAGTGGAAGAGTATCCTGAGGCTTGGGAGCCCAGGAACCACACAGCTCCTTAGGTGGGACAGTGTCCCAGTGAAATCTATCCTGAGGCTCAGGAGCTCAGGAACCACACAGCTCTGAGAGGAGGCTTCCTCAGCGGACGTTGCAGCTCACAGGAGAGTCCTCAACCTCAGCTGAGCTGAGGAGCCTGCGCCTGAGCTCTGCTCCTTCTTCGGTAGCTTCTTTGCTTTTCTTCTTTGCTGCTTGTTCTTCCTGATGAGTCTCAGCAGGCAGCAAATCCCATAAAAGAGATTTATTGGATGGTGAGGAGGGATGAATCCAGGGTGTGGCTGCCCCTGTTCCGGGAGGGCAGCAGGGAATGAGGAAAGTGCAGGGCTTATATAGGGGTTTTGGGGGGGTGTGGCTTTCTAGGGCAGGAATTTCCAGAGTGAGGATTGGTGGATCTTCAAGTCCTGAGCTTGGAGAGCTCAGGGATTGGTGGGTTTACTGGTCAGACTTTTTACCTTAAATGGGCATAATCTGGCATGAAGATGACCTTTGTGATAGTTACAGTTTGGAAATGTTATGACAGAGAGGTCTGGGAGGGGGCATGAGGGAAGGCTGGGCTGCTGAAACTCTTCAGGCTGGGGTGTGGTCACTTTTTCCCTTTGCCCTGAGGGTTTACAAAGTTGCCAATATTACAAAGGGAGTCAGTCCATGGCAGGAAAGTCTTTCCCCACAGCACTAAGGGAGAGGAGGTGCTGCCTCTGCGGACAGCTCCCTCCATGGCCGTAGGCTGAGGCAGGAAAGATGTCATCTCCGTGAACACTTCCCAAGGCAGAGGACTGAGGCAGGAGAGATTTCGTCACCATGGACAGCTCCCCTAATTGGCAGCAGGCTGAGAAAGGGCCTCCGGCCATTCTCACAGTTGAGCCAGGAGCCGCCATTTTGACTGCTCCAGCCACATCCTGGCAGCACGCTTTTATGGCGTGCTGCTCAGGGAGTTTACTGACACTTGCGGGGGTGGGGGGGCTGGGGTGGCGGCGGCAGAGTAGTTAGGTAAACTGCTGCCGTGGTTTTGATGGCGGCCGTGCGGCAGCTTTGGGATTACACCAGTGAACAGCTGTTAGATGATGGCTCTGTTTTCTATGATGTAACACGAGCGACTGCAGAGCCCATAGCTAAGCACATTTTGATCTTCTCCAAGGAAGCTGGGTGCAAATCGCTGTTTCCACATTCCCACATTTTAGTTCTCCCCCATAGCACTGAAATCCTCTCTAGTTATACACTTAACTGTTGAGTCACAGACATTAGAGAAACAACAAATATGAAGGTTCCAGATGCCAACCTTTTTGTTGTCACAGTGTGTCCTCAGGACAACCACAGGCAACCACTCTCTCATCCACTGTTAGTTCCAGGGATCAAACTCCAGCCGTGAGGGTTGGGAGTGACAACCTTTACCCACTGAGTCACCTTGCAGACCACCAAGAAGGGTGTGGCAGGTTAGGTGTGGTGATTTAGGGCTGTAACCCAGCCCTCAGGAGGTTGAGACAAGAGGATTGCTGTGAGTTCCGGAACAGCTTGGGCTGCAGAGTTCAGAGCGATACCCTGTCTTACACCTCTTCAAAACAGTGGCAGTAGCCTGAAGGCCACTGCAGTGAGTGGATCTTTCAGTGTGTGGAGAGAGACAGGACTCAACTCTCTAGATGTGAAACTCAAAACTTACAGATCTACATCTAGAATTCCATAAGTTTCTGAGAGTCAGGCCTAAAATGGGGAAGGGCCCAGGGCTGGCTGAATATAGTTTCATCCTCTTCTCTGGACACTGGGGGAAGCAGATTCCAACAGTGACTGCTGACTTGTGTCTGTGGTCTCAGAGCTGAGCTCAGTCTTAATTGCTGCCTGAATACAGCAACATGACTGAAGAGACAACTGCAGTACACTTCTCTGCACAACATTCTCAGGGGAGCAGTCCTGGGTCCAGTGTACTGGTGGAAGATATCTGACTGACAAGTCAGATATCCTCTAGCAATTGGTCTTTGAGATTGTTTTTTTTTTTTTTTTTTTTCTTTCCTAGAAGAAAGGTATACTAGTGTGTTAGTTTCTTTTGGAGTCCTCTCTGCACCGTCCTTGAGACTGGGCTTTGCCATGACTGTGTCCCATTGGAGGACATTAAAGCTAATGATCCTGACAGTCTACCAAACCCAAGCTACCTTAGTTCAGGAGACTTTATATTAGTTGGCATCAGCTACCTGTTAGACTGGTAGCTCATGATTGATAAGAAGTGGGAAGCACTTGCATTCGTGAGGACCTGAGTTCGGATACCTGGCACCCATGTGGGGGGGGAAAAAAGCCAGGAGAAGCAGTATGAGCTGACACAGTGACGGGGTTGGAGCAGGACCCTGGGAGTTCAATGATGACCCAATGTAGCTGAAACGGCCAGCTTAAGGTTCAGGGAGAGACTGTCTCAAATAAGGTTGAGTGAAAGGAAGACAGCTTGCTAACCTCTGACCTTGTGTGCCCACATGAGCTGCTACCCTGGACCCACACATACATACACTACACACAAATAAATGAAAAAAGCTGAAGGGTAAAGAAGTTCCTTTCTGACATTTGGATGCACTTTTTAACAACACACCTTCTTTTCTTTTTTGTTTTTGAGACAGGGTCTTTCTACATAGCCTGGATGTCTTGGAACTCACTGTGTAGACCAGGCTGGCCTCAAACTGGAAGAGATCCACCTGCCTCTATCTCCTGTGTGCTGGGATTAAAGGCATGCGCCACCATGGCCAGCTTAGAGCGTACCTTTCTGTAGCCTGGTATATAGTCAAGATATGGCCACTGTCAACAAGACCTGGCCAGTTTTGATCCATCCATTCTCATTGCAGTATTTGACATGAAATGTTTAAGTACTGAGGAGGAACTGAGTAGACAGTCCATAACATTCTCCACGGGACTGGTGTTTCAGGGGTAACAGCAGAAGATGCCAGCCTTGGACAGTAAACTCAAGGGATACACCAACAACTTGCTAGAAGCAGTGCCTGCTGATGCCCACTCCACATCTTAATCAGTAGCTTCACAGAGGAATGGGTTCCATGTGAACAAACTAGGAAAGAAACCATGTAGCTATTTAGTAGAGGGAACACCCTCTTTCTAGATGGGGAAGAAGCAAGAGCAGGCCAAGTAACCCATTATTTATTACTATTTGGTTTTTTTCCTTTGAGGCAGTATTGTATGTCACTGTGGTGGTTTGAAGGTGTCCCTCATAAGTCTAGGCATTTGAATACTTGCTTCCCAGTTGGTGGATGTTTGGGGAAGATTAGAAGTATGTCACTTGGGAGGGAGGTGATGTTTTAAAGGTCTCTATCTGAGTCCTGTCTGTGGTTTGAGATATAAGCTCTTAGATGTCCCTGCCTCCGTGCCTTTGTTCTGCCATCATGGACTCTAATCCAATTCATTTTTGTTTTTTTGCATTTATTTTATGTATGGGTGTTTTGCCTTCACATGTGTCTCTGTAACATATGTCTGGCTGAGGCCAGGAGAGGCAACACATACCCCTGCAACTGGGGAAAAGACACTTGTGAGCCACTATGTGAATGCCGGGAATCAAACCCAAGTCCTGTGTAAGAGCAGCCAGTGTTCCTAACTGCTGCACCACCTCTCCAGCCCCAAATGCTTTCTCTTTCTCCATGGCCTTACGTGGTGCTCTATCACAGTAACAATAAAGTAACTGGGACTGTCACCAGGCTGCCCTTGAACTATGTAGTGCTGTGGATGGCCTGAGCTTCTGACCTTCCTGTCTTCATCTCCTGAGTACTGGAACACAGTGCTTCCCCACACCCAGCTTATGTGGCACTTTGTGCATGCCAGGCAAACACTCCATCTACATAGATATCTACATTAGATATCTACTCTATCTAATCTACATCACTACATCCCCAAAGCCCCCACAACTACTACTTTTTTTTTTTTAAGTTTTTTTTTTGACAGAGTTTCTCTTTGTAGCCCTGGCTATCCTGGAACTCTGTAAACCAGGCTAGCCTTAAACTCACAGAGATCTGCCTGCCTCTGCCTCCCTAGTGCTGGTATTAAAGATGTGTGCCACCACACCAAGCCCTCATAACTTCTTACAAGGCTAAGGACAGTAGTTTGATCTAGGTGTGGTAGTGTGTATCTGTAATCCCAGCACTTGAGTGTCTGATGCAGGAGGAGGATTTCAAGTTCTAGGCCAGCCTGGGCTATATGGTGAGATCTGTCTCAAAAACAAAAAAACAAGAAAAAAAAATTTTTTAAAGAAACTTGAGTACCTGTTGGCTCATGCTCTTGGGAGTACACAGTACTGTCTGGTTCTTCATGGTTCTGGTATCTGGAAATTTAGTGTGTAAGCCAAAGCGGGAGCTTCTTGCCTGCTCCTGAGGTTTGCTGACAGGCTGGTTAAGGATTTGTCAAGGAAGCTGTATAGAGAACTTGGGCAGCAGGGTAGGGTATGTGTCTAAACTCAAACCATATCACTTCCAAGTTTCTCTTCTCCTCTCCTCCTCATTATTATCACTGAGATGGGGTTCCTTTTGTATCATCATCATCATCATCATCATCATCATCATCGAGACAGGGTTTCTCACTCTGTAGACCAGGCTGGCCTCAAACTCAAGAGGTCCATCTGCCTCTGCCTCCCAAGTGTTGGGATTAAAGGTGTGCGCCACCACACCCGGCTCCAAGTTTCTTAAAAAGCACAGGCAGGGGCCACTGAGATGTCAGCAGGTAAAGGCATCTGCTGTCAAGCTTGGCAAGCTGAGTTCGACCCTCAGGATTCACTTGGTGGAAAGAGAGAGATGACTGCTGAGGTTGTCCCCACATACATTCCATGGTGCATGTGTCCACACGCACATACACTCACACTAAATAAAATGCTCTTGTAGAGGACCATAGGTCAGTTTCCTGTACCCACATCAGGGAACTCAAAACTGCATGTAGTTACCTCCAAGGGGATTTGCACACACATTCTCTCTCTCCCTCTCTCTCCTTCCTATAATTAAAACTATAATTAAAGGCATGGTGGTGCATGCCTTTAATCCCAGCACACAGGAGGCAGAGGCAGGCGGATCTCTGTGAGTTCGAGGCCAGCCTGGTCTACAAAATGAGTCCAGAACAGCCAGAGATACACAGAGAAACCCTGTCTCGAAAAACCAAAAAAAAAAAAACCATAACTTTAACATAAAAGAAAAACAATAAAAATACATAAGATCTAGCCAAAAAAAAAAACCTAAATGTGTAAAACTACAAATAAAATATAATAGATTCTGAAGAAACAAGATGCATGGCTACTTAAGAATTAAATGGCTGGGCTGGAGAGATGGCTCAGCAGTTAAGAGCACTGACTGTTCTTCCAGAGGACCCAGGTTCAAATCCCAGCACCCACATGGCAGTTCACACCTCTGTAAGGGGCATGGTGGTGCACGCCTTTAATCCCAGCACTCGGGAGGCAGAGGCAGGCGGATCTCTGAGAGTTCAAGGCCAGCCTGGTCTATAAAGTGAGTCCAGGACAGCCAGGGCTACACAGAGAAGCCCTGTCTCAAAAAAAAAAAAAAAAAGAAAAAGAAAAAGAAATTAAAAGGCTAAACAATGTAGTAAGGGTTCACTAATAACACTTGTAGTGAATTTCGAATATATATTTTAGAGATCACCGTTAGTCCTTTCTCTCTAGAAAATGAAAAATTCATTCATTTTTTTCTCTTGCTTTTACCCAGAAGTTAAAGGTTGGTAAGTGGTAATTAGCAGAGCTCCTGTCAAAGCCAGTTGCCTAGTGGGGACGGACATTTTGACTGGCGTCAAAAGAATGGAGTAAGGTTAATGGAGAGTTCATTAGTCCCTGCTTGCCTTCGACATTCTTTTTATCCGACCAGTACAAGCAGGCCTCACCCACCCTGTCTAGTTTTGGGCATATTGGCAAGTGGCTGCATTTCTCTTCTAGAAGGTCGGGTGCCATGGCAACATGGAGGTGAATGGCATGGGGTGAGCTTTACAACCGCCTCACCCACCTTTGGGGCAGAGCTTCCCTAACAGTGCGGACAGCGCTCTTGCCTCACACCTTCCTGACCCTGGGGTGTGAAAGGAACCGCTCACTTCCCCAGCTGGGGTCTCTATACCTCCTCCCATTGCATTTCATGTAACATCTTCAACCTCGTGGCTCTAGTACCTAGTGTACCGGCCTGGTGAGATGCTCAGCCAGCAAAGGTGCTCAGAGAGTAAACCTGGTGACTTCAGCTTGATCCCTGGAACTCACACGTGCACCCTGGTACCCATAATGCCTGCGTTCACATCGCATCACATCACATCACACACACATACAACATTTTAAAAAGATGGAGGAGGCTGGAAAGATGTCTCAGCAGTTAAGAGCACTAGTTAGTTGCTCTTGAAGAGGACCTGAGTTTGACTCCCAGTAACCACATGATAGCTGACAATCATCCATAACTCCAGGGAATCCAACACCTCTTCTGATTGCTATGGGCTTCAGGCACACATGTGGTACACAGCCATACATGCAACCAAACTCTCATACACATTAAGTAAACCTAAACACTTTAGACAAATCTTTAAAAATGTACAAGACACAGAATTATCCCATATGTTATAGTACTACTTTTTGAAATGATTTCTTCCAAGCTGGCTTCAAATGATCCTCCAGCCTCAGCCTCTCCAGCAGGTAGGTAGCAAGCGCATCACATAGTGACTGACTCCTTACCAGGACTTGATCATGCCGATAATCCATGTGGATGGAAATCGGTCCGGTATCCAGCAAGATGGCTCAGCAAGTAAAGGTGCTTACCTCCAAGCTTAAAGAACCAAGTTCAATCCTCAGGGCCCACACCGTAGACGGAAAGAAACACTTCCCACAAATTGCCCTTTGATCTCCACGTTAGTGCTGTAGAACATGTTTGTTTGCTCACTGCACAGAGAAGAAATACAATCCCCAAAGCAAACATATATTCAAAATTATTTTAGCTTGAAACCTAATTCTATTTTAATTTTTTTCTCATTTTTTTGAGACAGGGTCTCACTCTGTAACCTTGGCTGCCCTGCAAGTTCACTATGTAGACCAGGTTGCCCTTAGACTCAGAGATGCACCTGCCTCTGCCTCCCACGTGCTGAAATTATTTAAGTAGTTATTTTTAGTTTTAATATATACTGGATTTCTAGAAACGCACATTTACATGTAACCCAAGGACAGGTGTTATTCTGTTCAGAACCTCACTGTTTGGAAAAATCTCACTGCCAGGACAATGCTGCCGGCTGTGCTGTGTGAGCCGACAAGTCACTCTGGCAGTCTGTCTTTGTCAAATTCAAGGTGATCTGTTGCTAACACAAGCACCTGCCACCTTTGATGTGCTTGGCCACATAAAGGCAGCGGCATACACACTATTTTATTGGAAGTATTTGTCTTTGTATTTGTTTACTATTACACTTGGAAGGGATTAGTGTTTCTGAACAAATAACGGTAAGTGGGTGATCAGCGATGGCTTTATTTAAAGATTGAGAGGAACCACAAAGATGTGAGGGGGACTGTTGACGTTAACATCAATGATGGCTTTTACTTAAGGACTGAGGCATCACAAAGATGTGGGAGGGACTGTTGGAGGTGACACTGGAATTGATGCTGTAAGGCACTACAAAAGCTGCTGACAGACCCGACTCCTCTGTAGGAAGAAACGATTCTTTTTATCCGTTTTCTGCACTTCACCTTCACCCCAAGATATAATGCTACATTTCTTTGCTTAACTGGCTAATGTGAGGCAGGGGTGTGAGTCATTAGGGAGCATGTGCTCAGCATCTATGAGGTCCTAGTTCAATCCCAAGCACCCAGAATAAATGTGTGTGTATATGTGCGCGCGCGCGCGCACACACACACACACACACACACACACACACACACACACACACACAAGAAAAAGTAACTGGGCACAAATCCCTTAATAGCACTGGTTTTTTTCCCCCAGCATGCATAAAAGTCAAGTAACCCACAACCAAGCATCCTTTCCCTGAAAGCAGATAGCGCTGTAGACTGCAGAAGTTGCAGAAATTACAGAAGTTTGAGCAGAAACAGCAGAGAAAAACTAGAAGTGCTCTGCTCTGCATAGAGAGACCTGGAGCTGTGGAGCATGGGAATCATCTAATGACTCTTTCTACCCCCTGCTGGCAAAACATATTAGAAAATGGGACAGAGTTTCACAGTAGTAACAGCTTCACAACACTGAGTCAGATATTAGAAATAGTGGATTACACTCCATGTCCCTGGGGTCTGCAGTCAGTGTGCATGTTTAAACAAACAGCAACCACATTTATCAACTTGAGAAGTTCATGGCCACAATCACTATTCTGTTAGGCACCCATTCTCTACCAATATCTATGTCTAAAACTCTACTGTTCAAGTTGTAGAATAAGGACATTCAGTGCAAAGTATGACAATTTTTCATTGCCCTTGACAAGTTCTTTCACTCGGAACCGAAGTCCTAATCCGTGCTGAGGACATTCTAGGAACCAGAGATGGCTCAGTGGCCATCTAGCACTAGCTACACTTGTAGAGTACCCAGAGTGGATTCCCAGCACACGGCCGGTGCTGAGAGCTGTCTGTAACTCCAGTTCCAGTTGACCTGACACCCTCTTCTGGCCTTCATGGACATGAGGTACACACATGGTACACAGGCATACATGCAGGAAAACACTCATACACACGGAAATCTAAGTACATTAAGAGAAGATAGAAAGAAGGGCAGATGTGCAGACTTGGAACAGCTTTTCTGGAGGGATATAAGCCACCTGCGCTAGAAGAGCACACCGGAAGGCAGGAGGTAGAGTAGAACGTAGGTAGTAAATGATCAGAGGAAAGGCATTTGCTGATAACAAAACCAAGGATTGTCCTCGGCAAAGCTTGTTTCTGGTCGAGCTACTCAGGGTCCTGTCTGGCTCGTTTGGGACTCTGCTGCTCCCCAGGCAGTGAGTTCTTCCTTGCTGAAAGGTTCCTGAGTGAATGCAAGCTCTGCATTTGCTGCAGGCGCAGGGCAAGCTCTGTGCTGCAGGCCTGCTGGACTGTTTCTGCCTTCTTTATGTCCCAGCTCAGAGCGACAGCCAGGGCTTTGGGGTCCTCCTTGGAAACCAACTGCAGTGAGAATAAAAACCTCTGAGACCATTGCTTCTGTGCCCCTCGCCTGTGCTCTCATGCCTTTCTCTCTCTTCTTTTTTAGTGGCAGGGTCCCATACAGCAGCCCAGGCTGGCCTGCGATGCATTATGATGTCTCTTTTCTATTCTTTCTTTCCTTCCTTTCTTTCTTGTTGTTTTTTGAGACAGGGCTTCTCTGTGTAGCCTTTGCTGTCCTGGAACTCACTTTGTAGACCAGGCTGGCCTTGAACTCAGAGATCCGCCAGTCTCTGCCTCCTGAGTGCTGGGATTTAAGGTGTGCGCCACCACTGCCGAGCTATAACGTGCCATGGCACATGCTCATGTATCTTTTTAAAATCACTCAAGCCCAACAGGAAATTGAATCAAGCTCAAGTTAATATAATTTCCTTCCCTTCTACCAAGAATTGGGTACTTGTACACAAGGACAAAAACACCACACCCACCCTGATGGACTCCATTCGTCAAGCCACTGACTCTCAACTCTCAAGATAGCCAGCATAAGACGGGACCCATAGATCTGCCTTCTTTATTTCCCATGATGTTGGGGTCCAAACCCAGGGCCTTGTGAATGTTGGCCAAGAGCTGATCTTCCCCCCCCAGCCGTAAGTGTGCCCTCATGTGCTACTGTACTGACCTCACATTACTTACGGATCTTTGACTCATTAAACGTTGGAGCCTCCTCAGAAGCTCAGCCTGCAATCAGATCATTATCAATTTGGACCAGACACTAAAGCTTGAAGACTGGAAGAAGCACATCCCTTTCTTTAACAGGTACCTGGAGCTGATCGGTGGTGGCGCACACCTTTAATCCCAGCATGTGAGAGGCAGAGGCAAAAAGATCTCTGTGAGTTTGAGGGAGCCTGGTCTACAGAGCAAGTTCCAGAACAGCCAGGGCTACACAGAGAGATCCTGTCTCAAGAACCCCTCGCTCCTCCAAAAAAAAAAAAAAACAACTTGGATTTAGATTACGTGGGACATTTGGAAATGCTCTGGCTGTGTTAAAAGGCAAATCTGCAGCTGTGAGTCAGTCAGCTTGCAGAGGTGAAAGAAATTGCACATGTGCCTCTGCACCCCCAAACTCTACTTCCAGGGAAAGTCATTGTCTGCAGTTCAGGGTCCCTAGTTCTTGCCCACCTCCAAATCCTCACTAGACAAACTCAGCTCTGGAGCAGACTTCTCCTTCAGCACAGTAAGGATCTGACTTGTAAGCGCCATTTCTGAAGGCCTCTCTCTGCTGAGGCCTGTGTCAACTGCATCCAGCTCCTCACTGATAGCAGCTTCGGACTCTGCAAGGTGGACAAGAGAGTGAGCAGTTGGCCATGGAACCACAATAGCCCAACCAGCAGTGGGGAGAGAGAAGCATCCTTCCCAGGGGACCATCATCCTCAGGGAACTGGGCTGCTCTGCAAATGGGGCTCCACCCTCAAGGTGCTCCCATAGTAGCTAGTGTGGGAAGCCTACCTTCCTGGTTGGACAAGATGCTGCCCTCCTTCTCCAAGGCCTGCAGATAAAGTCCCAGGAGCTGCTTGGACTGGCGGGCTTCCTCTCGCTGGTCAAGGATCTGCTGGAGTGTGTTCTGGAGCCCTTGGACGATGGCACAACTTTGGCAAAGTTCCTGAGCCAGCTCTGAACTTGGAATGTCGATGAGGGCCTGGTGGTTAAACAGAGGCTCTGAGAACAGTCAGGGCAGTGTTGTAGCTCCCAAACACACCACTTCATCTTCCTCTAAAGTCACTTTAAGAAAAAAATTAGGCATTTCCAAAATCCTAGTATGGCTGGGCGTAGTGGTGCATGCCTTTAATCCCAACACTTGGGAGGTAGAGGCAGGCGGATCTCTGTGAGTTCAAGGCCAGCCTGGTCTACAAAGCGAGTCCAGGATAGCCAGAGATACACAGAGAAACCCTGTCTTGGAAAAAAAAAATCCTAGTATGAAAACTGGGGAAATTATGTATTGGTATTGGTGTCTTGTTAAAAACAAAATTAGGCTTCCATTTAGAAATTCCACTACATGGGCTGTAGAGCTGGCTCAGCAGTTAAGAGTATGTACTGCTCTTGTGGAGGACCCGAGTTCAGTTCTCAGCATTTATGCTGGGTGGCTCACAGCTCCCTATAACTCCAGCTTCAGGGACCCATACCTCTGGCCTCTACCAGTACCTGTACTCACATGCAAGTCCCTCCCCCAACACACAGAAACCCCACATATAATTAAATTTTACCAAAATAAAAAATAAAAAAATAAATCCAACAAAGAAACGAAAGGAGGCAACTGATCACTTTCACAATGAGTCTATAAAGAATTTTAAAATATTGTTATTGGTGTTTTACTGTGCTTGTGGTGTATGTGAATGTAGGAGTAAAGACACCAGGGTGTGGAGAGAAGAGGGCTGAGGATCGAGTCTCTACCGTGTGGGTTCCGGGGATGAAGGTGGGCTGGATGGCAGTGCCTTTACCCACTAAGCTGTGTTGCTGGGCCATTTCTTAAAAATATTTCTTTTTGTTACATGTGTGGAGATGAGAAGACAGCCTGGCTTCTTACATGGGGTCTGGAGCTCTGAACTCCGGTCACCAGGCTTATGCTGCAAGCATTCTTACCTTGCTGAGCCTTCTCTCCAACCCAAGACTGTTTTAAAATGTAACATGTTCAACATGTGAAGGATGAAAGATATTAACTGCTTATTCTGAATTTACCAGGATAATTTTTAGTAGGCCCAGTGCTTTTTATATACAACACTGAATTAAATGTAGGTTTACAGGCTAGAGAAATGGCTCAGTGGTTAAGAGCAACTATTGCTCTTGTAGAGGACCCAGGTTCGATTCTCACATGGTGACTTACATCTATCTATTACCCCAGTTCAGGGGATCTGACAAGCAAGCACATATGCACATATATGCATACAGACAAAACACTCACATACATAAAGTAAAATAAACTGTTTTTTATTTTTAATTTTTAAAAAAGATTGATTTATTTATTTGTATACAGTGTTCTGTCTGCATGTATGCCTGCAGGCCAGAAGACGGCACCAATTTTTCAGGCCTGGCTTGTACTGTCCTTCACTTAAGCATCTCTCCATTAATGTCAGTGCTTAAAAGTATATTAAAACCCTTTCTTTTTTTTTTTACATTTTATTTATTTTTTTTCCTTTATTTTTTATTTCTTCAAGGTACATCTCAATCGCAGTCCCCTCCCTATTCCCCCCTCCAGTCCCCCTGTCCCACCCTCAACCCCCCATCCTCTTCCCTTTTTTTTTTTAAGTTTAAGGTATATCTTATTTCCCCCTACAGTTTCCACTTTCAGTCCAACAAATGGCTCTTTCTCTTATAATAATAAATACAGTACAAAACAACAGAGGTAATTAGGCCACAGTTATGAGGGTTATATGGCTTAGCGTACAATCCCAATGTCCAGTCCATATGTACTTGGCACCTGACTTTAACATTCTACTATCTAACCATCTCCATGAGTTTAAAGTTCTATATCTAACTCAACATTCATACTAACTTGCAACACAATTTTAAAAGTATCTTCTTAGATCTATAACACTCTCTTGACTCCTAAACCACTCAAAATTTAATTATGAGACTCTAGCTATTTGTTCTTCAACCACCTCAGAGGAAGAAAACACAAATCAACAAAATCAGAAATGAAAAGGGAGAAATAACAACAGACATTGAGGAAATCCAGAGAATATTTGGATCCTACTTTAAAAATTTATACTCCACTAGCTGGGTGTTGGTGGTGCATGCCTTTAATCCCAGCACTTGAGAGGCAGAGGTAGGCGGATCTCTGTGAGTTTGAGGCCAGCCTGGTCTACAAAGTGAGTCTAGGACAGCCAGAGCTATTATACAGAGAAACCCTGTCTCGAAAAACAAAAACCAACAAAAAAAAAAACAAACAAAAAAATTTATACTCCACCAAATTTGAAAACTTAAGTGAAATGGACAATTTTCTTGATAGATTCCACCTACCGAAGCTAAGTCAAGATCAGATAAACAGATTAAACAGCCCTATAACCCCTAAGGAAATAGAAACAGTCATTAAAAATCTCCCAACCAAAAAAAGCCCAGGGCCAGATGGCTTTAGCATGGAATTCTACTGGACCTTCAAAGAGGAACTAACACCAATACTTTTCAGACTCTTTCACAAAATAGAATCTGAAAAAACCCGTTCTTAATAAACAACATTGCTTCAAAAATAAATTTAAAAAATAAGCTAGACATGGTTGTGGATGCCTACAATCCCACCAATCAGGAGTTAGAGAGGAGAATTCCTAAGAGTTTGTGGATAGCTTGGCTAATTTGAGACCTTTTCTCCCAAACAAACAAACTAGGACTGAGGATGTAGCTCAGTTGGTAGCATATTGGTAAATATGAAGCCACATCCTGAACCTAGGCCAGCATAAATTGAAGATAGTATGGTCATGCACACCTGTAATCCCAGCACTTCTATGGCTACATGGTGAGTTTAATGCCAGACTGAAATACATAAGACTTGTCTCAAATCAACAACAACAAAATTGCTTCACAAAAAAAAAAAAAAGACCAAACTGTTGATACTCTTGGGAGTGCCTATAAGGTCAGAGGTGTGTTAGCTTGCTATGCAGCCTAAGAAACGTGAAAATTTCACAAAGCTAGGGAGGGGCTCAGAAACGGAGTGACTACCTGACATCCACAAGGCCCTGAGTTTGATCTCTAGTATTGAAAACAAGAAAAAAAAAAGTCTAACAATAAAATGATCCTTGCTTTAAAAAAAAAAAAAAAAGCCACCTTTAATCCCAGCACTTGGGAGGCAGAGGCAGGCGGATCTCTATGAGTTTGAGGCCAGCCTGCTCTACAAAGTGAGTCCAGGCCAGCCAAGGATACAGAGAAACCCTATCTCAAAAACAAAAAAAAAAAAAAAACCTGGTTGTGGTGGCACATGCCTTAATCCCGTCAGGGGAAGTGCAGAGACAGGTGGATCTCTGTGAGTGCAAAGCCAGTTCAGTCATACAGCAAGTTCTAGGACAGCTAGGAATACATAGTGCGACCATGCTTCTAAAGAAAGAGAGAAAAAGAAACACCACAATAGCATGAGCTCACACCTGTTGAGTGACAGGTTAGGCATGAGAGAATAGTATCTCCATCACCTACGCCGCCCATTCTCTTGATGGCTGCATCTCCTTCATTCATGGGTAACCAGCTGCATGAGTACTTTTTTTTTTTTTTTTTGGTTTTTCGAGACAGGGTTTCTCTGTATATCTCTGGCTGGCTGTCCTGGACTCGCTTTGTAGACCAGGCTGGCCTCGAACTCACAGAGACCCGCCTGCCTCTGCCTCTCAAGTGCTGGGATTAAAGGAGTGCGCCACCACCACCCGGCTGCATGAGTACTTTTTATTTCTTTGAACCTTTGGTAGACTCAGCTTGATTTGTAACAGAGGATGAACTTGAACTTGTAATCCTCCTTTCTCCAACTCCATAGTACTGAGATTATAGTTCTACACACACACACACACACAGACACACACACACACACACACACACACACACACACACACCCTTTATAACCTGCTGAGGATCCAGTCCAGGACTGTGTCCATGTTAGGCAAGCTCTCTACCAAGTGAGCCACATCCCAGGCCTCGCTTTTTTGGAAACAGAGTCTCCCATTGTAGTTTAGGCTGGTATAGAACTCACTATAGTCCAGGCTGGCTGTATGGCAAGCCTCCCTTCTTGGCTTCCCAAGTGCTACAATTACAGGCGTGAACTACCATGCTTTCTACCCTTTTTTTTTTCTTTTGGTTTTTCCAGACAGGGTTTCTCTTTGTATAGTTCTGGCTGTCCTGAAACTCGATTTGTAGAAAAAGCTGGACTTGAACTCACAGAGATCCACCTCTCTCTGCCTTCCAAGTGCTGGGATTAAAGGCGTGTGTCACCACGCCTGATTGTCTTTTACCCTTTTAAGTCTTAAAAAAAAAATTAGGGCTGGAGAGGTGGCTCAGAGGTTAAGAGCACTGGCTGTTCTTCCAAAGGTCCTGAGTTCAATTCCCAGCAACCACATGGTGGCTCACCGCCATCTACATTGAGATCTGCCCGGGCATATATGTAAAGCAAATACTGTATACATAATAAATAAATAAATAAATGGTTAAAAAAATTAAAATTAAATAAAAATGAAGGGCTGAAGAGATGGCTCAGAGGTTAAGAACGTACATTGGTCTTGTAGATGATTCAGGTTTGATTCTCAACATCTACATTAGACAGCTTACAATCTCCTGTAATCCCAGCTCCAGGGGCCCTGACACTCTCTTCAAGGCCTGTACGGGCATCTGCACTCACGCATCCACACCCACAAAAAAAAACTAAACCTGGCGCCTCTGTCCAGAACGCTGGCCCAGCCCAGACTTTCCCCCATGCAGGCTTCATCTTGTCCTGAGGCCTCAGTTTGTTATGACTTGAGAACCTGCCAATACTTTAAATGCACATACCCTTTAATTGAGCAATTACACTCTGAATTTATTTCACAGATAAGTGTCTCTGCAAAATGACTGAAGATATCCAATATAGATCTCGGGCCTCCACATGTTCATGCACAGGTGAGCACCACACACACACACATACCACAAATAAACACCCCCCCCCACAAACACACACACAACATAAAATAAAAACAGGGTTGGAGAGATGGCTCAGCACTAGGAAAGACCATGGACTGCATTTCCAGAGGGCCTGAGCCCACTTCTCAGCAACCAACTGGGGAACCTCAGCTCCAGAGGATCCGACACCTCTGAAGGCACCTGCACCCAGTACACATACACACATACACACACAATTAAAAACATAATAAAAATAGATAGTAGAACTGTGTATCATGCCTCTGTGTAGGAAGAGAAAACAAACGCACACTTGCTGGCGGGAGGGGAAGCTGACAGAGTGGTTGTCTCCAGGGAGGGAAGGTGGCTGGGGAAGGGTTCATGCTTACACACATGACTCTACCATGCGGGGTGGGTTAGCATATCCCGCCACCACAGCACATCTTAGACTAGTCCCCACTGCCTGGGGGTACAGCTCAGTGCATGTGTGTAGCCCCCTCCCAGGACTGAGTAAAAAAAAAAAAAAAATACTATCCAAACCCAAACTCATTAGCAATTACTCCCTGGCTCTTTGCAGTGCCCAGTTCTAGAGAATGGGATGCCTTCTTCTGGCCTCCATGGGCATCAGGCATGAAAATGGGCACAGACGAACAGGCGGACAAAACAGTCACACATATACAAATAAAATAATAGATTTTAAAAAGACTACTTTTGCTGGGCATGACGGCGCATGCCGTTAATCCCAGCATTCATGAGGCAGATGTAGGTGGATCTCTGAATTCAAGGACAACCTGGTCTACAGAGCAAGTTACTGAACAATCAGGGATACACAGAGAAACCCTGTCTCAATAAAACAAAAAACAAAACAACCCCCCCCACAAAAGAAAAAGTCTACTTTAGAGGAGACTCATAAAATGAAGATTCTTAGTTGTAAGACTTTTTTGCAAATTAAGAACTATTACCTATTACTCGGGAGGCAGAGGCAGGAGGATCTCTGTGAGTTCAAGGTCAGCCTGGTCTATAGAGTGAGTCCAGGACACCAGGGATACACAGAGAAACCCTGTCTCAAAAAAAAAAAGAAAGAAAAAGAAAAAGAAGAACTTCTGGGGATAAATGGAAGTGTAGCTCAGTGGTAGAACAGGGCTCAGCATGCAAAATCTCTAGCACTAAATAAATCAATCTAGTACACAACGAATACTGGGGTGGTACATACCTGCAATAACAGCACTTGGCAGTGGAGCAGGCGGAGTGGCTGGGCTACAAGAGACCCCATCTCAAAAAACCAGAGCAGGGCTCAGTGGTTAGGTATGCTTGCTGCTTTTTCAGACAGCAAGAATTTGAATCACAGTACCCATGTCAGGCAGCTAACACCACCTTTAACTCCAACTCCAGAAGATCCAATGCCCTTTGCTGGCTTCTGTGGACACCCACAGATACACACATTCATATAAATAAAAATAAACCTTAGCTGGGTGTGGTAGCGCACACCTTTAATCCCAGGACTTGGGAGGCAGAAGCAGGTGGATCTCTGTGAGTTCAAGGCCAGCCCTGGTCTACAAAATGAGTTCCAAGACAGCCAGAGCTACCAAAGTGAGACTCTATCTCCAAACAAACAAACAAACAAACAAACAAACTTTTAAAAAGACCTAAGCAGTTAAGAGCACGGACTGCTCTTCCAAAGGACCCAGGTTCAAATCCCAGCACCCACATGGCAGTTCACAGTTGTCTAATTTCCAGGAGTGGTGGCACACGCCTTTAATCCCACCACTCGGGAGGCAGAGGCAGGTGGATCTCTGTGAGTTCAAGGCCAGCCTGGTCTACAAAGTGAGTCCAGGACAGTCAAGGATACACAGATTAACCCTGTTCTGAAAAATAAATAAATAAATAAATAAATAAATAAATAAATAAATAAATAAATAAATA